>LNAC01000499.1:1898510-2051108 GCA_002007465.1 Ailurus styani
GGGCCTCGATCCCAGGACCCCGAGATCATGACCTGAGCTGAAAGCAGAGGCTTTAACCCACTGAGCCACCCAGGCGCCCTATTTATCTTCTTTTTTGAAGTGTCTATTCAAGCTTTTTGTCCACACTTTAATTCTTATTATTGAATTTTTAGTGTTTTCTTATTATTGAGTTGTTAGAGTTCTTTATGTAGTTCAAATACTAGTCCTTCCTCATATTGCAGACATTTTCTACCAGTCTGTGGCAGATTTCTTCATATCTTAAGAATGTTTTTTGGTGAGCAAAAGTTTTAAATTTTGATGAGATCCAATTTACTGATTTATTTCAGTAATATGTGGAGTTTGTTCTAAATAATAACCTACCCCAGGGCTGCAGTTATTTTTTCCTTTTTTGTTTTGTTTTGTTTTTGTTTTGTTTTGTTTTGTTTTGTTTGTTTGTATCACATTTAGGTCTATGGACAGTTTTGATTAATTTTTATTTATGGTGTTAGGTAAGGGTCAATGTTTATTTTCCTACTTATACATATCTAGTTTTTCCAGCAGGTTGGTAAATTTTCTTTCTTTGTTAAATTATCACAACATTTATAGTGGATGGGACTTGTGCTTGATTTCATATTCTACACAAATTGATCTGCATGTTTATTCTTTTGCCATTACTGTCTTGATGACTGTGTCTTTAAACTAAGTCCAAAAATCACATAGTGTAAGAGTGCCAACTTTGTTCTTTTTTAAAAATGCTTTTTATATTTTGTCATTGATTTATATTTATTTATTTATATTTATATATATAATAATATACTTAAATATATGAATATATATAAATTTTATAATCACCTTTTAATTTTATATTAAAGTATTGCTGGAATTTAAATTGGTGTTGAAATCATAGATAAACTTAGAGAGAGACATCTTAATTATATTGAATTGTCTAACCCATTAACATTGTCTATCTCTCCTTTTATTGAGATCTTAAATTAGTTTGTCTCAGCAGTATTCTGTGCTTCCTGGTATAGGTATCCTGTATGGGGTTTGTTGGATTTTTGGTGCATTATAAATGAAATTAAAAATGTGTTCCAATTTGATGCTGGTATAAAATTCATTAATTTTGATTTTCAGGTTTTCAATTTTTTGATTTTTAATTTTGATTTTAAAGTTTTAATTCTACATCCTGAGGTCTCACTATATTCACTCGTTAGTTCCAGTATTTGTTTCGTATCTTCCTGAATATTTTCTACATAAATAAGCATATCCTTTGCAAATAGAGATAGTTGTATTTCTTCCTTTCTGATCTTTATTTTTATTTTTCTCTATTTATTGCAATTGCTAGCACCAACAGTGTTGAATAAAACTAGTGAGAGCAGGCTTCCTTACTTTCTTCCTGATCTTAAGTAAGGAGATAATTCATTATTTCATAATAAATAAGATTTTGGCTTTAAGTTTTTTTTCCTAGATGTTCTTTACCACATAGAGGAAGTTTCCTTCTATTCATAGTTTGCCTCTGAGATTTTTTTTTTTTACCATGAATGGGTGTAGAATTCTGTCAAGTGATTTTTTCCCCCTGCATATGGTTTTTCTCCTTTATTTTTTAATATGCTGAATTGCATTGATTTCTTTTTAAATGTTAAAATGGCCTTGCATTACTGGCGTAAATGTCATTTGGTCACAGTGTATTTTTGATATATTGCTGGAGTTGATTTGCTGAAAGCTTAAGAGTTTTTGCATCTATGTTAATGAAGGCTATAGATCTATGGTTCTCTTTTATTGTAATATCTCAGTATGGATTAGCATCAGGATAATGTCACTCTTCTCCCCTATTTTCTGGAGGAATTTTTGTGTAATTAGTATGATTTTCTTCCTTATATGTCTGGTAGAAGTCACTAGAATGACTAGAGATTTTCTTTATAGGATGGATTTTTAGCAAAGACTCACTTCCTTAATAGCTGTCAAGTTACCCATTTCTTTTTGATTGTACTTTGCCAGCTTTCAAGGAATACATTTATTAAGTTGTCAATTTTTTCGACATAAAACTTTTTGTAATCCTTAATATCTGTTATCTATATAGTTGTAACCTCTTTTTTATTTCCAGTATTGGTCATTTGTGTCTTTTCCCCCCACTCCACTTCCAATTCAGTCCAGCTACAGCTTTAGGAATTTGGTTTATGCTTCTCAAAAAACAAACTTTTGGTTTTATTAATTGTGTTTATTGTTTGTTTTCTAGTTTATTGTTTTTTGCTCTTAATTTTGTATTTCCTTCTTTTTACTTGCTTTGGCTTACTTTTTTTTAGATTCTTGAGGTTATTAAACATAGATATTTCCTGTTCTCTAATATAAACGTTTAAAACCGTAATTTTCTCTCTAACTACTGCTTTAGCTGCATGTCACAAATATCTATATGTTGTGTATTCATTATGATTCAGTTTCACATATATTCTACTTCTTTGTGGTCTTCTTTGCTTTTGAATTATTGTGAAAACTATTGTCTAATTTCCAAACATTTGTGAGTACCCTAGCTATATTATTATTATTGATTTCTTATTTAATCTTTTGTATGACTCCACTCCTTTGAAATTACTGAAACTTGCATTATGGTTTAAAATATAGTTTATCTTGGTGAATTTACCACATGCACTTGAAAATGTGTATTGTGCAGTTGTTGGGTGTAAAGTCTGATAAATATTAATTAGGTGTAAAGCAATGATATGTCTAATTATTCTTCTTTATGTATTTATTGGTTTTTGCCTAGCTTTTCTGTCACTTGGTGAAAGGAGGGTGTTAAATTTTCTCACTCTGATTATAGCATCATCTTTATCTTCCTTTCATGTTGTTAGTTTTTAACTCATGTGTTTTAAGGCTTTGTTATTGGGCATATACACATTTCTGATGTTTATGCTTTTTCTGTTGAATTGGCCCCTTCATTATGAAATGTTCTTCAGTATTTTTCTTGATGTATTTGAGATCTGTTTTATCTGATTCTATTACAGCTATTTCAGCTTTACTCTGCTTATTCTTTTTGCAAGGTGTGTCTTTTTTTGTTCATTTAGTTTTTTTTTTTAAAGATTTTATTTATTTATTTGACACAGAGAGATCAGATCTCAAGTAGGCTGAGAGGCAGGCAGAGAGAGAAAGAGGAGGAAGCAGGCTCCCTGCCGAGCAGAGAGCCCGATGCGGGCCTCGATCCCAGGACCCTGAGATCATGACCTGAGCCGAAGGCAGGGGCTTTAACCCACTGAGCCACCCAGGCGCCCTGTTCATTTAGTTTTAAACATTTATATTTATTATTATTTTTTAAAGATTTTATTTATTTATTTGACAGAGAGAGATCACAAGTAGGCAGAGGCAGGCAGAGAGAGAGGGGGAAGCAGGCTCCCTGCCGAGCAGGGAGCCTGATATGGGCCTCGATCCCAGGACCCCGAGATCATGACCTGAGCCGAAGGCAGAGGCTTTAACCCACTGAGCCACCCAGGTGCCCAAACATTTATATTTAAAAATGTGTCTCTTATGGATAGCATTTAATTGGATCTTGATTTTTTTTAACTCATTCTGATTTGTGCCTTTTAATTGGAATGTTTAGCTCATTAACATTTAATATAATAATTTGATATGGCTGGATTTAGGTCTACCATTTTATTCTGTGTGTGTGTGTGTGTGTATATATAATAAATTCTAAGCTATAGTTGTACATATCATACTTACATGCATTATAAATCCCACAAGACAATGCTATGTACTCTTTGCTGTGAGCAGTCATATGTACTCTACAGAAATTAGAAATATTTTATGTTTACCCATATATTTATTGCTTGTATATGGTACTCTCTGTTCATTCTTGGAAGTCCAAGATTCCCTTTGGTATTATATTCCTCATCCACCCATCTATCTATTGATTTCTACTTATCTATCTTTACTTACTTACTTACTTATTTTTCCCCCCCTAATGTAATTTACCACAGGTCTGGTGGTGACATTCCCCGTTTTTGTTTTGTTTTTTTAATCTAAAAATCTTTACTTCACTGATATTTTTAATGGGTATTTTGCTTAATTTGAAATTCCATGTTAGCAGTTATTTTCTAACACTGAAAGATGTTCCACTCTCTCCTAGCATCCATGGTTTCTGGTGATAAGTCTCTAATAACTTCTCCTTTGTTTTTCTATGTATAATGTGATATTTTTCTCTGCTGTAAAATTTTTCTCTTTATGTTTGCTAGTCACTTGTTTGACTATAATATGTTAAGGCATGGATTCTTCAAATTAATCCTATTTGGGATCTCTGGAGCTTCCTGAATCTATACATTTATGTCTTTCAAAAACTTGGGATGGTTTCTGGCATTTTTTTTCTTAAAAAAATTGTTTTCCTGCTATATTCTCTCTCTGATACATTTGAAGTTATTTCACAGGCCCCTGAAGGTCTGTTAAAATTTTTAAATTTTTTTAAAAGATTTTATTTATTTGACAGAGAGAGAGATTACAAGTAGGCAGAGAGAGAAGGAAGCAGGCTCCCTGCTGAGCAGAGAGCTTAATGCGGGGCTTGATCCCAGGACTCTGAGATCATGACCTGAGCCGAAGGCAGAGGCTTTAACCCACTGAGCCACTCAGGTGCCCCCTGTTAAATTTTTTCAATTTTTTTTCCAACTCTTATTCAAATTGGGTGATTTCTACTGATTCATCATCAAACTCACTGACTTTCCTTTCATCTCAATTTTGCCGTTAGGCCCACCTATTGAAATTTTTTTTCTATTGAATTTTTTAATTTCAGATGTTTTGTGTTTCAGTTCTAAAGTTTCCATTTAAAAAATATTTTCTATTTCTCTGCTGAGGTTTCTACTGCTCATTATGAGTATATTTTCCTTGATCTCACTGAGTATATTTACAATAGCTATTTTAAAATTCTTCCCTTATAAACCAATATATGGTCCATTTTGGAGGTGGCATCTATTGTTTACATTTTTCCCTTGAGATTGAGTCACATTTTTCATATGTTGAGTGTTTTTACATTATATCCTGGAGGACACTGTGAATATTATATTGTAGAGACTCTGGATTTTGCTGTATTGCTCCAGAGAGTATTGATGTCTTATTTTAGTTGGCAACAAACCTGGTTTGACTTAAATTGAAAATTGTAATGTCAGTGAGAGTGGAATTTAAGACCTGAGATCAGCCTTAACTACTAGCTGCTTTCCATTAGGCCAACTTATATGTGGGTCAGGGATCAGATAGAAACTTAAGCTGAGTTTAAGCACAGAATTTGGTATTTTCTCCTGGCTTTCTTCTCCCCTTATTCAATGGTTGTGCAGTTTCCCTGGGCTTTTTCAGCTGGCTCCTCTAGCCAGAATAGTAGCAGAGTTTCTCTTGAAATTTCAGCCATGTCATTTTGGCCATTATTCTGGCTGCTGTCCGGTCATACCTGAAAAAACTGGAGTTCACTCAGTGTTTGTTTCTTGCTACAATTTTGACTGCCTTCCAAAATAATATGCTTGCTTTTCTTTGAGTTCCTGAAGCCCCCAAGGGTTTTTTTCCCCCCTCCAGCATTTATAGATGTTATTCATGGGTGGATACATTGTTGGACACTCACTTCTTGTTAAAAGCAAAACTCTGTACTTTGTACCTATGCTTGAAGGTCTGTGATTTGCTTCATGCTTCCTTCATTGATCCTCAATTTACTTGAGCTAGCTTGATTGGATTTGTTTCTTTTAAAACCGAAAACCGAAACAGAAGCCTTTAGTTATGGTGTGCAGAACTACTACAGACTTGGCAGAAAGGCATAATGGCAAGGGCATAGGTTTTGGAAATAGACATACCACTAAGTTCAGCTACATGATGTAAGCAAGTATTTGTGTTAGTTATCTATTGTGTAAAAAAAAAAATTATCCAAACACTTGGTAACTAAAAATCAGAAACCTTTATTATTTTACGTGGATTCTGAGGGTTAGGAATTTGGGAGCTACTTAGATGGATGTTTCTGACTCAGAGTCTCTCACAAGGTTGCAATCAAGCTGTCAGAGAAGGCTGCAGTGCTTGAGACTTGACTGGGGCTGGAAAATCTACTTCTAAGTTCACTCACTGTTGGCAGGAGGCTTTTGGCAGGAGCCTTCCATTCCTTGCCACATGGACCTCTCTGTAGGGCTGCTGACAACATGGCTTCCCCCAAGCAAGTGGGTGGGGTGAGAGAGAGGGGGAGGGAGATAGAGGGGGAAAGAGGGAGGGTGGGAGAGCAGATGAAGAAAGTGTTTAGCATTTAATTCACATATTTAAGCTTTCTTTCTTCTATTGCCCTTGGTAATTGGCTTTAAATTGCCTGGAATCCACACTGCTAGGTGGCTGGTTTGCTTGCTGTGGCTTTCATAGCTCTTGGTCACATTGAAGCTATTGAGATGCCGCAGCAGCGTAATCAAAAATTTTAACCCAGGGCAGTCTTAGAGTTCTTTGATAAATTTGGAGATACACAAGAATCTCAGGTATGTCCTAAGAGTCCATTTTGAATTTTTGAAGACCCCAGAGGGCAAGGAACATGGAAGGTCAAGAGGAGAATAACTGGGCTGATTTTGGTCCTTCTCTCATATAACAGAATCCCCTCCACTCCTTCAGTTCTGCCCTACTCCCCGAATCATTCCCATGCGTGCTGCAGTAGGAATGCCCGTAACCTGCCCCTTTCCTATACCGTAGCCAAAATTTCCCATTGATTCTGTCCTGTCTTTATTCCTGAGGAGGAAGAGTTGGACTTCAGCGGTCAACTCCTGTAAGCTTTCCCCCACCGTCCCCAGAAGTGGGAGGCTTCTTTTGTGCTACCCTTGGAGTTTTCTGTCCTCGGTATTTTTTTGAATCCATAGTATTTGTACCATAAAACTGATACAGAAGCTAGCATTTTGGTCATAGCTTTTAACTTTAGAGTGTATTTAAATCCTGTGGGGCTTTTCAGATTGGAAGATTGCTGAGTCCCTGGAAATGTGCTTGCTTTTAACCCACACACTTATGACGACGATGACGGCGACAACAACAACAACAGATTTTCTCTGTGTGGGAACATGGAGAACCTGACATCTGAACCAAGTCTCCCTCTGTTTTTGGTCAGGATGTCTGACTATATTTCCACCGTAAAGGATTAGATGGTGAAGATGCCTTGACCTGTCCCTTTTATACGTCTCCTTCAAAATTTGTAGGTACCACACAAGCAATAAGAACACTGAACCATACATCCCGCTGATGCTAAAGACTAAAGAGGACGTGGGAGGGAAGGCAGGAACCAACGTGCTGCTAAGCTTCCTCAGTTTCCACAGTGATTTGGAACGCGTTGGTCTGAAAAGACATGGTGGCATCAGGTGTGCGTTTACTTGGGCTCCTTTCTGAACTAGTGACTGTATTCGCACAGCTGTTGCTGCATTCTTCATGTCAGGAGAGGATCCTTAAGCCCCTGAGTTATCTGTTTTTATTTATTTGACACAGAGAGAGAGATCACAAGGAGGCAGAGAGGCAGGCAGAGAGAGAGGAGGAAGCAGGCTCCCTGCTGAGCAGAGAGCCTGATGCGGGCCTCGATCCCAGGACCCTGAGATCATGACCTGAGCCGAAAGCAGAGGCTTTAACCCACTGAGCCACCCAGGCGCCCTGAGTTATCTGTTTTATATTCAGTATTAAATTCTAGTACCTGTAGGAAGAAGAGGAGTGCCTACGGCTTACAGCTCTCTGATGTTTGTAATTGACTAGGTTGCATTTGCTTCTTTGGGTTCTATAAACAGTTACCACTAATGCACATCCCGGGGCCATTCTGCCTGGGTTTGCAGCCAGGCTCTGGAACTCACTGTGTAGCTTTGGACAGATCTCGTACTCCGCACTCTGTGCCTCAGTTTTCTTATCTGTACAGTGGGGATAATTATGGTACCACCTTTTGAATACTAAATGAGTTCAGTTTAGAACAGTGTCTGGCACTTCATAAGCACTGTAGGTGTTACCTGTTGTTCCGTACTTTTCCTTTTGTCGTCTTCCTTCTTGTGTCTTCTGGGTCCTTGCCTTTCCTGTAGTTCCCGAGATGACCAAAAGATGTACCAATACAGGGAAGAGCAGACAGCAAGGCAGAGAGACAGAAAGAGAGGGAGAAATTACACTTCAAGCCTGTATAACTTGTATTTCAAAAAAAAAAAAAAACAAAACCCCCAAAACCCAACCAACCAAAAAAAACAAAAAAACAAAAAAACCCAAAAAAACCAACAACCTTCTCTGAGTCCCTAGCATATAGTATACACTTAACATGTATTTCTCTAGTTCATACAGCAATACTTGGAGGTAGATGTCATTATTACTATTTTACAGTTGAAGAAACAGTGGTAACTTGCCCAAAGTCCTCCGGTTAGTAAGGACGGCATTGAAAATGACACCTGACACAATCTTACTTCAAATCCCATGCAGTTTTCTCTAGGCTCTTGGGACTTCTGTGATTTCTTAGCTCCTTTCACAAGAATTCTCAATTCTAGTCCTGGGAAGTGGATGGATGGCAGAGGCTGTATGTATTTAGATGATGCCAGGAGCTCTCTTTGCAGAGAAAGTGTAGAAGGGGCTGAGGTTGTGAGGCTGATTGAGTGTGCATCTCCCTGGTTAGCAGGCTGCAGGTGGCACCAGCAGCATGGCCAACAAATTTGTGGCATTTCATCCTTTACAAACTTAATCTTAATATTGAACTTAATCTTGGCCTTGGTATATTTCAGGCTAAACCAAGGACCTTGGCTCTATGTCCAGGTCTGTACAGGGCCATACAATGGATGGGGGCATCTTTATTCTTTATATTCTTTATACTTGTTATGTATATGGATACATTTTTGCCCCAACATATAGAATATTCCCATCTCCACCGATTCCTTTCCTAATAAGAAAATCAAGGGTCATGAATGGGCTCAACCACGTACCTCTCTACTGAAACACATAGTGTGGCAGTATGTTTTGGGACCAGTAAGCCGAGAAGTTGTCAGCTTTGCTTTTCCTTCTCATATTTCCCAGGATTGTCACTTGGCATTCTGGGTACTATGCCTATTGATTGGGACTTATTGACTGGGGTTGTAGCCCTCCTCACAAAATGAAGATGTTTCTCTTTTATCATACATATTTGGGGGAAGATGCTGAATTTAGAAGATGCCTCGGTATAAAATATAGTGAGCTGCCACTAGAAGTGCTAAGGGGGGAGACAGTCTATAATTTGTCAGGTTTTAAATGGCCTCTCATTCACCAAGAAACGGCAGCGTTACTCATTTGGATTTGCTCAAAAGCCTTCTGATAGACAGGAATCTGATTCTGAGTTTGAGGATTCCTTGCTGATTATAAGTTAAGGCTCCTAAATGGGTTTTTATCATCCCCTCCCCTTTCTGCCCAGCCGAAAGTGGAGTTCTTGGCAGTTGTAGTCCAACTCTGTAATTCCTTATTTTGCCTCTTTCCTCACTAATTCATCTTGAACTCCAGACACACTGATTTCCCCTTGCTTCAAACTGGTTTAACCTAATTATTAACCCAGCAGGAAGGATTAACTTTTAACTCCAGTGTTGTTTTTGTGTCTCTTGAGACATCTCAGCATGACTGAGCACCATGGAATCTGAGCAGTGATTTCTGGACCTGCAGTGGGGTGTAGAAGAGGAAACTTGAGGGGTGGCTCGTAACATAAGGAAATCATTTTGATGGGAGTTAAGTGTCTGCAAGTGAACATTCACTAATGAGGCTGAGAGCTTATTTATAGCAAATAATAACAGTTATTATTCTTTACTTGCTATGAATCACCCCAGCACTAGGTCATGTGCAACATGCCAAGGTTTTTGCTGAGTGTTTCTACTTTAAGTCACAGGGACAAGACAATTTAAACATGTGAAGGGTAATCCAATTAGAGGAGTGGAGAGTTTTCTTGATCTTCTGTGTCACTAAGTCAATAAATAAAGACAAACAGCTAATGTGTATATATTTGTAATAATAAATCTGCAGTCAGCATTGTCAAGGGAAGGTGGGTAGAGTCCATGGAGAGGGAGGGACAGTATATGAAAGAGAATAATAAGGTTAAAAGCTATTCGCTATGAATTTCTAACTGTAGCTACCATCTTGGCTCTTAGTGCCAGGCAAATCTAGGTGCCACCTGTTTTTGTAGACAAAGTTTTACTGGGATGCAGTTGTGCCCAGTTGTTGACGTATCATCCGTTGCTGCTTTCAGAGGAGAGTTGAGGAGTCGCCCCAGGGACTGTATGGCTACCATGCCTAAAATATTTACTGTCTGGGTTTTTATAGAAAAAGGTAATTACAGACCTCTGTATTAATAACACAGCTGGATCTCAAAATACTCTTAGGTGACTAATTATTGCTGTTTTATAGATAAAAAACCTGAAGCACAGAGAGGTCCTATAACTTGCCCAGGGTCACACAGTTAGAGAGTAGCTGACTCAGGATTTGGATCAGGCAGTAGGACTCCAGAGCTCTTCATTGATGTACAACCCCACCCTTTCTATTGTATAAGACCTAATTCTATGATTCTGGTTGCAAATGGAAAACAGTTTGAATTCACCACTGTGTTGTGTGTCTTTCACCAGCCTATCTGAGACTCTGGAAAAAAGAGCAACTTGAGTTTGTTAGAGGCTAAGAGGGGGGAATGGCTGAAGATGCTGTCAGGAGTGAAGGCACCTACTCTGCTCCATTGGGCTCAGAAACCTTCAGACTGAGTTTGGCCGAGGCAGACATTGGTCTTTCCTTTATTAAAATTTACCTCCTGCACACAATAGGAATTCAAAGAATATTTGTTGAATACAAGATTGGATATCTTCCCAGTTTTCAAGATCTCTCCTTCCTGGTAACAGTGCTTTGAATTTTCTTTGAGCAAGTACCTCTCCATCATAGTCGTTTGTGTAGACTGGGTGGGATTGACCTCACCCCTGACTCTAGTGGATGGCTCTGAGTAGCCTAAACTAACCCAAGTATCCTTTTCTTCTGCCTGTTGTGATTGGTTCAGGGATGGACACATGATTTAAGCTAGTCCAGTCATAGTGAAGCTCGCCACCTGCAGCGGAACATGGAAGCTGGTAACGCTAGGATCCGAGTCTTCTACTGCAAGAGAAGAACTTCTACTGCAAGAGAAGAACTTGTAGTTGCTAGGGGGCTGCCACGGCGGGAGAGCTGACTCCAGCTTATCTGAAACCCCACTTATCTCTGAACTACTTAGTTTTGTAAACAGAAACAAAAAGAAGAGAAAAAAATTACTTTATTGTTTAAGAAGATTTGAATTGGATTTTCTGCTGTTTGTCCCCAAAAGATTTCTAATTGATGGATGTGGTAGTCTGATTCAAGTTCAAAGAAGATGAAACTGGAGTGAAGAAATCTGTTGGAGACCTAGATTTCCAACTAATAAGTTGTAGGTTTCTGCATATGGTGCCTTATCTGTGATCTTCGGTTTCACAAGTGAAGAAAGGCTGCTGCCCCACGGTCCTCATAGGACTGCTGCGAGGAGGAGGAGCCGTCATGTACATGCTCAGAGTTCTGTTGGAAGGGAGAGAAGGAGAGCACCCTCAGCAGGGTTGGCATTATGCAGGCTGGAGTCAACTCTCTTTTGTCCACTGGGGTACAGCAAAGCCTTCTAGAGTTTCCTTAGTCCTGTTCCCCTGGCAGTCACACAATGGTCAGATGATGGCCTGTGTGTGTCTCACAGTATCGGTTCTCAAGGGGAAAGCTTCATAAGTCTCTCCTGGATTTCCTCCTTGGGGTCAGGAATGGAGGACAGAGGTATGGAGGACAGAGGTAAATAGATGACTAAAGAGTGCCATGCTGCCTCAGGGAAGGAATCTGGCAGGAGACAGGTGACTACACATTAGGATGCAGAGAGAGCACAGATGTACTTGACTTGCATTAAGTTCCTCATTTGTTTCCAGGCAGACATTTTTAAATAGTCATCTCAGCGTACTATTGGGTTAAGAAGCAGACGGCCAGGCTTTTTGGTCTGGGTACCAGCGCTCTGTGCAACACTGGGCAGTGACCAAATGACTAAAGCCTCCTGAGACCTCAGGTTTTCTCATCTGTTTTTTTTTTTAAAGATTTTATTTATTTATTTGACACACAGAGAGAGATCAGATCACAAGTAGGCAGAGAGGCAGGCAGAGAGAGGAGGAAGCAGGCTCCCCACTGAGCGGGGAGCCTGATGCGGGCCTCGATCCCAGGACCCTGAGATCATGACCTGAGCCGAAAGCAGAGGCTTTAACCCACTGAGCCACCCAGGCGCCCTTCTCATCTGTTAAATGGGCATCTTGTGCCTTCCCTGGCAACCTTGCCTTGCTGGTATGTGGATAAAATAAAAGTTTTTATTTTTATTTATTTTTTTTAAAGATTTTATTTATTCATTTGACACAGAGAGAGAGATTACAAGTAGGCAGAGAGGCAGACAGAGAGAGAGGAGGAAGCAGGCTCCCTGCCGAGCAGAGAGCCCGATGCGGGCCTCGATCCCAGGACCCTGGGATCATGACCTGAGCCGAAGGCAGCGGCTTTAACCCACTGAGCCACCCAGGCGCCCTAAAATAAAAGAATGTCAGTAAAAATGCTTTGTACTTGCAGAAAGCCCAAGGAAGAGAACATACTTGCAAAATTCAGAAGCTGCCCATGCTTTTGAAGACTTCGTTCTTGCTCACTGAAGTATTTTGCAGAGAGAATTCTCGTGCTATGAATTATACTTTCCAGTGGCATATCTTGCAGGGCATGGTCACTTCTACTTACGGTATTCAGGATTCGGTGTGTGCATGTAGCTACTTTCTGGCAAAGGCCTGTGTGTTGTCGTCATCGTCACCCACCACTGTCCTCACCTTGAGCATCTGCATCTTTATCATCCTTGCTATCATTTACTCAATTCCAAAGGTCTATCAGGTACTGTGGTTGGTTCTTTACGTACATTTTCTAATGTAAACTTAGGCTGTCCCTGTGAGATAGTATCCCCTTTTCACATAGCAGAAAATCAAGATGCAGAGAGATTGAGTGTCCCAAGGTCACGCAGTGAGTGGAGAGCTGTGCTGTAACCCAAGCCCCTACCCTTTACTGCAGAGTATTGCCTTTACCAAAGGGAGCCTTGGAATCAGACCTGGAAGTTCTGATCTCATTCCATTGCTTCAGCAATTCAGCACAAAGGCTCTGGTCCAACTCTTTTTCCTTTTGTGTCTCAGTAAGTAAGTAATATTTCATCCCTCTCCCCTCTGATCCCACCCTCATTGCCAGATTCTGGAACCGTCTGTGTGTTTCTGGTCTACAGTTCAGCTTCTCTCCCCAGGCATTCGAGAAAGGCATTCTTCACAAAAAGGGAAAACACATTTTATTAAAGCAAACATGCAGTCCTCAGCACTTTTACTTATCTTATTTATACACTGCAGTGCAGCTTTCTATGACCTAGTGATTATCATTTCCCAGAGCTATCATCATTTTAAAGCTACCTGTTCATCCCGCTTCAGCAGATGGTACTACGCTAGGAGTATTGTAAGAGCTTAAAAGAAAGAAAAACAAACAAAGGAAAGATGGGCGGTTGGGTCAGCTTGAGGAAGAACTCACTTGCATTTTCTGCTGACACCGTTCAGCCTCAGCTGGGGCTGTGAGGTGGGAGGTGACACCCAGAGGTCTCCAGTCACTAGGGACGTGGAGGTGGTGGGTTCCACTTTTTTTCTTTTTCTCTATCAATTGATGACCTGGAATGGGCAGTCTGCATACAGTTGGTTTAAAAAAAAAAATTCTTATATCTGATCTTCCCAATGAGGTCTGTTAAATTGAAGTCCTTCATCCATTCCTTCATCCCCAAACACTTTCTGGGCGCCTACCCCATGTAGGGTGCCATCCTGGGTTTGGGTTCTGGCTGCTGCAAATAGTTCTGTGTGCTTGGGAAAACCCTTTGCTTCTGCAGACCTCAGTGTTACCTTCTGTGAGATGAGGGGGCTGGCTTGGGTTGCTAAGTCTTCTCTCAGAAGCAAAGGACTGGGGCTCATAAAAGTCTTTAATGGATAGAAAATCCTAAAGTTGTGAACAAGCCAGGCTTATTCTCCAAGGGGAACTCCTTGCAGTTACCATTCAAGTTAGATGGGCTGCTCAGGCTGAATAAGGACCAAGCTATCCCTCCTCTGTTTCAAATTCTCTGAAATTCTTAATACCCTAGAGCACTGTTTCTCAACCTTTTATTTTTTTTTTCATATCTGTCCCATAAAGAATCTTTTGAGACATTTTTTTCCCTAATCCCCCTCTCCCCCTAATTGAGATCTTAATACCATAGAAATACTAGTTACTAGTTTATGTACTCAATGGAAAACCACTGTAGTTCATAAGATTTTTTTGCCCTGAAGAACCAAATTTCACTCCTTGGGAGTTATATTGTCACCCCCCTTGAGAACGTATGCCCTAGAGCAATAATTTTCAAACCTATTTTTTTAACCCTATGCAAATTCTATACAAAATTCAATATATATAATTGATACAAGCAGTATTTTTATAGGATGAATATATGTTAAATATTAAATTACATAAACATAGTTTACTAAAGTCAGCCAATGAGAAAACTAGTTAATATCCTGGTAGTCTCCAAAGGGTTATCACTGAGTTTACAACACTTAAATTATACTTACTCTTTTTTATTATAGTTTTAAAATATCTTTTTTGAAGATCTATTTACTTGAGAGAGAGAGACTGAGAAAGAGAGAATGAGCAGGGGGAGAGGCAGAGGAAAAGGGACAAGCAGACTTCCTGAGGGACATGGAACCAACCTCAGGGCTTGATCCCAGGACCCTGAGATCATGACCTGAGCCGAAGTCAGATGCTTAACCGACTGAGCCACCCAGGTGCCCCTAGTTTTTAAAATATCTTAAAATCTATTTAAAAATTCAAATCAAATAACTGAGGAACTTAAAACACTGAAACACGGTTTGAAAACCGTTGCTGGAGAATCTTTTGGAACGTGGGCTTTGGAATCTGATGGGATGGGTCTGAGTTTATCGGATAATGGGCACGTCTTAGAGCTTCATTTTCATCATCTGTAAAATCAGTGTTGGAATATCTATCTTCTAGGGGATCTGTGAGAATTAAAAGAGTTTGTCAGCTGTGCCTGGCACATACAGTAGGCACTCAGTAAACATGAAACCTGACTTTTTTTTTTTTGAAACCAGTGGGCCCAGCTATTCACTCTCCATCATCTGAGTAATGTAAATCTTGTAAAAAAAACAAAAGTTACATATCATTAAGTAGAGACCACCCAGGTTTTTTTTTTTTTTTTAAGATTTTATTGATTTATTTGAGAGAGAGAGCATGAGCAGGGGGAGAGGGAGAAGCAGACTCCCCACTGAGCAGGGAGCCCAATGAGGGACTCAATCCCAGGACCCTGGGATCATGACCCCAGCTGAAGGCAGATGCTTAACCGACCAAGCCACCCAGGTGTCCCGACCACCCAGTTTTATAGGTGGAAACACCAAATGTTTCATAACAAACTTTCTAATAAAGTGTGCTCCATTTTGATAGAATTTAGTAGGGCATACCATTTTTTTCTTTGGATGTATGTATAGTCTGTTCATGTTCATTTATGGATTGGGTGCATCTTGAATGTAATGATAACCATTAAGTATCATTGACCATATCCTTTTCAAAGCTGTAGTTGGGGTTGCGCTCCATAGAAGTGAGATGACTTCATGGGATTTGGGACCAAAATAATTAAGAATACTACCAGATATAGATGTTTTAAGAGCAATTCAGAGAAATGGGCTGTGGTCTCTTCCCATTAGAATTGCTTCTGGGATTTTGCTATGGTCATCTGTAGAAGAGGCAATGTGAGTTCACATAAAGTGTACTCTTTCAGATCCATCAATGTGAAAACCAGAAATAATGATCCCAATTACTCCCTCCCCCATTCTAACCTGTTTTGAAGAAGAAAAAATGATGGGGGTGGAGATGAGAAAAGAATGCACAACTGGTTCACTGGGATAATTTTAAAATTTCTGCTAGGGAAAAAAAAAACCGTATTTCTTCTTTTGTATGTGTGTTGAAGCCTACGGTTGATAAAACTGAAGTTCTACATCATAAATTCCCATTTGGACATTGAGTTCTGAGAACCGGCATCCAGCAGCCTTATCACTTTGAAGTGCAGTCACAATCACTAATGGAATCTGCTAGCTTTTCACATACTGAAATTAGCTTTGATTCTTTCTCCCAAACATATTTTGAAAAGCAACATGCACATACTGTATACTGGCCCATCAAAGCAATCGATGCCATGGAGGAGGCTTGTGGACTTACCTATTGGGCTCGAGAGAAATAAATGTATTTCTTTCAGGAGTAGAAACAGGATTTCTGAACCGTCTTCTGGCTCCAAAGAAGGGAGAGCCTCCTCCTTCCATCCCTACGAAGCAAGAGAAAGTAAATGGCATTTTCCTTTGCAACTGTGAATAATAACATTTATGCTCTGAGATCGGTTTGCTTCTTTAATATGGAAAACGATATCCTGTTTGGATGAGACATTTCCTTGAATGCTTAGCATAAATTGAGCCCTTAAGCTTTTAACAAGAAATTCTGGGCTATCTTGCCTGAAAACTCAGAGTGGATCTTGGAAACATTGTGGGTTTCTTGATTTGCAAAAACTAGCCTTGTCCATGAGATTACGCACGGCACTCTTTGTTTGATATTCAGGAAGAGCCATCTGAAATAATCCTTGTTTGTCTATCACTTTTCCATTCTCCGTCCTTGTCTCATTGTTTCCCTGATTCTGTCACTCCTCTGTTTCTGTCTCTGCCTCTCTCCTTCTCGCCCCTTTGCTCTTCCTCTCTCTCCTGCCCCCTCTTTCGTTCACACATTCACACACACACTTCTTTTCCTTTTGATTTTTCTTTGGTCACACTCTCAAGTGACACAGGCCCAGTTAAGGTATTACAAAGCCAAGAGTTAAGTATGTTGGAGAAGGAAATGCATTTTTCGTCACTCACAGTGACAATTAAAATGACAACAACAAGGCCAGACTCTTCCATCATTGTTTCTTAATGCTGTCAGCACCAACTTTGCCAGAATTATCCTGTCTGATGCATGAGTGGACTTAGTCATTTTTCACATTTTGCCATTCCCTACCTCCAGAATCATTTAGGAGAGTAAATTAGCTTGCATCTCATTTAAATGAGCATTTAAAAGAACCCTTCTCAACACATGCTTCCTCCAGCCAGAGACCGTTAATTTGGTGGGCTGTGATGTGTCTATAGATATGAAATTTCTCTGTCTGTAGCACAGATGATGGTTTGAATTCTGGTGTTAAGACAGCAAGGCATTTTGGTGAACCACATTCTGATTCACCAGGAGGTGGGTAAGTTGAAGCCACTGAAACTGGGATTTATATACATCTGTATATATCTATATATCTATATATAGTAGAGAATACATACATATATACACACACACATAGATATGAACACACGTGTATATGTATGTATATATAAGGTATCTAATATATACCTTGATTTCAGCTCTGGAGAACTCACAGAGGATGATAGGAACATTTGAAGTCCATCCCAGGGAGAAATGGGTACTTGTTTCACAGTATAGTTTGCATGCTTGTACTAGGCTGGATGAATTCCTCATGCTAGTAAGAGACTGGTTGAGCCCTTCTTGGAGAAAGGGCTTTTTCCCCCTGTGTCCTGGGTTCTCTGCTCTGCCTCTCATTTCTCATTTAGACCCTAGAATTGATAGTTCCCTGACAGACTGAATGGGGTCCAAGGAGGACCCGTATCCATATTTGCAGCTGCCAGAGATCTCGGAGAATTTTATTTTGAGTGGTTTTCTGGAGAGGGGGAATGAGTTGGAGAGCTGACTGCTGGGCAGAAGCCGCGCCCATGAAAATCTCACTCAGGGAGACTGAAGTCTGACCTTTCTCATAACATGTAACCTTCTGCAGTAGGTCCTAGGGTGACCTACATCAATTCTTGATCAATAGAAAGCATGGATAATAGAAACCCAACAAATCTGACTTGGCAAAGTCAACATACTTTTGTGTTCCTGGACGTAGTTGTATTTCAGGCTGTATTTATTTGCTTGTCTAGAGATTGTGACCTCACCCGAGGCCTCTTTTCCTTTTTTTTTTTTTTTTGCCTCTTTTCCTTTTGTCCACCTCTCCAGTGGTTAATAACTTCAAGCCTTAACTCAAATGACCTTTTTTTGTTTTTTTAAATATTCAAAAAAGATTGATACCTGCCCGTCTGGATAGTCTCTTCTCTTTACTTACCTCTAGTACTTGTTGGATTGCATTCCAGGTACTGGTTTCTCTCTCTCTCTACTGGACGTGAGCTCTCGGGGTGCAAGGGCACACCTCCCTCATCCCTCTGCCCGGGTACCTAGCATAGCACCTGACGCAGATGCTTAGTGAGTGCTGAATTGAACTCTAGAGGCCAATTTATTAAGACCTTTCGAGAAAAAGAAGTATGATTTTGTGCCCTTTGCCGAGCCTTTCCAACCTTAGTTCAGGTGCATGCTTGGCGAAAATTTAGAAACCATGACACCGAGAAGGGTTATAAATCATTTAAAGTCAAAGGAAGTTGAATATCCCTGGGAACTCATCAATCCTAATTTAATAGGAGTGGGAGATGTTTCACATTTCAAATTCTGGCTTTCTGGTTTTCGAGGGTAACGCCGTGTTGACCAATTGTTCATGCCCAACATCCCCCCTGCCCTTTTTCATCTGTGAATAGCAATCTCCTTGATGTTGGGAGATGTTCATGGACGTTGAAAGCATTTCACTTTGTTGTTTAAAGAAGCCTTTGTCCTGAAGGCATGAGATTATTCTTTCACATGAGGTGGAAAGGAAAATAAGAAAGCCTCCCTCTGTCCTTGGGTTCACATGGGTAGGAACTCTTTCTTGCAGCAATAAAAGCCTTTGGAGGAGACCTTTCATTAGAAGGGTTTCGTGTTAAGTACTGCACATGGGGACAGAAGCTAAATCCCAATTTACTCAGCTGCGTTTCTCAAGATTTGCTCCCTTGCGGCACGGGAGCTCTGTGCAAGCTCCATCAGGCCAAGCCGACCAAGCCAGAGGATTTGAATATTAATGCCATTCAGGTTTCTTTTCAGAGGAAGCTCTCTGAGTTGCAGTAGTGAGACACTGCCTGCAAGTCTATGACTGAACACGAAAATAAAGAGTTCAGAGTGTATCAAAAAAAGAGGGATCAGGGAAATGCACACAAATCATGCCCAACCACCCAACCTGTCCCACCTTCTCTCTATCAGTGTGTAGAGAATGCTTTCTCCAGGGACATGCTCATTGCATAATGAAGGCTTGTCATTTAGGAGCCAAAAGAAAATCCGTTTTCCGTGTAGTCAGATCCATTCTTGATGAGATTCCGAGTCTCACAAAAGAATGTTGCAGATTTCTTCCACTCACATCAAGCATCTAAATGTTGATCTGGAGAAACAAAGAAATGGGAAAAGAAAAATGAGTTTGTTGTCAAATTGAAATACCACATTTTTGTATTGCTGGCTGATATATCTGTAATTCTCATCTGCCATTCCTTCATTGTGTGTGTGTGTGTGTGTGTGTGTGTGTAATTTTCCTCTCCAAACCTGCAAAACATTGCAAAACTAGATTTAAATATTTCAGGCGGACTGCGCCCAGCATTTGCATTCCTCTGACTCATTCAGAGAAAAGACATCTGAGCAGAAATACAGAAGATAAAAGAGAAACCATTAATCCAAGGAAGATTACTGGCACAGAATCTTTATCCTGTATCCTTCCTGAAATGAGACAAAGATCTCACTATGTACATCCCTCTGGCTTAGCTTCAGATAGTAAGCAATATAGAAGTAGAGACATGGTCCTTTTTAAAGGCACACTGCATTTGTCTGAATTCTGAAGCGGAAGCCTCCTTTGCTTCGATTCTTGCTTTCTTGAATGTCTTGCTTTCTTCACAGTGTCTTCTGCCCTTGCTCTCATTCCTTCAACTGTGGCTTTCTAACTGGGGTCCCAGGCTTCCCCGGGATGTTAGACTTGACTTTTGAAAGACCCTTACATGAAGTCCAGGGTAGCACTAGGTGCCCTGGGCTGTGAGGCAGGAGAGACAGGGCCTCAGCTTAACTCATAACTACAGCACTCTAGGTATAACTGCTTTCTTCATCTGTAAAATGGGCAAATACCTGACCCTGATACCATATGTATGCAGAGATACATTGAGTTCATTTGAAAAAGCTTTGGGAGTAGAAGCAATGTGAAAATACAAAAGTAAAATATTCTTAAGCATAATACTAAAAGCCAGTTGAATACAGAATTAAATCATTTTGGGAGTATGGGCTCTATTGGCTCAGCACATTTAGATCAGCCTAGGGAGGAACTCTCCTGCCTTCTTAGTTGAAGCCAAACACAGTAAGAATCTCTACCTTTGCCATTCTCGACATGTACTGCATTGTGCCAGGCATTTTTCAGGAATTCTCATTCGGTTCTTACTACAATGCTGACAAGTGTTATCTGTTAGCACTTCCATTTTGCAGATGAAGAAATGGAAGCTTACAGAGGGTAAGAATTTTTCCCTGAGATAGACAGCTAACGCGTGCCTGGATTTGAACTCAGGTTTCAATGTGCACTCTAAAATCATTTTTAATATATGACTCTACTGCAGTTTCAAAGAGTCCAATCAGGTTAATGTTCTCAACTTTTATGTTTCTTCATTTACATATTTCCACTCCAGATGGATGAGAATATTACGTTACATATGTATATGTAATATAAATGTATTAACATACGGTGGTTTAATAAGCAATTTCCAAGTCTAACCTCCTCACCACTGTTTCCTGATGGATCACCCCAATTTATGGGTCAGGCCCATTGCCTCTTGAATCTTGACGAAAACCAGGAGCACTGGTCATCGCTCCCCCACACAACACAACATCCTTACCCCAAGTGTCCCATGATATGGGCAGTGCCAAGTCTGAATCTTCCGTGGAGAAGTGACACTGGTCTAAGGTTGTCTCTGAGCACTGCATTTGTCTCCGCCTGTGTATCAGAAAGGTGCTTGTGAAGCAAAGTGTGTTAAAAACCTCTGACACCATGACCTTTACAAATGGGCAGGAGGGTGATGCTGATAATGACGGTGATTTACAGCAGGGATCTGTAAAGTGAGGGGTCAACTAGCAAATATCTTAAACTCTGTGGGCCACATAGGTCTCCATCATTAACTACTGAACTGTCATTAGACTGCAAAAGCAGCCACAGATAATACGTAAGTGAAGGAATATGGCTGTCTTCCAATAAAGCTTTATTAACAAATACAGGCAGGAAGCTGGATTTGGACCATGGGTGCAATTTGCCAACCCCCGACTTAACGGACAGTGAACCAAGTCTTCTGAGCAGCAAGGATAGTCAGGAGCTGCTCATCCCATTTTTGTTTCAGTGGACTTCCCTGACTGGACGTAAGGAGAGTATGGACAGTGGTTTTCTTCTCTGGTCATCATTCTTTCCTAAGATTACTAGACAACCATAAGGCAGGATGACGATGATGATGATGATTAGAATTATAAAATAACAGAGCTATTCACAACCATCCGCAATCAGTGCAAGCACGACTTGTCTCCATCTCAAGCAGTAATTGGAAGTCAGATTTTTTTTCTGACCATTGTGGCTGCCGAGCTGGCTGTGGCCATTGGCTGTTTAAATAAAATAATTTATTTCCATGTTGCAACAATAGCAGAACCTACTGTGTCCAATTAAATCTCCACTTACAGCAGCCCAGGGAGTGTGATCGCTTTCTGGAGATAGATCCGTGTTCCTGTGACCTTCTCTTCTTATACTTTGCATTCAGCTATGAAATTAAATTGCAGGAAATGATTCAGTTTTGAATCATTCCATTCGAAAACGCAGAAGCCGAAAGTTCTCCGATGAACGACAAACATGTGGACTGCTTTTTAGATGGGAAACATCTTTAGGCAGGCTCTGTAAACTGGGCCAGAGGTTCAGACATCTTCAGGCCTGATGGGGCTTGAGCTTTCAGATTTGCTCCAGCTAGTTTTTATTTCTGACAAAGGGCCTTATTCAGATAAAGGGAGTTTGCCTTCCTCGTTTCCTAGGAAACTTTTTTTTTTTTTTTTTAAGTTCCCTGGAAAAGACTCTTCTTGAGGCTGTCTCAATCTAACCTCTTCTCCTGGCTAAGAAACTGAAGGATGACATTAAAACTTGAGGTTATGGAGAGTTATGCCAACTGGGACTAAGCGGTGATGATTTTGTTGATTTAAACTGACAGAAAGGTGAGGTCAGACTAAAATCTTGTTTCTCCCGTAATTTAGAGACGAGGAACCATTGTGGCTTCTGCTCCCCTCCCCCCCCCAACAATAAGGCTCAAATTATCCATTCAGAGTGATTTGATTTCAGGTTCGAAGCTGGAGATCGCAGTAATAATCTTTCTCAGTATGAAGCACTTATTTATGGAGTAGTCTTTGCCATTTTTAATTGCACTTTCCCCTCATGCCCTTATTAATTATCTCTCTAGTTCCTCTTAGGTCTTGTCATGATGCCAAATATTGAAATAGAAAGGTTTATTTATTTCCAAAGACATATGGAAGAGGACAGGCTTTCCAACTTTCTATTTTGACTCTTAAAGGTTCACACTCTCAGAAAGTGTGCTTCATGCAAAGTGGGTGCCCCCTGGATTTCTTGGTGATAATGGCCCCTTGGCACCCTTAATTGCTTGGAGTGTCCTTGGAATTCTCACAAAGCAAGGTGCCTTGAGAGTCAAGTGAAGCTGCGGTTTCCAGTTAGGATGCTTCTTGGCTCAGAAAGGTCAGCAGTGACTCTGTGCTTCCACTGTCAGATACCACCTCTAATATGGCCCCATCCTAAATTTTCCTCTACTTTCCTCTTTGCAGACTAACCAGTCTCTCTCACCCATACTCTTCCATGCGAGTGCTCGTGTCATGTCCTGTATCTGGAACATCCTCATCCATGCCCCTGTCTGTTGAAATCTTAAATATAACCCTCCAAGGCTCATCAAATTTTCCATTTTTCCAAGAGCCTTTTCTAAACCCTACTTTGACTCTGCAGGGTGCTTGGGTTACACTTCAGAGACGTTCTGTTGCACCGCCTTGTATTGTAACTGTTAGTAATCTTGTCTTAACTGTCCCAGCTTGGTGGTAAACTCCATGCGGACAAGAAGCTGCTGGCTCCTTTTTGGAGCCCCCCAGGAGCTTACAAAGTGTGTTATATGCAGCAGGTTTCCTATCTAGCCTCAACCTCATTGCAACTACATAATCTGGCTCAGTTAGCGAGGATCTGTTCTTGACAAGGTTGGCTCCTCTGAAAGAACAGGTCTGACTCTCCTACATGGGCTTTGAAACATCAGGGAATTAGGCAGAGTCTGAAACAAACTTGATTGTAAGACTTATTGGGAAGAGCAACACCAGAAAATTCCATTCCTCAGCTCTAGGTGACAGGGGCACAAGAAAATGAGACAATTATTGGCAGTAAACCAAAAGGAAAAAAAAATCTCTGAGAGGCAATATGGACTGAATATATGTATAAAGGGCTTATTCTTTTATTTGAAATATCTGTAAATTATAGAAGGAACATTTTGGAGTTCTGTGTCTTTTTGAGGAAGATTACAACCTTCTTGCATAAAAGTACTCTTTGTGATGGTGTAAGAGAGAAGTGTTGTTCAGAGAGACAACTTTTCTGTTTTACTCTTTAAGAATAATTTTGAATCTCAAACTCACTCTCCTCCAACTTGGAGGACAGTTGAATGTCTTCTCACTGAACGATCTCGGCAGGACATCCTGAGCTGCTTAGGAGGTTAGCATTCCAGCAAACATTTGGCTTAGAGAATTCCTAAAACAGCAACATGTACTCTGAAGGGCAGTTAAAATTTAAGAAACCAGTAGAAGCTTAGCATGTGTGTGTGCGTGTGCGACTCTCTGGAATGTGAGAGAGTGTTCTCCCTCACAATTTGTTTTTCTCTCACACTGATTGCACACTCAAATCCAGTATGCAATAGAGTGTGTATATTATGTTGTTCTCAGACTATTTTCAAGGAAACTCAGCATTCCTTCCTTCCTGAATCAGTTTCCTAGTTGTGGTATAGAAAAAAGCAATCTGTCAGAGAAGCTGATGAAATGACAGATTATTTTTTTTAACTGGCTTAAATTTTCTGCGATATTCTGAGTCTGACTCATCAACCGAGTAGCTTTCCTTTTTGTGTGTGTGTTTAAAAGTGCCAGTCATGGTTGAATGTTGATAATCCATCTAGTCATTGATCTCTGAAGACACAGAGTATCTTTCCAAATATGCTATTATGTTTAATGCAATTTTCTGTTTTTGGTGTGGAGAGCAAAGAGGGGACAGTTACATATTGGTGGAATTTGTTTGTTTTTGGCATTTTGATATTTTTGAATCTTTCCTTGTACATCTATTCCTCCACGCGTTGTCTCTCCACCCAGCCACCTCTGCTGTGTCCCAGGCTCTGTGTTAGGAGCTGGGAAGGGTCTGTGAAAAAACAAAGACCTCGTGGGACACAACTAAAGAACAATTTCCAAGAAAAAAAAAAAAAGGCTTCAGACAGTTCCCTGATAACTGCCCTTGCAGAGCCACTCTTGTCTGCTACTGGCTTGCTACAAACCCTTGTCCCTCCTGTTCTAACCCCCAAGCCCCGAAGACCTTTGTGTGCCTTAGAGGTCAGTTCACAGATGTGGCCCCAGGACACCCTCCTCTTTATCTGTATTGTACTTACAAGAGGTGGAGGCACATGGGTCTTTTATAATTTTTTCCCTTTTTCTTTTTTGATTAGCATCTGCACAAATGGCCTCAGTTCGTTGCTTTAAACTAACTAATCCGGCTTGTTAAGACGGAGATTGTCCTCCACAAGTTGTTATTCGCAGGGTTCTAAAGGAAGAGGGTCTCTGTCAGAGCAGGGCGGGCTTGGGGAAAGGTTATATAATATAATATGTTCTTCAGGCGCCATACGAGAGGGAGACAATGCTGCCTTACAGGACCTGTTCTCAAGTGCTACTTACAGGCTTACATAGTCCTGCCTATTCTACCTCCTGAAAAGGGAGATCCAATCATTGCTTTCTGGAAACTATTCTCCTCATCTCTTTGGCTGTCATATGTATTTAACAGTAGTGCCCTCAAGGACAATGGGGTGGGGAAGCGTGCTAGGGGGCTCCAGCCTCCAGCCTGTAGTTTTTCAGTTCACATTGCCGGGTTTGCTAAGAATGGTCTTCTTTGTTTCCATTTTGAGTCATGGCTGAATTCTTATATGTTGTCTGATCTTCAAGCTCAAATACCCAAGGGACCAGGCAGCTGTGAATCAACCGTGTGTGTGTGTGTGTGTGTGTGTGTGTGTGTGTGTGTGTGTTTGCTAGCAGGTACTATAGCAAAGAAGACAGTATACTTTTCCTTATTTCTTTAAATCGATAGGGATTTGGAGGAAAAGACTTTAATAAAATAGAATTGTGACTGATTACTTTTCCCCTTTCTGAGCACTGCTGTAAAATAAGAAGGTTATGAATAGCATGAGGGAAAAAATAATAAAAAAACCTTTTGTAATGTAGTCCTACGGGTTTAAACCCAAACCTTCAATTTATAATGAAAGCTCAGTGTCTATATACCAACCTCCACCTTACGAGACGGCTCTCCTTTTCTGATTTCAGAGTCAAAGGAAATCTTGCACATGCTTTCACTTACTGGGAAAGTACACAGTTGCTTATCTGTTGTTTTTCTTCTACATAGTCTACGTTATGATTTGGAAATTCGACATCATGTATTATTTTTTTCCCTAGGCCAGATGTTTTATCCTTCTATGTTAAGTCATCTTGACATGTTGCCATGAAATGGATACAACTGCTAGTTTTAATATTGCTCCGTATCTTTATTACAAGATACGTCTCATGCATCTTAATTCCTCATATTCTCGCTCTCTGTTGTTCTCTGATCTTCTCCATCCCAACCCCCCTTTACTCTTGAAGAAGGCATATTGTAATTGTATGACAGTCGTGTCCCAGTAGCTAAAGAGGTTCTAGATAGCATAATGAATATGCAGCGCATTATCTCCTAGGATGTGTGCCTGTGTCTTTAATCACAGCTGGAATGCAAAATCGGGCTCCACCTTTCAACTCTATCTCCATCATGCTGAGAGAGTGAGAGAGAGCGAGACGGAGACTGCTAGACAGCTCCAAAGAGATTGCAGCTCAGATGTCCTGAAAAACAGCAAATCCCTCAGACCTGGCAGATTCCGTTACCATGAGAACTGCAGATATTTCCATTGTGATGGTTTGCTCCAGCAGCCATCTGTTACACCCATTTGATTAGGAAGTACAGTTCAGCTTGTATGGGATTTTCATCACACCTTATCCCAGGGCAGTATACAGAGGCTCTTGCTTTTTTTATATGCTAAACTCCAAGGCTTCAAAGTACTGTAATTTACCGAGGCGGAGGGCATTTAATGAAATGGTAAGAGAAGGTCACTAAAGACTGAAGCTCCAAGAAGAAATAGGCACAGGAGAAGGAAGAGAGGATTAGATGTCACAGCAGAAACGCATCCAACTCAGGAAATTAACCATGTTTAGCAATGCCGCCTTCTCTTGGTGGAGGGGAGTGAAATAAAGACTCAGGTTCTGAGACCTGGACTCCCTGAGGGAGGAGGATTTTTGTGTGGTCACGACACGGATGCTACCGGGCCAGTTAATTCTCTGCCAGGACTCAAGGACAGTCCAAAGGGAGGGAGGGAAGGGTAGGGCCTCAAACACATCTCATCAGTTGAGATGAATCCACTGTATAAAGATTACATTAGCTCTAAAAATTTTATGATGCCATCTAACTTTTCCGTAGACACAAAACGACCTTAAAAGTTCCTTGAAGCAGTGCTGTAATTTACAGATTTAAACCAGTTATTTGGACTAGTTGCCCCTCTGTGTATTTTTTGTAGGGGAGGAAATGCTGATGGTACATCATACAGACATAAAAATAGGAATTCCCTTCAATTAAGACTCTCCAAATATCCTTCCTGGGCAGTAGGCATTCTAGGTCCAGGCTTGCAAGGGGGTTGGCGTGGTCTGGGAGGAGCTGCCTAGAGTGCCTTAAATTGACTGGGGTTTCTGTAAACCGGGGAAGCTAATTAAATGCTTTCACAGCGACAGGAATGTGTGATTGCTGCCCAGGGGCCTCCCTTTGTTTCCCAGCCTGCATTTTCTAGAATGGACTCCGGTGATCTATCACTCTGGTTGGGCAGGGGCTGCCAGATTTTTCCAAACTTGCTAAGTTTGCAAGACCCATCCTGTCCCGTTTTGCCTGTTGGTTTGGTTTTTGGGTGACTCTTTGGAACAGGGGACACGTTTCCTTATCTGATTGCACCGCTGGCTGGAGAACTTTCCCCAAGTTCATTTCCTGGCCTGGTGTCCGGTTGCCATCCAGGGAGGCTTGGATGTCAGGAGGAACCGGAGAACTCATTCCCTGCTCTGATGCCAGAGAGATAGTCCTGGTGAGATAAAAATCAGTGACCCAGGATCGCAGAGGTTAAAAGTTGGGACGAGATGTTGGCCTCTCTTGCTGAAATGGGGTGGATTTTTCAACCTTTACAGCAGAAAAGCTGAAACCTCATAGATGAGGACCTGTGTTTTCCTTGAATGAAGGACCCCCTTGCCTGGCCAGCAGCTGCAGGTACACCTGAATCACGGTCCCTCCCTTGAGAATGCTTAGTTAGAAGGCTCTCCTCTCTCCCAGCAGCAAATACCTCCTGCTGCACATCTTCCAATGGTTTTGACTTTCCCATTAAACCCTCAGTCCTACACCCTGGAGATCACCTTTTCTCCAAGGCTTTTGAGACAGGGCCCTGGTTTCCTGAACACAGCGTCTGTGTCTGAAAGGCAGCAGATGCAATGAAGGCCCGGATGGAAACAATAAATACCATTCAGGTTTCCTGCACAGCACCTTTTTGAGTGGTGCCCTTGTTAAAGGAAACGTGGACGAAAATGCCTCCTGCCTCCCTCCCCTCTCCCCCCAGTTCCCCTGCACGGTTAGGATCCCAGCCACCTTTGGCAAGTAAAGGTTAAGTATTCGAGGCAAAAATCAGTTGACACACAAAAAGAGACTAAAGCAAATGTCTCCCTCGCTTGCCAGCAAGAGGGTGGGGCTGAGAGCTTTTGGGGAGGGGAATGAATTTTACTTGGAGCCAGAAGAAAGACAGCCCTTGGAGGGGAGTGCTAGCTAGAAATATTCTCCTCTGAGCTGGGATGTTAACAGTGGCACCTTCTGACTTAATGTGGCATCTTTCTTCATCGTTATCAATCTCATGAGAGCTCTCCTGCCATCTGTACCATCCGTGCTTCAGGCTCCCATATGAAAGTCCAATCTGGCAGCATAAATACTGGCTAATGAAGAGTAGGTGTCTGACTGACTGGGAGAGAAGCGATCCTGTGTCAATGATGGAGCAGAATTCATTCATTTAAAACAAAGATCTGCATTCATACCGCCATTCAAGATGAAATCTTCTCCCCTTCTCTCTCTCCCCCCCCCCCCACTCTCCCCTAGCCTCCTTTCTCATTTCCCTCCCGTGTCATCCTACGTTAATGGAGTTCATGCGGAAGTCAGCGTACGAATGGTCTTTGCCTCGAATGTTATACCTCAGAGATTAAAAATAGGAACGTGATGTGGACTTGCCGACATGTGGTGGGTTATTTTTTTCCCCTTCAGTGGGAAAGCTATAACTACATAGATTAGCAAAACTTGTGTAAGAATGGATGTAAAACAGATTTATCTCTGTGTCAGCTTGATCTGATCCATTTGGTCTTGCAGAGTTTGGATGGCTTCCTTTGTTACAATAACCAGCTTTCAAACATCTATATCCTTAGGGTATTAAATGTCAGCCTCCTGATGTACCAGTCAAGGAGAGAGGGTTGACAGCCTGTGGGCTGGAGAAGCGCGCTTTGTGTGAGTGGAGAGGGCGTGCGCGTGCACGGAGGCCGGCGCCTGGTGTGACCTACGGGACTCCCGGCCCCTCTCCGCGCCACCGTGGAGGGGTGCTGAAACTTACCACTGCCGTTAATATCCTTTTACGAAGAGCTCAAGAAGATTTCCTGTCGCTGACAAGGACAGATTCGTTAGCGATCTCTCAAGGAAATGGACAATAACGAATTAATTGAGCTCTCCATGACTTTCTGTGCTGTCGTCTTTCATTTATCTGTTCTCGTTTCGCACCACGAAGGTCTAGCCCTTGTTCTTCCTTTCCTTCCTTTGTCTACCTCTTTCAGTATTCCTGTCCCTCCCATCTTCGCTCTTGTCTTGTTTTCCCCAGCTCTCTTCCTTTTCTTGACTGGATAGACTTACAACAAAGCCCAGACGTAGCAGGACACGTGTATGAAGAGATTTTTCTTGGAATGTGGGTGCATTTCTTCTGAGTCTGAAAATTGTCCTCTTCCTGAGTTGGCCGGTGCCCAGAGGTTCCCTCTCTGGACTGGATGTATAAATGACCTTAACATCCTTGATGAAGGATTGCAAAGCTTTGTTAAAAAACCTTCAGTTGGCTACTGAAGTGGTGAGTTATTTTTATGATTATTACTGTCATTAGCATCCAGGAATGACTTACTCTATATGCTGTAGAGAATAAGGAACCATGCTAATCCTCTCAACTTAGGGAGGAACAATCGAGGACCTGTCTTACTGAATGAAAACGGTTCTCCGAGATCTGGAATACCCCATGTAGATGTTGCTTCATCTTCCTCCTTTTAACGGGGCTGTCTGGCTCGTTGGATCGGAGCAGGGCACCAGTGAACTCAGAGTCTGTTGTTCCCCTTTCAGTCACTCTGTCCCCAGAGAATCCGAATTCTTCAGTGTGCCTGCCCCACTGCTGCTGTTCTCACGTCCATCGATGCAGAGAAACACAAGGCGGGGGGTGGGCTTGTTGGAGGTGGCCCTCGATGAAAGCAAACAGATCTGGGATTCAATCCTGGCTCTGCTACTTTCTTTGTGTATGCGACCTTTAGCAGTCATTGGACCTCTTGCAGCCTCAGTTTTGCCATCTGGAAAAGGCAGATACCAGAATCTTGAATCGCAGCAAAGCTTACTGTGTAAGTCCAGTGACCTAAGTCTGAGAAAGTGCTGGGCAGTTAGTGCTGACTCAGGGGTGACTGCTGTCCCAGTTTGCCTGGGAGTGAACAGTGGCTTGGGGTACAGGACTCTCAGTGCTAAAACCAGGACAGTTCTGGGAAAATTGGGGTGGATGGCCATCACACTCAGAGCAGTCCACCCTCACAGGTGGGCCCTGACCCAGCTTACCATTACCAGAGGGTAATGGAACTTTCTTCATGGTTGAAAGAAGTCTTGTTTTCTTCCGTGCACTAATTGCCTGGTCTGTTTTGGATCTATGGATTCTTAACTCTGGTTTGAAGAAGGTTTATTCACTATCTGTCTTCTCGAGATCTCAAGGGGTGGCATGAAACTTTAAAATGGAAGCATGAAACATAAAATGAAGTAAGCACGAATTGCTTCCTCTGAGTTGGAGCTTATTCATTCTTCAAGACCCAGTACATTTGTTGCTCCCTTCATGAGCCATCCACCCATGCTGATCTCTCTTCTCAGAATGATTCTGGGCTTTCAGAGGGTAATGTAATTGGTTAGTGCTTTATTTCTAGGTGGATTTTTAAACTCCTTGAAGGCAGAGAGCCTGCCTTATTTTTTCCTGAGTAGCCACTGAATGAACGAGAGAAGGAATGATTTAAAAGTGGGGAAATGAGTCAGAGCAAATAAATGGGGAATGAAGGAGTGAATAAGTGAATGAGTGAATTATTGATTTGTGTGTGTGTGTGTGTGTTTATTTCTGTACATTCCTTTTTAGTCTTGGTCTGGTCCTATTGTGCACTTTATCTCTAATATTTTGGAACTTCAAGTCTGGGATCGCTAGCCTCACTTCTCAGCTTCAGCTGCCGTATTAGATTCCTAATACCCCAAATGAGCCACCGTATCTTGAGGACACTGCTCATTAGGTAAATGGGGAGAATATAACTTTTTTTCTCTAAAATTATAAAGATTAACTGAAAAATTAAAACCTACAAATGACAAATTATTCAAACTACCCATGAGTTTAAGGTGAAGAGTGAAAATCTGTCTCGTCTGTTCCCCCACACCCCACCCCCCATACCTTTTTTTTTTTAAGATTTTATTTATTTGACACAGAGAGAGGGATTACAAGTAGGCAGAGAGGCAGGCAGAGAGAGAGGAGAGAGGAGGAAGCAGGCTCCCTGTTGAGCAGGGAGCCCAATGCGGGCCTTGATCCCAGGACCCTGGGATCATGACCTGAGTCGAAGGCAGAGGCTTTAACCCACTGAGCCACCCAGGTGCCCTCCCCCATACCTTTTGTATGTATTCTCTGAAATTAGAATTTTTGCTTCTTGTTTTTTTTGGTGGCTACGGTAGAAATTCTAAATAGTAGCACTTTATGTTTTGGATATATCAACATTTGAAAGCATATTTTGACATCCTGTTATGGAAATTTGAGGTGTTTGGTCACTTTTTAGTGTTACCTACCTTTTCTCTCTTCTTTACCTCCTGAGACACATAATTCTAATGGTTAGCTTTATGGGTTTACAAATTCTCCCTTTTCTATTTGTTGGCGTATATTTATTTTTAATTGTTTTTTCTTTTTTGGTAAGGTCTTATTGTTATTCCAGCTATCATACAGTATATTAGTTTCATTTGTACAATATAGTGATTCAGCACTTGCATACAACACCCAGTGCTCAAAACAAGTGCCCTCCTTAATACCCATCCCGCATCTAGCCCAGTCAGCCCATCCCCCCCCCCACCTCCCTCCATCAACCCTCAGTTTGTTCTCTATCCTTAAGAGTCTCTTATGGTTTGTTTCCTTCTCTCTCTCTCTCTCCCTCCCTCCCTCCCCCATATGTTCATCTGTTTTGTTTCTTAAATTTCACACATAAGTGAAATCTTATGGTATTTGTCTTTCTCTGGCTTATTTTGCTTAGCATAATATGCTCTGCCTTCATCCACATCATTGCAAATGGCATGATTTCACTTTTTGGGGTGACTGAGTAATATTCCGTTGTGTATATATTACCACATCTTCTTCATCTTTTCATTAGTCTGCGGATATTTGGGCTCTTTCCATAGTTTGGCTGTTGTTGATAATGCTGCTATACATAGCAGGGTGCATGTACCCCGTTTGAATCTGTATTTTTGTATCCTTTGGGTAAATACCTAGTAGTGCAATCGCTGGGTTAGAAGGTAGTTCTATTTTCAACTTTTTGAGGAACCTCCATACTGTTTTCCAAAGTGGCAGCACCAGTTTGCATTCCTACCAACAGTGCAAGAGGGTTCCCCTTTATCCACATCCTTGACATCATCTGTTGTTTCCAGTGTTGTTAATTTTAGTCATTCTGACCATTGTGAGGTGGTATCTCATTTGGTTTTGATTTTCATTGTCCTGATGATGAGTGCTGTTGAGCATCTTTTCATGTGTCTGTTAGCCATCTGGATGTCTTTGGAAAAGTGTCTATTCGTGTCTTCTGCCCATTTCTTAACTGGATTATTTGTATTTTGGGTGTTCAGTTTGAGAAGTTCTTTATATTTTGGGTACTAACCCTTTATCTGATATGTCATTTGCAAGTATCTTGCATTCTGTAGGCTGCCTTTTAGTTTAGTTGATTGTTTCCTTTGCTGTGGAGAAGCTTTTTATCTTGATGAAGTCCCAATAGTTCATTTTTGCTTTTGTTTCCCTTGCCTCTGGTGATGTGTCTTAGCCAGAAGTTGCTACATGTTGGCTTGTATTTAGATATTGTCTATGGAATTCTCACTATTCAGTACGCTTACATTTTCTTCTACATCTACCTTCTGCTCCTGATTTTTGTTGTATTTGTTTTTATGTTGTCAGGTTTTACAGTATCTACTTTCTGTTCTGCCACTGTAGTTGTCTTTAGTAGTGCTTTATCTACAGGCTAATTCTGAATATTAACCAAAGAATAATAATATTTATAGAACTCAACCATTAAGTAACTTGATCCAAAGAGAAGCAAATGTAATCCTAAATCACTTACAAGAGATCCTAAGCCACAGGGGCTAGAGGTTTCTCTCTTGATTTCTTTGGAGCTGTCTTTCCTTCTGGGCCATGCTCAGCTCTTTTTTTCTTCATATATTTGTCTTACCTCATTTTCTTCTTATATTACATTTTTATTTTACTGCAGCCTCTCATCAGGACTTTTATCATACGGAGTAGAAGGGCATAACATTTAAAAACCTTTGTATGGGTGCCTGGGTGGCTCAGTGGGTTAAAGCCACTGCCTTCGGCTCAGGTCATGATCCCAGGGTCCTGGGATCGAGGCCCACGTCGGGCTCTCTGCTCGGCAGGGAGCCTGCTTCCTCCTCTCTCTCTGCCTGCCTCTCTGCCTAGCTGTGATCTGATCTCTCTCTCTCTGTGTCAAATAAATAAATAAAATCTTTAAAAAAAAAAAAAAACCTTTGTATGTCTGAAAATGCCTTCTTTGAGTTCACAGTAGACTGACAGTTTGGGTGGGTATAGATTTCCAATTTCAGACATTTCCCTCAGAACTTCAAAGGAAAGGCTGTTGAGCAGTATGCTCATCGTGATCTTGTTACTTTGTAGGCAACTTTTCTTTAAGATAATTTTTAGGACTTTGTCTTTACACTTGGAGTTCGGAAATTTCACCAGAATTTGTTTAGATGTATGTTGTTCCTATTCATTTTGCTTTTAATTTGGTAGGTCTTTTCATTATAAAGATTTATCTCTTTATTTACCTCTGGGATTTTTACACCCATCCCAGTTATTTATTTCTCCTCTTTAATTTTTACTATTAGGATTCATTCAATATATGTAGACTTCCTGGATCTCTTCCACAATCTCATGTTTTCTCTCTTTTAATTTTTTTCCTCTTTAATGGGAACTTTCCCCATCTATCCAGCCTTCAACCTTATCCATTGTTATTTTGTATTCTGTATGTTTATTTATTTATTTATATTTTTAAAGTAAGCTCTAGGCCCTATGTGGGGCTTCAACTCATGACTCTCCACTGTTAGGATTTGCATGCTCCACTGACTGAGCCAGCCAGGTGCCCCCATACATTGATTTCTTTCTTTTTTTAAATTTGGTAGTCCTCTATTTTTAGTTCTAGGAACTTTTTTTGTACAGTGATTATTCTTATTTCATAGCAGCAATTTAAATTTATTTGTTCATTAATTTATTTTGATGTATATTCAACTCAAATATATCTATTCAAATATCTCTGAGGACACATTTTAGAACATTTAAAAATTGCTTTCATTTTCCTTAATCATTTCTATTTCTTTTGATGTCATATTCATTCATCTTTTTAATGAAAATCAATTTTCTCGAATGTCTTGTGATCCTGATTATGAATGAGAGAGTGGTTTGATTCATATGGATAGCTTACATGGAGGTTTTCTCTGCCGTTTAAAAATGTCTGTTTCCTCAGTAGGCTTCTTCTACCTCCAATAAAGGTGGGTGGCTAGGCAGATTTTTCCATAGAGTCCTTGAACAAGGATAAGTCATGTAGATTGGAGATCCTTACCCTACAATCTACAAAGTAATAGAACTTTACTCTGGGGTTAGCCCTCTTTTTTTTTTTTTTTTTTTTAAAGATTTTATTTGTTTATTTGACACAGAGAGAGAGATCACAAGTAGGCAGAGAGGCAGGCAGAGAGAGAGAGAGAGGAGGAAGCAGGCTCCCTGCCGAGCAGGGAGCCCAATGAGGGCCTTGATCCCAGGATCCTGAGATCATGACCTGAGCCGAAGGCAGAGGCTTTAACCCACTGAGCCACCCAGGCGCCCGGGTTAGCCCTCTTTTATTTTATGCTTCGATGGAGTCATTACCTTCGATACCTCCCCTCCGCCTGGTCTGATGTGGAAGTCTACAGTCATTTATTCAGACTCTTTCGGGCCCTACCTACTTCCCACACTAACTTCCTTTCCCACTCACATTCCCATTATTCCCAGAGAGAAGTTGTTATGCTTTACCTTGGGGGCATAAAATGCTGCTGCCAGCCTCATAAGCTCTGTAAGTCTGTGGACAGAGCAAAGGTCTGATTAACATTATGATTCTTATTATAGTTTGTGGCTTATTACCCTGATAATGAGCACTCAGCCCACTCAGGCTGTGTTGCACTATTTGGGAAGGACTGCTCTGTTTGTCTTTTGGGCTGTAATTTTCCTTGATTTTATTCTTTATTGATCTTATCCTAGTAGTTCTATCTTTTTCAGGATTTCCTTAATATTTTAGATGACAGCTGGTGCCCTTTCTTATATTTGGCTAGGTCAAGAAAACGTTTTTTTTCCCGTCATATCGATATAGTAATAAGACTTCAGTAGATTGGGAGTTGATGCACACGCTTACTTAGTCTGTTAGCTAGGAACAGAAGGCCGATTAAGATTGTATATAGGGATGGTGGGTTACCTGATGAGCTTAAATATGTGTTTCATTTAAATTTACCTTTTTCGGGATGCCTGGGTGGCTCAGTTGGTTAAGCCTCTGCCTTCGGCTCAGGTCATGATCCCAGGGTCCTGGGATTGAGTCCCGCATCAGGCTCCTTGCTCGGCAGGGAGCCTGCTTCTCCCTCTGCCTCTGCCTGCCTCTCTGCCTGCTTGTGCTCTCTCTCTCTCTGACAAATAAATAATAATAAAAAAATCTTTAAAAAAAGTAATAAATTTACCTTTTTCCTTTGGCCAAACTTAATAACTTCTTCTTTTCTCTGTAAACCTGTCCTCCTTCACGATCTGCTTCAAAAGCCCAGGTGCCTTAGCATTTTTCTCTCGGAAACTTCCTTTGGCTTCTCCAACTCACTTAGAATCTGTTTCTGGAACTCCAGAAGTCAGGGCCAAAGAAGTGAATGCATGGCATTTGTATAGCTTTTATCCGTTTCCACCCCTAAACTGATGGTAAACCTCTTTAAGACTGGACTAAGTGTTCTTGTGTATTTATATGAGTGTGTGTGCACTGGTGGGATTTGGTGAGTGAAAGAGTATGGTCTGCTAGCCCCATGGAGCATGGTTACAGAATATGTACTTATGAATGAAAAAAAAATATGAAAATTTATTCTTGTAAGAAGCTTAACTATGCATTGTTTCTCTTCTATAACAGGAATATGCTAGAATTGTGCTACTGACACTTTGATTAAAAACAAAGTTTTTAATGGCTGTATTTTTTTTAAGCATTTAAAAATAACCAAGGGGTTTCGGTTTGTAATACATAATCAGGTGTTCCCTCCTTTTGCCCCATTTCCCGACACATTGATGGGAATTCAATACCTCTGTAATCTTACTCTCTTGTAATCTCTTCTTCCTTGCACAAGGAAAGTTGAAATATTAATTGCTGTATCAGCCACTTTAAGATTTAATATTTTTCCCCCTTCTATTAGCTGCATTCCTCCTGTGTGGCTTCTGCTCTTCTCACAGCTCTCTGAGAGGTAAGCAACTATAAAGTCCTTGGAAGTAATCTATAAATTATATTGACATTCACGTGTCCAAATGATCCTGTCTTTAATCTCCCAAAATGACTACTAGAGGCTTGCTAGTGAACTTCAGTTGGAAACATTATGTTTTCCACCTACTCATACTCCTGTCAAATACGTTAGTGTTAGAAAAGAAAGAATAGAACTGGTGAAATAGGCCTTCAAGCTCTCTGCCAGCTAGAGAGGCTGCCCGGATACTATAGGGCACCCTAGTTCAAGCCAGTAAACCATGGCTATTGAAAGAAAAGCAGAAAAATGAGAATGAAATTGTTTGGTTGCTGCCAGAAGTGGCATCTCTTGTGAACTCTGTTTGGCACACCAGTGCTCTCAGACCGTGAGAAGAACTCTTGATTCTAACCAATGTACTGTGTTCTTACATTATGCCCAAGAAAGAGTGTGAGGACTGGGTTACTGTAGTAGCATCACAAGGCATCTTTTTCTTATGATATAACTGAGTGGTATTTCAAGTTTCGTACCATCTGGCCTATCCTACCTATCTAACCTTGTCTCCAGCCCTCAGTCCTGGTGGGTCAGAGCCCTTGCCTTTCTCAGCATGTGCTATGTCCTCATTACCACCTCTGTGCCTTGCCTCCTGCCATTCCCCTTCCTGACATGAATTGATCTATTCTTTCCCATCTCCAAACCTTTTCCAGTGAGCAAGTAACCTCTCCAGGCTGTCCCTCAAATCAAAGAGCTAAATTATTTCTTATAGAGATACGGTTATGTTCCTCGTACTCTGTCGACTGTGTAGGATGTAGAGAAAAATTTATAATGAACATTTATTTAGCACCCACTATGTGCCAGGCACTCGATGGAGCCATGTGCTTGGAGCATTATCTGACGCAACTGTTGTATCTTATACAATTTCTAGTTTGTAGATGAAGAAACAGATGTAGAAGTTACCTAGTAACTGGAAGAGCTTACTTTGAGCCCATGCCTATCGTATTCCAGATTCCTTGTTTTTTTTCATTGCATCATTGTTTCCTGGCAGTGGATTTATAATCTAGTTGGGGTGCAAGGTGGAGATATATGGAATCATGAAATATTATAGTCTCAGAGTTGGGAGGGTTTTTTTGGCATTCAACCATTTCCTAAAGACTGAGTATTCTATATAATGTCTTAAGAACGAAAGAAATACCTTCTATCTGAAAACCTTCAGTGACATGGATCCCCCCTGCCCTGCCCCGTGTCATGTTGGATGATGAATGGACCTGGGTGAGAAACCTTAAATTTGTCCCTATTGCCCTATTGAATGTCTCATTGCCAGTGTTGACTCTTTTTCAATTAGTTCAGAACATTTTTTAACTTGATTTGATCATTTGATACCCTTTTTTTCCCCTCCAAGTTGTATATTTTTCTCAGTGATATAATTGCTACCATTCCACCATTGACAAAAATGTTCTTAGGGTGGATCTGTGAGCACACCACTCTTGCTCTCCTTGCTAGTGGACAACTCTGCAATGATTGGCATCCTTTAGATGTGCTCACTTCATCATCTAGAAAGTTCATCAAGCTTATTATTGATCTTAAATTTGTGGTAAGGAGAGCTTTTGTTGAATACTTTGATGAAATGCGGGAACCTTGCATTTATTCCATTTTCCCAGTTTTGCCTTTGTAAAATCCCTGAACAAAAAGGAATTAAACTAGTCTGGTGTGGCTTGTTTTGCTGGGCTCAGGTTGACATTTTGGCACCTTTTCATTTCTTCCAAGTCTGCATAAGCTGACTATTTGCTAATCTGTTCTGGAATTCATCCCCAAATGATACAGATGACTCATGATATCCAGATTCTTGCAACTTTGAAAAATTGGGACATTATTTGTGAAAGAACATAAACAATGACCTAGTTGCAGTCTATAATGAAGCACCTTACTTGTCAAAGACCCATATATATTGGTGGGAGAACAGAAGAACATGGTGTAATCATGAAAGCCTTTTGGAGGATGGTTAGAATTGAGTCACAGAGTGAGAAGATGGAAGACAATTCCAAATGATGGGACTGGGATGAACAAAGGTAGGGAGGTCTGAGATATGCCTGTGTTCGGTATGTCTGTGGGCCTAAGAGGCATGGGTTTGTAGGAATGGTGCGTACATGCTTGAGGGTTTCAGGAATGCATTGGGGCAGGCAAGGTGGGGCTTGCTTGTTGGATAATCTTGAAGGTGATACAGAAATGTTGGCTGTGAATGTTGTAGTGGGACAAAAGATGTTGAAGATTTTTGAGCAGTGACCTGGCAAGGCTAATACTGAAGGAGAATGACCCTGCTGCTGTGTATAGGAAAGCATAATCTGGAAGAGCTTCTGGAATCCAGGGAGCCTAATTAGAAATGATACAATGATCCCTGTATGAGAATGGAAGAATCTTGCCTTAGTGTAGGGACTTTGGAACTGAACAGGAGTGGACATGGTGCCATTTGAATTGGAAACGGGCCAGATTGAATATAAAGGTTGAGTTTAAGTGTCAACTTAATTTTTAGTTTCTTTGGGCCGTGGGATACCCCAGTATCTAGTTAAACATTGTTTCTGGGTGTGTCTATGAGGGTGTTTCCAGAAAAGGTTAGCACTCAAATCTGTGGACTCCGTTCAGATAGTCTGCCCCATTGTGGGTGTGCATCATCCAAACTTGAGGGCCTGAATAGTACAAAAATGAAGAGGAAGGGAGAATTCTCTCTCTGCCTGACTGGTTGAGCTGGGACATTAGTCTTCTGCCCTTGGACTGGAACTTACACCATTGGCTCAGCTGGTTCTCAGACCTTGAGACTTGGACTAGAACCACTGGTTTTCCTGGGTTGATCTCCAGCTTTGATGGCAGATTGTGGGATTTCTCAGCATCCACAATCACAAACCAGTTCCTCATAATAAATCTTTCTATATTTCTGTCCTATCCTTTTGGTTCTTTTTCCTGAGGAGCCTAATATGGGCTGCTTGACTGGCTTGGTGATGGAATGATTGAATGAAAGGATATGAGGAATGGGGGGGTGGTGGGGAGTATAACTTTTCTAGTCTTGGTGCCTGGGAGGATTATGCTGTCACAAAAAAGAAACCGTATAGGGGAGTAAGGGTGGGCCTCTATACTTTGGTAGTGGAACTGGATTAATTGGAAATGAAATCCTGTTTAGAAATGTTACTTTCAGAGGTATCCTAAACACTTCTCTACCAAAACTTACATTTGGAGGTTAATTCATTGTGGGTATCTCTTTAGATCTATATGTAGAGGCAGCAAAATAACCTCCCACCTCAAATCTTTAGAGAAAATAAGAGGCCCTGTAACTATTGAGGGAAAAATACATTCACCTTCAAATTATATTGTTTTAGAGGTTAAAAGTATATAATTTCCCAAGGAACACATCGAGATTCAACCTGCTGGGAGGCTATTGCTCAATTACTCCCAGCAGTGGTGAAGGTGCCTACAATTCCTCCAGCTCTGCTGACGGTGGTGGGAGCAGAGGCCTTGCCCAGGCTGCAGGCTGACAGGGCAGATCTGGGCCTGCCAGGGCACATGGTCCTGCCCCTTGGGCCATGGTCCGTCTGCTGTGATATGTCAGGAGCCTGCCTCATGGCAGGTTGCCTGCCCGGGTGGCCCTGGCCTCTGCTCCCCAGGCCTGTTAGTTAATTTGTCTGGCTGGCATGTCTCTGAGCACGTTTGCGTTCCAGGCGCTGTCCCTTGGGTGTGACCAAGTGGAAAGATTTGTGTAGCTTCTTGTCGCTACGGAAAGAGGCCAAGTCTGAGCTTAGCCATTTGGAGAGGTAGGGTGACTGCCAGAGGTGACCCTGCCCTTGTGGGTGTAGACTGCATCACCTTCAAGCTGAAAAGGCCCTGCTGGGCAGGATGAGCTGCTAAGAGCTCAGCAGGCTCAAGGCCTGATGCCAGAGGATGCATCTTATTAGAGATAAAGTTATGTGTTACAGGACACTGTGAGCGACTGGGACCACCTTGAATTTCTGTTACTTTAATAACTTAGCATCAGATACTTTCAGTGGTTTTCAGTGTGACACAAGGGATCGTCACATTTATATGTACCAAATGCCTAGATCATCTAGAAATAATTTGCTTTTCTGTATTTTTTCCCCCCATATATGCAGTATCTTGATGTTCCGGTAGTTTTGAAAAACATAATTGTTGCAACTCACTTAAGGATTTTAGGTCTTTCTTCCCAGTGCCCTTCCTTAATTTTGCCAATTCGAATGTCAGTTGGCATGAGCAGGAACGGTACTTGAGGGGCACCTGGATGGCTCAGTTGCTTAAGCATTCTACTCTTCATCTCAATTCTTGATTTTAGGGCTGCTATGTTGGGCTCCATACTGGGTGTGGAGCCTACTTAAAAAAACAACAAAAACAAAAACAAAAACAACAACAAAACCCCCCCCCAAAAAACCAGGAAGCGGTACTTGACCTGGAAAGAGGGTGGAGAAGAGTGAACTGGTGACTCCAAAAAGTAGCAGAGAGAAGAAAATACTCCAAGCAGGAAAGTAGGTGTAGGTGTGAGCGCCTGGGAAGCTCTCATTCCCTCACCTCCTTCCTCTCACTGGCAATCCTTGAAAGATTGCTTATTAAAACTCCTGAGAATGTGCAACCAAAACAAATCCACTGTAATCAATTCAAAGGTTGATTCTAGTCTGCAGTTTGAGGTTTTGGAAAAGGATCACTGGCTCATGTTAAAGATTTATAAACAGGCCCCAATGTCAGTCAAAGGCAGAGCGTCAAGAAAGGGAAATGCTAGAAGCTTTGACTCATCAAAGAGAGTCTGTAGCTTTTCTAGCTCTCTCTTCTTCCTTTTTCAGCGTCTCTCCTGGTAACAAGGAGAGTTTGGAAATTGTTTTTTAGCAAATGCATTAGAGGGAAGGTGGAAGGGATGTGACACATTGACAAGTGACTGAGGGAACAAACCTGGGGAAGGGTGGTAAGTAAGATGGCTGCAGAAATTGAGGCCCCCCCCCCAAAAAAAATCCCTGCCAGGCTTAATTGGAGGTATGCAGCTGACCCATGTAAACTGGGTCCAGGAGGGGATGGGACAGCATGTCTTCTTCCCTTCGAGAGCCCAACAGATCTTAAAAAATAGCCCCAGAGCAGAAATAGTAGCCCTTGCCTGAATTGTTCAGGGCTGGTGTTGACAGCATACTCCACCTGCAGTCACATTTGTGTATCTCTGCTCCCCACCTTTGTGCACTTTTCCTATAGTGTATCATCATCATCTTCATCATCATCATTTTCATTGTAATAGCTGTTAACACGTGCCGATGTTTGCTCTGTGCCAGGCACTGTACTCAGGGGTTCCCCCCGCCCCCTACAAAGCCAACGAGGTGATTACTGTTATTATTCCCATTTCGCAGAAGAGGGCATTTGAGACTTAAGGAATGGAGTGCTTTGTTCAAGTCCCACATCCAGTAAGTTGTGGAGTCAGGGTTCAACTCAGGAAGCCCGTCTCCAGGGCCACTATGCTATAAATGCACAGAAGGATGGACAAATAGACAAGTGGATAAATGACTTTCCAGGAGGCTCTCCAGCCAGTGTTCTCTTTGCCCTGATTTCAAAATTCACAGAACCCAGGGGAATGGCCCATGGCATCTGTCTGCAGTCTTCCTCTGTGGTGACACCACTCCCTTTTTGGGGTGTGTGTCCCCTGCTCAGACACACAGCCCTCCTGAAACAGGTTGCTGATCCCCCTGTGTACCTAGGTGAACACTCCCACAGCCGTGTATGGCAGTACTGGGCAGGGCACCTCTGAGAGTCCCCAGAAGTTCCAGGGGGAAGAGTACCCTCACCTTATGTACTAGAGATACCCTCAAACCTCTTGGTAACACCCAAATTCAGAGAGACCAGGTCAAGGACCTTCTCCGTGGATGGAGATGGGAAGGGAAGGAGGAGGTAGGACCAAGTACCAAAGTATGATTCCCCCAAACCACCCAATTCTGCTTTTGCTTAAAGATACCCTCTGTAATGGGCTGAATCATGTCCCCACAAAGATATGTTCAAGTCTTATTACATGGTGCTTGTGAATGTGATCTATTTGGAAATAGGGTCTTTTCTTTGCCCATGAGATTAGTTAAGATGAGGTTATATTGGAGTGGAGTGGGCCCTAAATCCAGTGACTGATGTCCTTACAGGAAGAGGAGAGGACACATCCAGGGAAAACGTCTACATGAAGACACAAAGGAACATGGGAGTGATGCAGACACAAGCCAAGAAATGGCAAGGATTGCCAGCAGGCTTCAGAAGCTAGGAAAAGACAAAGAGGGAAGGAAGGGTTCTCCCCTGGTGCTTTTGTGGGATCATAGCCCTTCTGATTTTGGACTTGTATTTTCCAGAATGAGGAGAGAATACATTGTGTTGTTTTAAGTCACCCAGTTTGTGGTAATTTGTTACAGCAGCACTAGGAGCCTACCTCCCTGTCTGTTTTCTCCTTTTCCACTTGCTTTTTTAAAAAGATTTTACTTATTTATTTGACACAGAGAGAGATCACAAGTAGGCAGAGAGGCAGGCAGAGAGAGCGAGGAGGAAGCAGGCTCCCTGCTGAGCAGGGAGCCCGATTCGGGCCTCGATCCCAGGACCCTGAGTTCATGACCTGAGCTGAAGGCAGAGGCTTTAACCCACTGAGCCACCCAGAAGCCCCTCCCACTTACTTTTTATCTTAGGATGTCCCTTCTTCTGCCACTCTTCCCCATGTCCCCTCACCCAGCAAAGTCTTCACTGGATCTAGCCTTCACGAGTCTGGCTGAGAGATAATTTAGAGGGAGAAGAGGAAGTTTGACATTTCAAGTTGTTGCCACAAAGAAATACATTACTAAGTTACACCTTGACACTTAGTAGGTGCTCAGTAAAGTCTAGTGAACCAAAGAATGAAAGACAGAATAAAGATTCAACTCATGGGGCATAGCTTTCCATTTTGCTTTCTGCTCCTCACTACCTACTCCGTGGAGTGAATTTTCATGAAATGAAAGACTGATTTGTTTCAGATGCCTCATTTTATTTTTTTTATTTTTATTTTTTAATTTTATTTTTATTCTTTGCCCAAGGGGTACAGGTCTGTGAATCATCAGGCTTACATCTTTCACAGCATTCACCAAAGCACAAACCCTCCCCAATGTCCATAACCCATCCACCCTATCCCTACCCTCCCACCCCCCAGTAACCCTCAGTTTGTTTTGTGAGATTAGGAGTCTCTTATGGTTTGTCTCCTTCCCCATCCCATCTTGTTTCATTATTTTTCCCTCCCTACCCCCCACGACCCCCCACCCTGCCTCTCAAGTTCCTCATATCAGAGAGATCATATGATAATTGTCTTTCTCTGATTGACTTATTTCGCTCAGCATAATACCCTCCAGTTCCATCCATGTCGTTGCAAATGGCAAGATTTCGTTTCTTTTGATAGCTGCATAATATTCCATTGTATATATATACCACATCTTCTTTATCCATTCATCTGTTGATGGACATCTAGGTTCTTTCCATAGTTTGGCTATTGTGGACATTGCTGCTATAAACATTCGGGTGCACGTGCCCCTGAGGATCACTACCTTTGTGTCTTTAGGATAAATACCCAGTAGTGCGATTGCTGGGTCGTAGGGTAGCTCCATTTTCAACTTTTTGAGGAATCTCCATACTGTTTTCCAGAGTGGCTGCACCAGCTTGCATTCCCACCAACAGTGTAGGAGGGTTCCCCTTTCTCCACAACCTTGCCAACATCAGATGCCTCATTTTAATTGGGTTGGAAGAGTTAGAGCAAGATACAGGGCATGATGGTAGGAGGTCCTCAGTATTTGTAAGAAGGTCCCCTTTTGAAAGGGGCAGTTATACACATTGCTGCACAATAGCTGAACTTGGTTGTCTTCATAAGAGCTTCAGGGATGGTCCTTAGATCTTTTGACTTAATGAACATTAGAAATGTTCAAATCAAATTAAGAAGACCAGTGTGTGTCCTTAGGTGTGTTGAGACTCCACTCTCTTGTTACCTTCCTATTTGGGATAATGTGCTTCATTAGGCTTTGACTACAACCCAGAGGACTCATTCTTAAGATCTTAAATACTCTGGGATTGGAGCTGGTGTCCTTAGACCTCTGATTATACCTGGTTTGGAGATATGGGTGAGACAGATGACTTGTGATATAGGCCATTTTGTCACTGTAGTCTGCTCCCTCTATCTGTAATGGTCCTGTCTCTCCATTCTATACCAAGCCTGTGAGGGTCACGGAGCCTAGGGCTTGGGCATAATGCCTTGGGAAATGGCATACCTGAATGTTCCAGAGGGTAGGGCAGAGAAGGGTGACGAGAGACAGCAGCTGGGGTGGAAACTAAAAGTTTGCAACCCATTCACCTGAAAGGGCTAAAAAGAGGTTGAATTTACAATGAAAATGGGAGAAATAGGAAGAAAGTGAAAAGTTAGGGGAAATCTTTAGAGATGGACAGCCGAGGACTCCTGGACTCAGAGAAGGTAACTGCAGGTACTCTTTATTTAGAATCCTCTGGCTCTGGACTTGGGCAGGGAGAATTCATAAGGACGTCAGTTTTTTTCCTGTACTGGAGTGTCCTAAAGGCTCACCAATCACTTGGAAGACCCCTATGCATTCTTCAAACCCCATCACAGGCACTGCATTTTCCAGATGACTTCCCTCAGCCCTCTCTGTGCATTGGGAGCCTCTTTTCTGTAATCCTGTAAGATTCTCTTCTTGCCTTTGTCCTAATGTTTACTAGCCTATCCTGTAACCATTGATTTTTCCCTTTCCCCCCACTGTGTGCAACTTGGTTAGGACAGTGCAGTGTTTTTAGTTTTAGTTTTTTTAATTTTTATTCACTTATTTGACAGAGGAGAGCATGGAAGGGGGAGTGGGAGAGGGAGAAGCAGGCTTCCCGCTGAACAGGGAGCCCCATGCAGGGCTCCATCCCAGGACCCTGGGATCATGACCTGAGCGGAAGGCAGTTGCCTAACCAACTGAGGCACACAGGCACCCCAGGACATGCAGTGTTACTTGCCCTGTTTCCATCTGACACACGGCCCATAGTAGAAGCTCAAAACATGTTTATTGATCCCATTATAAATTTAAAAATGGCCATTGTGTTCCACTTGATTTTGCGGTGAACCTAAAACTGCTCTAAAACAAAGTCTACTAAAAAAAAAAAAAAAAGCCATCTTGTTTTATACACCAGTCTCTTGTGAGATTAATTGGAACATGAGTTTTGAAGAGCCCAATTACCTTTGGATACATGGGCAAAATCATATTTTTGGATCCAGAAAGCAAAGCAGATACACCGAGCACCCTCAGACCCTGGCCTCAGGGAGGTCTGGCCGATGTTGTCTGTCTCTGACATCCCTGAGCTTTAGATTCAGTGGGGTCTGAGGCTGCCTCTGTCCTCTGTCCTCTCAGGCTGTGGAGTTTGCAGATGGTGCTGGCAGAGGCCCAGCTTGGTCCTCGTCAGTGCTCCTTGTTCTCAGTTGGCAGTCACTGCTTGGTAGGCCCGGCGCTGGCAGAGGGGGTGGGAGCCCAGGGGAGAGGAACTGGGAAATCGGACTTCCTGCCGTGAATGAATACCCACCCATGTGACCTGGGGAGAGTGTTTGCCCCTCTTGGGAAGGCCTGTGCTGAAGTGGCCTTGGGGCCGCGGGGCGCTGCCGACCCGTGGAGAAGGTTGCTGGCCCGGCAGCCCCACCCTACTCCTTTTCCATCCCCAGGGTGGAAACATCTCCTGCTTCCGCCTTCGGAGAGTCTTCCTCTGTGCTTCTTTGTGCGACATTTCTGAGAACTGCCTGCATCCTGGTTCTGGTGGTGAATTGATTTAGAAGATCCTTTGTTGATAGCTCAGCTTCAAAAGCGTCAGAGTCTGCTGTTTAGCCTCCTCCTCCCTTACAAGCGAGGAGATGCTCTTACAAAGGAGAGGGGGAAAATAAAAATGCCCTTGTTATTGACTTAGAAACTCATTGGGCCCGTTTTTGGGGCCATTGCGTAACCATTTTGTGGGCAAATAGTGTGATTTCTACATGCGTTAGGCTCCATTAAATGCCGGCCGGTGGGTAAGAGTAAAGCCAATCATGCTGTGTCTGTGAAGAGTATGTGAGTTTCATAGTAAGTGTTTCATAGCTTTCTTTTTGTTTCAGATGTCTATTTAAATTGCAGCAAGTATTCATTGAGCCCGTGATGTGTGGCAAATGTAGATAAAACAGGATTTGGGGGAGTTCATGGGCTCCTGGAAGAGTGGCAAGTAAACACAGAGGTTTTTAGGGCAATCAGGGCACCAGACACTTTCAGATACTCACTGTAGACATCCTCTTTCCCCAAAGGCACTGTGTGGGTCTAAGTTACATTTTTGCAAGCCTGAGTATAGGCAGGTCCTACGCCGTATCTTCTTAGCTTTGACTCTGGAGCAGAAAAGACTCTTAGTTCCAATCTGGAAAATTCTGGGGCTGGTCTGTGATTAGTCTGATTGGATAACATGGTCCCTTCTGTGGCCTGAGGTGGGGGAAGGGTGGGGAACTATGACCGGCCAACCCCAGTAGACTAGGTGGTTGGAGAAAAAATAGGCTCCATCCTCCTTAGAAAGGAGAGTGCTGTCCTCAGAGAGGAGGAGGAGTGCTTGGGTGGAGAAGCAGTGGCTGTCCACCACAGCTGAGGAGCATCCATCAACATCAGTTCCTGTCCGGAGAGAAAGCCAAGTCTTACGTTCATCCACTTCAAATGTCTTCATCTATAGCCAACCCTTCTGGTTAGGCACATCATAAACTATCTTCCTATCCTCCTCATTATCATCATCATACTTATTTAGTGAGCACCTGCTACATGCCAAGCACTAGACCAGGTGCTTTATAGAAATTAGTTATTTTTACAGCTATCTTATAGGGCAGGTGTTATTTGTTCCCTTACTGAAGCTCAGACACAATAAGTGACTTAACTAAAGTGGGGGAGATGGGATTTCAGTGTAGGCTCTCTGGCTTCGATGCCTGCCTTTTCTTCTACCCTATTGCTGTTTGGAATTTGTGCATCTCTAGGATGAAAGTCTGCAATGATAATACGTAACTGAACTCAAAGACTTCTGACTGCCAGCCATGGCCTACAAAATCTCTGCTGGGAATTCTGTTTGTGATGATTTACTGTCATGTTTGATGAGGGCTCCAGGCATAAGGAGGGGTGTTCAGAACAATCTTGGAGCAAACAGTTCTTCTAATATGTCCCCTAGTGCAAATCTGCAGGTGGTCCTGGTCAGCCTACTGGTGAAGCAAAGAGTGTGTGGTGGAACACATTAATGATTGGTTGTTGAGGGAAACAATTATGATGTTCATGATTATTATTCTTTTTTGGCATGTTTAGAAAAAAAAGCTGAAGGAATGCCATAAAAATGTTATGTTCCAAGGACAATGTTCTGTGCTTAGCCATTACAGAGTCTCAATTTTGGTCGACTAATATAATAGTAAAAACAGTAATGATAATACTAAATACCCATAGTCTGACATTGGTTCTTTTTTAAAAAATGTATATAGTATGCTAATTTTCAAAAAGCTTTTTGATATATAACTGATATTCAATATTAGTTTTAGGTGTACAGTGTAATGATTTGACATTTTTATACATTATAAAACTATCTCCATAAATGCAGTTACCATTTGTGACTGTACAAAGTTAATATGTTACTGACTATATTCTCCATGCTGTACATTATATCCCCGTTACTTTATTTTATACTGGAAGTTTGTACTTCTTAATGCCATTCACCCATTTTGTACGCCTCCCTCAGCTCCCTGCCCTCTGGCAACCACCGGTCTCTTTTTGGTATCCATGAGTCTGTTTTGTTTGCTTGTTCTGTTTTTTATTTTTTCTTTTAATTTAATTTGTTTTTTAAGATTTTATTTATTTATTTGACAGAGAGATCACAAGTAGGCAGAGAGGCAGGCAGAGAGAGAGGAGGAAGCAGGCTCTCTGCCGAGCAGAGAGCCCAATGTGGGCCTCGATCCCAGGACCCTGAGATCATGACCTGAGCTGAAGGCAGAGGCTTTAATCCACTGAGCCACCCAGGTACCCGCTTGTTCTGTTTTTTAGATTGCACATATGAGTGAAATTATGTGGTGTTGCCTGACTTATTTCACTTAGCAAAGTACCTTTAAGGTCCGCCTATGTTGTCAAAAGGTAATATTTCATTTTTAACGGGTGAGTAGTATTGTGTGTGTGTGTGTGTGTATCACAGCTTCTTTATTCATCCATTGATGGACACTGATGTTGTTTGCTTATCTTGGCTATTGCTAATAATTCTGCAGTGAATATAGGGATGCATGTATCTTTTCAAATTCATGTTTTTGTTTTCTTTCAATGGATACCCAATAGTGGAATTGCTGCATCACGTGGTAGTTCTGTTTGTAACTTTTTGAGGAATCTCCATACTGTTTTCCACAGTGGCTGCACCAATTTATATTCCCACCAATGATGCATAAGGGCTCCCTTTTCTGCACATTTTCACCAACACTTACCATTTCTTGTTTTGTTGATATAGCTATTTTGACAGATATAAGGTGATATCTCAGTGTGGTTTTGATTTGCATTTCCCTGATGATTAGTGATGTTGAGCATCCCTGTGTGTCTCTTGGCCATCTGTATGTCTTCTTTGAAAAAATGTCTGTTCAAATTCTGTGCCCAATTTTTAAATCTTTTTTTTTTAAGATTTTATTTATTTATTTATTTGACAGAGAGAGAGAGACATCACAAGTAGGCAGAGAGGCAGGCAGAGAGAGAGGAGGAAGCAGGCTCCCTGCTGAGCAGAGAGCCCGATGCAGGCCTCTATCCCACAACCCTGAGATCATGACCTGAGCTGAAGGCAGAGGCTTTAACCCACTGAGCCACCCAGGCGCCCTTCTGTGCCCAATTTTTAATAGAATTGATTTTTTTTTATTGAGTTGTAGGAGTTCTTTATATGTTTTTATCTTCACCCCTTATCAGATACATGATTTGCAAATATCTTCTTCCATTTAGCAGGTTGCCTTTTCCTTTTGTTGATGGTTTCCTTTTCTGTGTGGAAGCTTTTTAGCTTGATGTAGTTGCATTTGTTTATTTTCGCTTTTGTTTCCTTGTTTTTGGAGTCAGATCCAAAAGAAAACATTGGTTAGAGTGATGCCCAGGGAATTACTGTTCCTATTTTCTTTGTTTTTATGGCTTCAGGTCTTACTGTCAAGTTTTTAATCCATTTTGAGTTGATTTTTGTGTATGGTTTATGATAGTGGTCCATTTTCATTCTTTTGCAAGGAGCTATTGAGGAGACTGTCCTTTTTCCACTGTATATCCATACCTCCTTTGTTGTAAATAATTGACAGGATTTATTTCTAGGCTCTCTATTCTGTTCCATTGATCACCGTGTCTATTTTTATGCAATGCCATAGTGTTTGGATCACTATAGCTTTGTAGTATAGTTTGAAATCAGGGATTGTGACATGTGCAGCTTTATTCTTCTTAAGATTATTTTTGTCTATTCAGGGTCTCTTGTGGTTCCATACAAATCTTAGAATTATTCTAGTTATATGAAAAATATCATTGGTATTTTGATAAGGATTGCATTAAATCTATAGATTACTTTGGAGAGTATGGACCTTTAAACTATATTGATTCTTCCAATCCATGACATGGAATATCCTTCCATTTATTTGTGTCTTCAATTTCTTTCATCAATTTCATAGTTTTCAGTGTATAGGTCTTTCATCTTCTTGGTTAGGTTTATTCTTTTTGATGTGATTTATAAATGGGATTATTTTCTTGATTTCTCCTTCTGATAGTTCATTATTAGTGTATAGAAATGCAACAGACTTTTTTGCATATTGATTTTATATTCTGCAACTTTCCTGAATTTGTTTATTCTAACAGTTTTTTGGTGGAGTCTTTATAGGGTTTTTTATATACAGCATCATGTCATCTGCAAATAGTTACAGTCTTCCCTCTTCCTTTCCAATTTGTATGCTTTTTAATTTCTTTTCTTGCTTGATTGCTGTAACTAGGACTTCTAATACTATGTTGAATAAAAGTGGGATTGGTGGGCATTCGTGTCTTATTCCTGATCTTAGAAGAAAGCTCTCAGCTTTTCAGCCATTGAGCATATTAGCAGTGGTTATATCCTACATCGCCTTTATTACATTGAGATATGTTCCCTCTGTACACACTTTGTTGAGAGTTTTTATCGTAAATGTATGTTGAATGATTTTCCCGCATCTATTGAGAGGATCATGATTTTTATCCTTCATTTTGTTTGACTCACCAATGTTGAACCATCCTTGCATTCCTGAAATAAATGCCATTTGATTATGATGGATGATCCTCTTAATGTCTTGTTGATTTTGTTTTGCTAAGATTTTCTGAAGATTTTTTGCATCTATGTTCATTAGGAATGTTAGACTATATGTGCGTGTGCGTGCGTGCGTGTGTGTGTGTGTGTGTGTGTGTGTGTGTGGTATCCTTGTCTGTTTTTGGCATTGGGATAATGCTGGATTTGTAAAATGAGTTTGGAAACTTCACCTCCTCTTCGATATTTTGGAAGACTTTGAGAAGAATAAACATTAAATCTTTGAATGTTTGGTAGAATTTACTAGTGAAGCCATCAGGGCCTGAATTTCTGTTTGTTGGGAGGTTTTGGGTTACTAATACGATCTCCTTATTAGTAATTGGTCTATTTAGGTTTTCTATTTCTTTATGATTCAGTCTGGGAAGACTGTAAATTTCTAGAAATTTATCCATTTCTTCTAGGTCATCCTATTTGTTGGCATATAATTGTCCGTGTGGTCTCTTGTGATCCTTTGTAGTTTTGTAGTTTCAATTGTAATTTCTCCTTCATTTCTGATTTTATTTTTCTGAAACTTCTCTCTTTGTTTAGTTTGGCCAAAGGCTTGTCAGATTTATTTTTTCAGAGAACCAGTTCTTCATTTTATTGACCTTTTATATTATCTTTTTCATCTCTATTATATTTATTTCTGCTCTGATCCTTACTTATTTCCTTCTTTCTACTACTGTGTCTATGTTCTTTTTCTAGTTTCTTTAGGTATAAATTTAAATTATTTGACATTTCTCCTATTTCTCAAGGTAGTCCTGTATTGCTATGAACTTCCCTCTTAGAACTCTGTTGCTGCATCCTGTGGATTTTTGATGTGTCCTATTTCTGTTTTCGTTTGTCTCTGTTTTTAACTTGCCCTTTAATTTTTTCTCTGACTCAGTAGCTGTTCAGTAACATGTTGTATAATGTCCATTATTTGTAGTTTTTCCGGTTTTCTTCTTGTAATTGATTTCTAGTTTCATACCACTGTGATCAGAAAAGATGCTTGATACAATTTCAGTCTTGAATTTTTTGAGATTTGTTTCATGGCCCAACATGTGATCTTCTCTGGAGAATTTTCCATATGCATTTGAGAAGAATGTATATTCTGCTTTTGGATGGAATGTTCTATATATACCTATTAAGTCCGTCTGGTCTAATCTGCCTTTAAGGTTGTCATTTCCTTATTGATTTTCTGTCTGGATAATACATAATCCATTAATGTAAGTGCAGTGTTAAAGTCCCTTACTATTATCATGTTGCTGTCAATTTCTGCCTTTAAGTCTGTTAATATTTGCTTTATATATTTTTGTGGTCTGATGTTAGGTGCGTATATATTTATAAATGTTGTTATGTTTTCTTGATGGATTGACCCCTTTATCATTATGTAGTGCCCCTCTTTGTCTTTTCTTACAGTCTTTGTTTTAAAGTCTGTTTTGTCTGATAGGAGTATAGCTACACCAGCTTTCTTTTTGTCTCCATTTGCATGGAATATCTTTTCCCATCTCTTTACTTTTCAGTGTGTATGTGTCTATACTTCTGAAGTGAGTATACGACAGTATATGGTTGTCTTTTTTTTTAATCCATTTAGCCAAACTAGGTCTTTTGGAGAATTTAATTAATTTACATTTTAAGTAATTATTGATAGATAAATACTTATTGCCATTTTGCCAGTTATTTTCTGCCTGTTTTTGTAATTTCCCTTTCTTCCCTTCTTCTTTCTTATGGTTTGATGATTTTCTTTGGCATTACTTTAGATTCCTTTCTTCTTTTCTTTTGTGTATTTATTGTAAGTTTTTGATTTGTGGTTACTGTGAGGTTCATGTATATTATCCTGTGCATATCGCAGTCTATTTTAAGTTGATAGCAACTTAAATTTGAACACATTCCAGAACTCTGCATTTTTACCCACACTCCCTATATTTTGTTTTTGAAATTACTTTTTGCATCTTTTTATTTTATTTATCCCTTAACTAATTATTGTAGCTTTAGTTAATTTTACCAGTTTGTCTCTTAATAGCTTTATAAGTGATTAATCCTCTATCAGGTACATTACTTAACTTCATATCATTAAGAGCTTTTTCTGAGGTTTTTGTCTTCTTTCATTTGGAACATATTTCTCTAGTTCCTCATTTTACTTGAGTTGGTGTTTTTTCCTATGTATTAGGTGAAACAGCTCCCTCTCTGTCTTAAAGGAGTGGCCTTGTGTAGGTGATGCTCTCCTTTTGTTCAAACTTGCCCTAGTTCTTGGTTGTCTCTTGAACCTTTGTGATTGTCTAAACCACCTGATTTATTCTTGATAAGTTCCCATTGTTGAGGGTGAGCCAAGACTTGTCAATGATCCGAAGGGAAAATCTCATTTTGCATCTACTTTCAGGCTGATTGGAAACCAGACCCTCAGGCAGCAGCTTTTAAACTATGCAAATATATACAGTCCTATGGGGCCACAATTGTAGTTCTGTTTGGACTTCAGACCAGGAGATCCAGAGGTGACAGTTTAAAAAATTGGGGCTCCAAATCAGTGCATAAGCTCCTTTCTAGAAAGTCTTGTTAAGCTGTAGCGGGACCAAGAGGGTGTATGGGAATGATTTCTTCCTGCTTATGTTCCCTGGGTGTGCTGCTTCGGCCTCTACAGACGTGGGAAACCTGAAGCCTATCCCTCATGCTGAAGCTCCAGGCTAAGTACATAGGCCTTTTTCACAGGAAGATTGGGGTTGTGTTTCAGTCGGCTGCCCTGGGCGTGGTGGCCTGCCAAGAGTTGTCTTTCCAGGTGTTGCAGTCCCTTGGAGCTCTGGAATGCCAGCCCTCTTGGCCACCGGAGCCAGGTGATCAAGGGCTGTCCCCTCTGTGATTTGCATAGGCCTGCTGACTTTGGCATGGCAGCTGGAGAGTGTAGTGGGCAGGGCATGCTTGCTGGCTTCAGAAAAGCATCGGAAAGTTGTTCCGTCTAGGCGCGCCTGTGGACTCGAGTAGTGCAGAGAAGAGTGAGCCTTGTTGGTGCCTGTGTTCTGGCTTTAGGCTGGGTGTTGGTTCACACTTGGCATTCCTAGTTGGGGGCATGGATGCCACTGGTTCTGATTTTCCCTAAGTAGTCAAATACATGAAAATATGGTAAATGTCAGGCTTATTTTGCTTGTTTTTATTTTTATAATGTATTTTTATTTTTATATTATAAAATTTACTGTCTTGACTATTTTTAATTGTGTAGTTCAGCGATATTAAGTACCATCACATGGTTGTGCAAACATCCCTACCATTGATCCCTAGAACTCTTTTCATTTTGCAAACTGAAACTTTCTACCCATTATACAGTAACTCTCCATAGGCCTTTTCCCTCCGCCTCTGTCAACCATGAGTCTACTCTTTGTTACTATGAGTGTAGCTTTTTTACTTTTTCTTTTTTTTTTTCCTAAGTCCACGTATGAGTGAGATCGTGTAATATTTGGCTTTCTGTCTGTGGGTTATTTCACTTAACATAATGTCCTTCAGGCTTATCTACATTGTCACAAATGGCAGGATCTCCTTTGTTTTAAAGGCTACATAATATTCTATTATATATATACATATACACCATATTTTCTTTATCCATTTATTCATCACTCTTATTTTGAATAAAAGTATCAAGATATACTAAAACTTTACTCTTAGCATGGTATGTAAAGGTTAGTGTACCATTCTTATTTCAAAATAAAGGAAGTTGCTCCCTGTCATCACACTGATGATGAAGATGAGGGTAACATCCTTCAAGCATTTTCTGCCCTTATGAGGAAAAGATATGCCCCTGCCATATATGTAGAGGAAACCTGCACAAAGGATGGCCAGGATTATTACTTGTTAAGACCTTAGGACAGAGCCTGGAAGGGGGTTCGTGGGTGGCTTAGTCAGTTAAGGATCCGACTCTTGATTTTGGCTCGGGTCATGATCTCAGGGTCATGAGACTGAGCCCCATGTCGGGCTCTGTGCTGAGTGTGGAGCCTGCTTAAGATGGTCTCTCTCTCCCTCTCCCTGCTGACTCACGCTCTCTCTGCCTCTCTCTCTCTCTCTCTCTCAAAATCAGAAGAAAAACACAAAACCCCAGAGCCCAGCACACAGTGAGGACTACATAATGTTACTTAAATTAAATTGCACAGGACTTTGCAGCCTATAAGCCTTTTCATACATGTTGCGTTTTTCCCCCTTGCAACAACCCTGGAGGTTTGGTAGGACAGGGATTATTATTTCCCCTTTACAGATGAAGAACCTCTAGTTCAGAGAGGTTAGAATTTGCTTAAGGTCACCCAGATAATGACTAGAAGGGATTAACCTAGAATTCAGTATTCTGCTTTCCTTTTGGGTGCTCAGAAGTAATGGTTAAGTAATTGGGTGCCCTAACGCTATGGCTTCTTCTGGGTGGCCTCTACACCGTGGCTCTAGCTCCCCCCAGGCTCCAGTGACACTGTTTCCTCCCCTTGACCCTTCTGGGCATTTCAGTGCCCTTGTTTATCTCCCTGCACTTGAGTTCTGTGAGTAGTCCCTTTATTAAAGTCTCTTTATTTGAACCATCTGGGGTGAATTCTGTTTCCTGCTGAGACCCTGACTGTTACAAAGACCAATACTGACTTGCTTATTTTTAGATTGCCAAGTGAGGGGATAAACAAATAAGCAAAACCCAAACAAAACTGCTGCTTACTACTGCTCCATTTCTATGATTAAAACGTAACAAAGCTCTAACACACATACACACACAGAGAGAGAGAGAGAGAGAGAGAGAGAGAGAGAGAGAGAGAGAATAATTGTAGCAAATTTCACTGTGTTACTTTGTTCTTATTTTACTATGACCTGGTAAAAACTGTATCAGAGATTGGATGGTGTCCATGGGCCAGTATTTGGAAGCACATAGTAAGGTCACTTTATCACTGTAGTGATTTGTTCCCTGGTACTTAACATAGTTAGGAAAAGAGCACAATATATCATATATGCATTTCCCAGTACACGATATTCTGTACTTTTGAAGTTTTATAAATGCTCCATGGCTCTTTTCAGCAAATCTGTACTGCGCATCTATTTTTTGTAAATCCCTCTCCCCCAAATTGGGGATATACGGGTGTATAAGACACAATCCCTGCCATCACAGTCTAGTTGGTGTGACGGACAAGGGGCAGCTGTAATATATTGAGGACAATGCCAGAAGAAAGGTCAGCATGAAGCTGTAGGAGCACATTGCAAACACAGCAACTAAAATTCTTGGGGATGAGAGTGGAGTGGTGACGTCTAGACCAGGTGACATTTGAGCTGAAGCTTTGAAGCATTATAAAAGTTTGCCTAATGGACAAAGGGAAAGGGCATTTCAAGCAAAAAGTCCAGCTTGAATAAAGCATGAGGGCATGAGAGAATATGGTACCCATGGGAGTGTGTCCTAAAATTAACCTGGTGTGGCTGAATTGCAGGGTTGAGGGTGCGGCACAGAATAGAGCCAAAGGATGAAGAACTTTAGATACAGCACCAAGGGATTTAGCCTTTATCCTGCAAGCTGCTTTGGTTTATTGGAGGTTGGTTTTTTTCCTTTTTATTGAGGGGTGTGACATGGTCAGATTGGCATTTAAAGATCATGCTGGTTATCATTTAAGAGCTGCACTGGAGGGGACTGAGATTAGGGGCTCAGATTCCAGTTAGGATATCATGGTGATGGTTTAGGAAGTTAAAAAAAAAAAAAAGTGAGGTTCTTGGTTAAAGTGACAGAGGAGATGCAATATTTCCAGTGTACATGCCCTCAAATCCACCTACTGATCAAGGGGCCAGTCAGGGAGAAGCTTCCTTTGAATTTTCCTCTTAGCTTTAGTAGACAATGGGCTGCCTCAAACCCTAGCCCCATCAGTCTGTGAAAGGTGGCAGCTAGGAAATTCCTACCCTCAGGGTGCCTGGGTGGTTCAGGCAGTTAAGCATCTGACTCTTGATTTCAGCTTCATTCATGATCTCGGGGTTGTGGGATCCAGCTCTGGATCAGGCTCTGTACTCAGCGCAGAATCTGCTGGAGATTCTCTCTCTCCCTCTGCCCCTCCCCCCACTTGTGTGCACTCTCTCAAATAAATAAGATCTTTGAAAAAATTCCCACCCTCTTGTGAGTTTTTGGGCTCACATAGAGTTAGGAATCTCATGAATGCTATAATTTTACAAAGTGGTGTATTGGTGAAATAAAAGGCAGACTGTGTATCCCAGGAAATATCTCCAGGCAATTGCCACTTCCTTTGATTTGTGAGTACTTTGCCTGTGTGTTTTTGTACATTTAGGGCCTAAGGGTTTGGGGGATCTTGTCTGTGTATGTGTGTGTGTGTGTGTGTGTGTGTGTGTGTGTGTGTGTCCCCTATTCTCTCTGTCTACGTGTGCGCTATCACCTTGCAAAATGAAGCCTTGTTTGCCATCTGCCTAGGAGCAAACCTCCTGATTGCAAAGTTGGACGTCGTGAGTTTTCAGATACTGCTGTGTGATTGGGGCTACATTTCTCTGGCCTTTCTGTCAGGTTTTTCATTCTAAAACAATGAAAATTTTATACACCTACACTAATCATTTTCATGAGCTGTGCAGCAAGGGAGTTTCACTTTTATTTATCACATGCATCACTTTGTCTATGTATTTATATATGTGTCTGAGAAATTTTCTTACTAGTTCCATGGGAAACTAGGAAATCTGCTTTACCTAAATCTAACCTAAGCATCCCTGTCTTATTGGGCTGTGGAGCATTAAGCAAATTACTTAAGTTTTCTGAGCCTCTGTGTCATCATGAATAAAATGAAAGGATTTTATAAACTCTAAAATGCATCAGGAATACTATTATTATTATTAAGAACACAATTTGGGTGTATTTCAAATGTCAGTGTAACCTTTATAAAGCTATTCTTCTGACAGTGGTTATGGTGAGTCTGGATGGCTCTTAAAATTTCAGATCTGGTAGCTTTTATAGCTGAATAGAAGAGAACCTACTCTTCACTGAATAGAATTGATTATGTGTTTATTCAAACGTTTTAGTTCTGGAGAAGTTTTTACTATGGCTCCTGCCCTATAGGTGGCTACTATTATTAATAATTTATTGTAAAAAGTAAACTTTTAAAAGTACTTGATAGCCGATATTGTATTTTCACTTACATCAGGTAAATTGATCCTCACAATAACCTTGTGGATTAGTTTAGATGACCATCATTATCCCCATTTTACAGATGTAGAAACTGAGATTGAGAGAGGTAAAATTGTATCTAAGTTCACATGGTAAATAATTAGAGCAACAACCTGAGTTGCAGTGTTCTCCAAATTCCCTTGTCTTTTATTATACTGCCTGTGTGAGGTTGTAATAATGATTGACATGAACTCTTTTCCATTTCCTGACCCTGTTCCCCTGCCATATTTTCATGTTGCTGAAATACACTTTTGTGCCTCATTGACTTCGAACTGGGCCATGTGACTTGCTTTGGACAATAGATTGTGAGCAGATGTGATACAAACCTTGTCTAAGTAGAACTTGGTAGATGAAGTTGCATGGCTTGGTCATACAACTTGAGTGTCTGCGTTCTGCCACAAGACGAGCATGCTCCAACTAAGATTGCTCCTATGCCTGGGTCTTACTAGGAGAGAACATGTGGAGCTCAGTGGAACACACTGGAACCCAGGCAAGCCCAGCAGAAGCCAGTAGAACCAACCTCTGGCCCTAAGGTAATGAGGGCAAGAGCTATATGTTTGTTTTTATAAACTACTAAGATTTGGGGAGTCTTTTGTTGTAGCAAAAGCTGACTAATAAACCCCCCTGTTTTTCTTAGGAGTTAATTCGATTCTGAGACTTTAATGGGTTCTATTCCATTCTTCTTGAGCCTTTTGATACTCTAGAAAAAATCCCATGTAACCCGAAGACTAAGCCAATTATCTGGACCAAGCACAAAGCCTAGAATGTGCAGGTCTTCAGGAAATGTGTGTGTTGTTAAAAAATGATGGAGACCTGAAGCTTTCATTCAGTGGCCTTGTGTTGATCCAGAATAGAGAACAAAATGCTGCATACTGCAGGACTTTTTGGTAGGCAAGGACGACTCTGGGTGAAATGAGGTAAGCAGGGGTAGGAACTAGGACATGGAACCAAATCTCCTCAAACACAAGAGAAGAGCCTTGGGGTGAAAGCTCAGTTGTAAGAGGATGTTCAGCTAAGCTGTCACGGTGTGGAGGCAAGTTTGCAGTACCACTCAAAAGAAGCAAATTTTCTCGGAACTTTGCAGCCAGCTCATGCCCCTTTTGGTCCTGTCAACCTCAGGCACAGTCAAACCTCTTATCCTTCGAGAATATAGAACACTGTCACCGGTGGAGTACTCTGCTGAAGCTGTGCCCTAACCGAACTCAAGGCACATTAGGCATCATTGTAACTATAGTTTGTTCTCTTACAAAAACTATCTCAAATGACTGGAGCCACATTTGTCTTCCTAACAGTAGGAACTCCATGAATATTTGTTGTGTATATACTAAATCAGAAACTTCTTTACCCTACTTGAAAACTGGATGTTCTTAGACAGTAAGTCTTCCCCCCCCCCCCAGTTCTCTCCAGTGAAGATTATTCTGCCTTTTTCTTGGGGGCTCCATGGAATGGAGATATTTCTATATAGTCCTTGACCTCTTCTGTAGCGCTGTTGTCACCCTTCACAGTTTCTTACCAGGCTCTTGGCTTTTATAATCTGTGGCTCCACTCACACTGCTCTTCACTAGATTCAGTCTAGAAATCTGCTGACTTCCAAATTGCTCTCATCTCCATTGATCATCTTAGCCTGAATCACAGCCTTTCCTGGTATCCTATCCAAAGTTGCTTTTCTTGGGAACTTTAGTATCCTTACTACAGATGAGTTTCACAGTTCCTCAGCCTCTTAAAATCTGTGGCCTTCAACAGTACTCCATATGTCAAATATTTTTAAACCTCAGGAAAAATAGAATTTCAGCCATTCAGTGCAGGAAGTGCCCTTAGAGATCATCTAATTCCATGCCATTATTGTTCAGATGAGGTGATATGAGCAAGGACTTAAGCAAGTGAATTAGCAGCAGATCAGAGAAGAGAACCCAAATGTCCTTTTCTTTTTCTTTTCTTTCTTTCTTTTTTTTTTTAAGATTTTAAATTTTGAGAGAGAGAGACAGAGACCGAGGTAGTAACAGAGAGTGCAAGTGGGGAGGAGAGGAAGGAGCAGTGCTCCCCACTGAGTAGGGAGCCTGATGAGGGACTCAATCCCAGGCTTCTGAGACCATGAGCCAAAGGCGGATGCTTAACCAACTGAGCCATCCAGGTGCCCCCAGATGTCTTTCTTCCTGGTCTAGGATTCTTTCAGCTGTGCCATCTTACCTTCCCGGGCATACTTCTCTTGTCTCACCATCAATATTAGTGTGTAATCACAGTGTATATGACACACCTAGAAGTGTTACTACTATGAACGTGAATCAAAACATGCAAGGTTTAGAATGAATTTAGAGAATATGTTCATGCTTGAATTTTCTTCTTGTTTAATATCTATAGGAAAAACAGACTTGGTCCTAGTTTAAATTAAGCCACAAGACTTCAAGAAATTTACTTCAACTAGCTCCTTAGTAATAGAATGAATTTTATTAAATTCAAAAAACATTTGTTGGGGGCCTACGTGCCAGGTACTGAACACACAATGCCTGTTTCCAAGGAACTTACAGATTAGGAGGGAAGAGAGAGACGTAGATTCAAATGCAATACAATGTAAGAAGAGGAATAACAGGAGTATGCATAAAGTGCTGAATGAACGCCAGGAGGGAGGAGTCACCCTTGGTTATGAAGGCTTGGAAGGTCATAGGGGATGTGACTCTTAAACGTTTTCTTAAGGATAAATAAAAAGAATAAATATCTTTAAGATAAATAGGGATGCACTTTCTAGATAATTGAGCTGTGGTGTTGCTAGGGCAAGAGGTGAGGAGGGCGCGCAGGGTGAAGATTAAAATGTAATCATTGGGTTGTGCAAATGTGGAGCTCACAGGTGTTCTTGGTGAGGGCATTTAGGGGGTTGGATTGAGAAGTGAATGATACTGAGTACACTGGAAGTGGGCAATTCTAGATTCTTGGCTTTGAAAAAAAGGAGGGCAGGAGTTACTAGATAGGGATATGAATAGAGGGGAGTAGGAGAGAGCAATTAGAGTTAGGAGATAATTGCTTACGTTTCTTCATAGTGGTGGAAAGATCCAATAGAGAGAATTTAAACCACCAAAAGTTGAAGGACAATTGGGGAGAAAGGAAAAGACAAAAATTGAAAAGGAAGCAGTTAGAAGGAGTAGCTTTTCCTCCTTGGATATTGAAGGCAGAAGGTCAGGAAAATGTGGGTGTAGGATGGTTCTTAGTGTAGAGGTTAGAGAATAAGGGAATCCAGACTAGATCATGTGTTTTGTCCATGAGATAATTTTTTGTGAAATTGTCTGAGAGGGAGGGATTTAGGAAGACATAGGAGGCTTGAGGAGGGGTTTGGAGGAGTCACTGAAGGGGATAGAGAGGGAACAGGCCACAGACAAGAGCAATGCTAGTAAAAACACTGTGAAGGTTCAGCTGACCTTAAAAAGCTCTACTGTGTCCTGACACCAATCTGAACCATGGTGTCACCTTGGACTCCATCTTGGATGATGACCAAGGATAGCCAGGATGAAATGGCATTTTGTTCTGTTGAGGTCTCCATAAATTTGTGTTTGGCTTAGGGTTTTGTCAATGTTAGGTTCTAAGTCCAGGATTCTTACTTTATCTTTTGGTTCAGCTATTCCATATGCTTTTATGGTTCTGTAAATCAGGGTTGCCCAAAGAATAACAGCAAGAAATTCCCTGAATTCCCTAAGAAGCCACAGGACTTGATTAATACTGATATATGGAAATGCCACATTCCTAATAAAAATAAAACCCAGAAATCTCCAGTTGGTACTATAATTAGAATTCCTTGAAAGGGGAGGGCAAATGAATCAAGAAAGCTGTCTTTTTCTCGAAGATTCACTTTCCTGCTGAGTTTCTCAAGTATTACTGCTGCCACTATGATACTTTCCTCCAAAGAACACCGTCTGCCTATAACATTTAGGGTAACTACATAGGCAAAAGACTTACCTGCTTGTCCACCTGGGTTGTTCAATTAGACTTGGTTGGAGGTGGCAATGGGAAAATAAAGATAAGATATGAATCTAGATCTGCTTTTAAATTATACATTTCTAGCTTGAAGTCCTAACAGGGCTCCCTGCCTTCCTAGTTGTCTCTCCTCCTTCACAGAGGAGACTTACTTCTGTCATCCATATTTTAGTAGAATAGCTACAGACATTTTTCTCCTTGATGTGAGATCCAGAAAGAGAAGTGGAACACTGTCGCCCACCTACCTAGACCTCACCTCATGATTTTTCCTTAGACAACTTTCTTCTGTAGGTGGCCTCAGCTTCAGGGATACCCCCACGTTAGCCACAGTGGAGTAGCCTTCTTTGTAGGTCTTGATAAGATAATGGTAACAACCGACAGCACAGTGAGTGACCTCAGTGGTCACTGAACAAAGTTAATTTCCAAGAAACTTGTTTCCTTTGAGCAAACATGGTAGTTACATGGTAGCAGGAGAAGGAAGAGCCTCCAAATTTCTTTTAGTTTCATTTATTAAGTGCCTATTATGTGTTTTATGATTTATATATGTTATCCTTTATATAAGGATATAAACCTTGTTGAGAGGAGTATTATCTCACAGGTGTGAAAAAATGAGGCTATGAGACAAAGTAAGGTTACAGAGCAAGTGGCAGAATTGGGAATCTAATTAGAGCCGTCTGACCTCAAACTAATGTCCCTTCCTGTTTCTTCTCACATTTGGGCCTCACACTTAAGACCTATGTGCTGAAGATCTTAGGAGAGATGGGAAGTTTGGGGTGTGTCTGTGGGAAGAGAGAAGCCAGCCACGTTTGTTACTGCTCAGGGGGAAGTTCAGGAAGAGAAAACCATACTGGTGACCTGGTCCAGAAAAGACTCTAGAGGAGACAAGTGTTGTATCTGGATTCTTAAGTGGCTTGCTCTGGGAAGAACTGGCCAATATCTTCCTCCAGAGTCTCCACAGATCTTCAGCGAAGTTGACCTTGCTCAATGGTCATCTTTGGAAGGACTCTGAAGAAGTTTTAGTTCTTTAGTTTATTTGAGGGGATGTGAGATGAAAAGAGAGACCATTCAGGGGACTGAGGAGCTGGAGATGAAGGGGACAAAGGACTTTGGGGGTAGTTATGCACTAGGAAGATTATTTGTGTCTTTGTATGAGACCTGGTTTGGTGGGCAGGAGGGGGAGAGGGAGAGAAAGAGAAAAGGAACAGTCCAGGAATATGAAGTACAAGAGCCAATTAAAGAGATGATGAGCTCCAAACCAAAACAAGACAGTGGGAATAGTGAAGGGGGGCTAGGTTTGAGGAGCAAGTCTGAGGGAGAACCAAGAATTCTTGGAAATTTAGAATGAGAAAGACAGTGGGGTCAAGACTAACTCCAAAATTTAGGGGCTGTATGTGTCTTGAGAATACTGAAGGAAAGAAGATTGAGAGCCCCCAAGGAAAACATAGACAAGTATTGTATTATAAAAAGAAATAGCAAAAGATGTTTCCAGTGGGTGGAACTGTGATTTTCATACTTTCTGAAGCTTCAGACTCAGAATCCTTTCTGGCAGTTTAGCTGAAGCCCAGGAAGTGGCAGATGCAATTTTTTGGTTGGAGTTTGGGGGAGGGGGAGCCCCACTTGCTGCTTCCTCCATGGCCCTCCCTGGGGTTCTCAGGAGTTCCCACTGATCCTCTGAGCGCAGCTGTAATAAGTCTGCCTCAACTTCCTCATCACACAGTGGGACCACTGTGTAGTCGATATGTCATGAGGCTAAAGTGAGGGTTACATGAGTTACTTCCTAATGGGGAGCACACCTCTAAGTTTGCTTTAGTTCTTATTAGAGCAAAGTAATTTGTTTCTGTCCTGCTTTCTTTTCTGCTTTTTAAAATACCACGTTCCTGTCGTAAGAAATGTGCGGAAAATACTTCAAATTCTGGTTTAGATGTAAGCATTTTGGTCTAGAGACCTATTTTAATCACACAGGAAAGAGTCCTATAACATTAACGTTGCCCTTTTAAATGGCTGGAACACACTCAGCAGAAGAAACCTCTGAGCTTAAGTTTTTGGAAGCAGATGCCGCAGATGATATTGGGGCTGATCGTCGTCCAGAGCCACGACACTCGGTGGCAATAACCAGCACGCCGCGAGCTTTTCAGTCTGCCTGGTGCTTTTTCCATCCCTGTGACTAAATGCTTGTAGATTCCTAGTTATTGTTCAGACGTTCGGGGTGAGAAAACAGACTTAACCGTATCCACGAAGAGGCAAGATTCCCTCCAGGTCCTCCGATTCCACATCCTGTGCTCTTTCCGCTCTCCCACATCGGGTAGGAATTAAGTGGAAAAGCTCATTTTTCCTTTGAGGTCATGGAGGTCCAAGCTGGCTACTTACTGCATTCCTCGTTTGAGAGTTCAGGGAAACGTTGGCCAGCATGAAGCTCCTTCCTATACATTTTCCTAAACCCAAGTGGGAAGTCAAGTGGAACATGGCCTCGTTTGTTGTCTAGAATCCAACAAGTTTCCAGTAAACACCGTTAAGTTCCCTCAACGTTTTCCAAATGTGCACCCTCCTGATGGGTTGGAGAAAGTGGACTTCGAGTTCTTAAAAACCTTTCTGCCTCTCCTCCTACCGCTCCTCCCATACTTTCAGTTTTACACAAGTGTCCTTTTCATTTTTAAACCTCCTGATTTTGTAGCCTCTGTCACCTGTTTTGAATATGACCACATCTAGTCGTGTTACATACTTCAGATATAAACTCCTAGGATGCTGACTGAAGAAGGGGGGTGAAGCAGTGGGAGAGATGAGACCGTGGCAGGCAAGCTTGTAAACCGCTAAAGGGAAGCTTAAAAATTCTGCAGCCGCTCTAACATCCTTTCCATCCAGAAAAATAGTTGGAAAGGACCAGCTGCGATGTCGTGCTAAGCGGATTGTTCCAAGACAGGACAGCTCTTTCCCTTCTCACTTGGCCTCCATTTCCTCTCTCCCTTCTTGGCATCACCCTTTCTTGTTCTTCCATTCCTTAACTCTTTCTCTTGAGTCATCCGCCACCTTGGATATTATGTTTCTTTTCCATGAGTACCCACTGGAACGAAAGAAATCAAGACCTAACAAACATCAGCGAGAGAAAGAAAACTACTTAAGGAGAAAAAGCAGTCTTTTCTTAGGAGAAAGAATGATGTCTCCTGAGGGAACACCAAAAAAAAAAAAAAATCAGCTCTTGTCCACTTCCTTGCAAAGTTGCAGATCGAGGTGGTGTTACTGCTTACAGATAATGTGGAAGGAACACGTTGGCTTGAAAAATGAACCATCCCTTCTTGGGCGAAGCTTAGCCGATCTCCCTCTATCATAATTATCGACAGATTTAGATGGAAGGGATGGTGGAACGCATTGTCCTTAAAGATATTCAGGGACGTGACCACGAGCCACTCTGATGGAAAAGACTGGAAGCAGTGCAGTTCATCATCACAGCCCCTGGAATGGCTGAGATATGCAAAAGTGCTGGTTTGATCCAAAAGGTATAAATAGCACACGAGGGGGGAGGGGAAGCAGGGCTTGCAGGCTGCTGTGTTTGAAGAACAATTTGACAGAGACAGAGCAAGATGATGATAACTTGGAAAAAGGATAATTTGTCATGATTACCTCTTTCCCCCCTCCTCCTGGGAAAGAATAGCTCGCACCCATTGGAATTCATGTGTGGGTTAAAAAAGAGAGAGAGAGAGAGAAATGCAAATTGGCATTGGAACAAAGAAAACAGATCATTTTATCTTTTCCTTTTTCTGGGTTGACACTTTGGAGGCACGGGGCCTCAGGTTGTGAAGGTTCTGCTACAAAGGTGAGGCATGTTGCTAGGGTTCCCCTAAGGTTTTAGACCTTTCATAACAGGTCGCTGCTTCCTTACTGCCTGCCCCTCCTTAAGTTCAGGTGTTTGGGGTCTCTGACCACTTCTGCCGACTCACCATGTGGCAAAATTGGTGGAGACCAATTTTGCTACAAATGCATCTGCCCCATAAACGCAAATGGTGCTAAACTGCCATCAAAGGTCTGAAGATAAATCCTGAAATTCTCACAGCAGGAATTGCATATGGCCTGCCTACTTCTTCTGAGATAATGTTCACAGACTTTTAAAAATTTGATTATAAAAGTAGCACATAGTCAGCGTAGCACTTCTGAAAGTAGGTTAAAGTGTGAAGACGAAGGAATGAAATGGTATCTGTAATGACATCCCTCACACGTGTTCACGTTAGGACTCCCTGAGGACCTCGGCGCCTTCTGTCTGACCTGTCCTAGAGGTAGTCGTCTTTGTTCCACTCCTCCTCATCTTTCCTTTCCCCTTGCTCTGCTCTGCTCCTGTCCCACTCTGTGTCTGGGGATGTGGTGCATTACCTCTGCCTTCTGGCTAAATCCCCCGGTTCTTTCAGAAACTTCTCTGGTGGAGGGGATGGTAGTTTCTTCACACCGACGTCTGAGGAGCCGCAGGAATATAAGGCAGAAAAAGGATTCCATTTATCTGCCAGTAGAGGGACACTCTACAACCGCACTCGCAGACTCCTGCCCTGTGGTAACACAGTACCTCCTCCAGTCCCCACTTCTGGCGCACGTGGAGTCTAACAGTGCGGAGCCTGGGTGGGGGGAGTGGGCTGAAACTAGGGGGGCCAGGTTTAGCAGATAAAAATACAGATGTCTCATGGGACATGCTTAGATTTTAAAAACTTTGGTCGTTTGTCTGAAATTCAAGTTTAACTGGGCATCCCTGTGTTTTATCTGGCAAACCCTAGCTGAAATAGTAGCTGAACCTCCAGAAGGCAAGGGGTTAAAAGACAAAAGAAGAGACCAAGAAAAGTGGACGACTCATCAAGATTCAGCAGGTTTGTGGAAGACCTGTTTGTTTCCAGCACGGGATGAGTCCACCCCCAGGACCTCAGTCTGACCCTCTTCGTCCTCTCTGATACCCTCAAAGGATCACCTAATCCTAGTGATACTGTCACCTAAAAACTATTCACTAACCCACCACCATTGTCCATTCAGGATTTCATTGTTGATCACCTTGACCACTGTGTGCCTCTCTAGACCAGACTCTAATGTTCTTGATTTTTTTTTTTTTATGGTGCTGCTGAGAGAAAATGTAAATCTTGGCTGCTAAATGTAAATCTAGGCAAGTCCACTCCCAGACTTAAAATACTTCAAAAAGTTCCCATTGCCTTTAGGATAAAGCCGAAACTCCAGAAAATCTGTCCAGACCTTCCTGATAGGGCCTCTGCCCATCTCTCTAACCTCATGTCAAGCTCCTCCTTGTTCCTTTATGTTCCTCCTAACATGCCCCCCCATCCCAATTCCCTGAATAAGTGTGTTCTTTCTTTCAATGTGACCCTGGTACACCTTTCTTATGCATTAAGAAAACATTTATTTCTCCTCTACTAAGCACCAGACATGGTGCCTGGTGAAGAATACATGGTTCCTACCCTTCCTACCCAACACTCAAATGGGACCAGGGCTGGTCTGGTCATACTACTGAGAGCAAAGAGCTGGAGGAAACAATTTCCTTGTTCTAGCCTACCTTTTCTACTTTTGGTATAGACATGAATATAAGAAGCCTTTCTCTTGAACTGTCCTATTGGAAAGACAACATCACAAGCTCGATGATAAATGGCAGCTGACTTGGGCCTCGATGTTAGGGGCATAGAGGAAGTGATGAGGACTGGGGCAAACCAGGCCCTGTTTAAAGGGAAAAATCACTGGGGTTCTAGCCAGTGGTTACCATGAGGGAATTTCAAGAGAAATCAAAAGTCTGAACTTTAATGTGAAATCTTTATTGTTGGCCAGTAATTAAGAACAATAACAAAAACAAACTCACAAAACTGTGGGCCAGACAAAATATATTGGTGTGTGAGCTTTTTTCCTTGGTTCTCTAGGTTGAGAGCTCTGTTCCAACTGCTCAATTCGCACTTTTTGTCCTGCTTACCTGACACACTTGCTCATCCTGTAGGCCTTAGCTTAAATGTGACTTGTCACAGTCACCTTCCTTAATGGTCACTCTCAACACTTGACTCTATCAGGTTCTTCTCCCAGGTGTTTCCATAACAGGGACACTACAGGGAAGCTTCCTTTCTGGATCATACCACTTACTCCACACTGTATTGTAATTGCCTAGGTAATTCTTTCTCTCCGATGGTAACCTCCAAGAGGGCAGTGGGTCCGTTGATGGTGTTGACTTCCGCTCCCACAGGGCACCATGTCTGGAGAATGAGGGTGTGTAGAAATGGATGGTCAAACAGATGGGTGACGTTGTTACTCTCCAACATGCGTGCCTGTGCACCTGCTGCATTCTCTCTACTCCCTTAGAATTTAGGTAGTTGGTTTATTTGCCGGAATCTGCCCCCTCTGCCTTTTCCTCATTTTCATGCTCCATCCAGGTTTTGGTCAGCCGTCATTGTGCTCCGTTCTCACTGCAGAGATGGGAGCAGAGATGGGAGGGGGGTTTAATCCTGCTGTCTTCTTGCCAGAAAGATCAGAGTATGAATAAAAAGCAGATCCCTGTTGGGCAGAAATACGGATGCTCAGACACTGTCTCAGTCTCAGACACATCTCCTTCACCAACTTGGTGGGGGTCAGTGTTTAACCACTCCGAACCCAGGGTCCTCTGGATCCAGAGCACTCCAGAGCACTCCTTGATATCAGCAAAACGTGCCAAACACATTTGATAAATAAAGACGATGCACTCAGAGAATATTCATTATAATAACTCCTTCAGTTAAGACCTGGATATTGTTCTAAGTCAAATCTTTAGCGTGAATATTCTATTGTATTTCAGAGGCCATTTTTATCTCTCAAAATTTGCATCGATTTATCAGCTTGGGTTCAATGATCTGTATGTACTGGGTGGAGATGGGTGCATGCGTGTGTGCGCGTGTGTACGGGTCCCTGCACACTTGACATTTTCAACCTGGAGTAGATTGGATGAGGGGCTGGGTAAACTCTTGGGGCAAAGTTGAGGCGAAGCTCTCTTCTGGGTCATGTGCTGGTTGCTACTGGTTGGTAGCTGTCAGCAGACAACAGTGAGCGAACCAGGTTTCTACTCGGCTCCCAGGCTGTTGATGATGACAGATGGCGCCTGCTCAGGTACTGCTTGCTGTCTCTTCATCTCACCTTGTTTCTGCCTGTGTGATCCTTCCTCTTCTTTTTCTCAACCCATCGAGTCTTTATTCTAGTGGGAAAGCAACTCACTCTCAAAGTATGTTTTGAGTGTGTCTTACACCTGGGCCAGTGGCTTTGAACTCAACATTTAAGAATATCCCCTTGTGGTTTTCTGGCTTCTCACTGTCCCCCTTAATTACATCCAAGTATTAGGTGACTCACATCTAGGTGTCTGGACATACGGGGAGGCAGTTGTCTTTGGAGGAATAGTGAAGAAATTCTATGATGGCAGTTGTGAAGGAAAAACACACTGATGACTACTACAAAATATAATTTTGTACCCATAGGTGTATCTTCTGTCCTACTTGCTTGTAAGTACATGTTCAGGATTTTAATGGGAGAACACTGTGGGGCAGACTTTTTAAAAAAAAATCAGGCATATCTGCTAAGCTGACCAAAGGATAAACCTTTGAGAAAGTGCTATAAGGATGGGCAGCTTGTATCACCCTTGGTTTGCAGAGTACTTTTACTCCTGCCCAGAATGTGAAACAGACAGGATGGGTGGTATTTCCCTGTGTAACAGATGAAGGCTCAGAGAGGTTGTGTGATTTCCCCAAGACTCAAAGCAAGTCAATGGTGGAGGATCCAGGCCTTTGGACTGCATTCCGAGGCTCATTCTGCTACCTGCAGGCTGCCTTTCCATGACCTGTAGGCTTAACCCTGACCCTGAGGAGTCTCTTCCCTCTGGAGTGGGGGGGTGGGGGGGGTGGCGCCTGTAAGGGCAGAGACAGGGTGGGGACCCACAGCCCTTTACACAGCATCCTACCTCCTAGGGACAGTCAGCCCGAGACAGACAAACTGCTGTAAGTGAGCTTTCATGGAGAGGACCTCTTGGTCCCTTTTCTTACCATGGCTGATAGGACTGTAGAAACCTCTGACTTGTTTTTAAGTAAATGTTCACTTAGTTAATCCACCCATCAATATTTATTTATTGATGCCTAGTACTGGGCTAGACTGGGGGAGAGAGATGCATAAATTGTTTCCTATCTGGCCAGAAAGCGGAGACATGAGGAACGAGGCTTCTGCCAGTAAGCGGATGGGCCGGGCCATGGTGGGGGTGGGGTGGGGTGTCTGGGCGGTGCTGTGGGACATCAGGGGCGGGACCTTTAGCCACAACCAGGGTCAGGGAAGGTTTTCGCAGAGTGAACAGCGATGTTGATCAGGCTGCGGTGGGGGGAGGACATCCCGGCAGAGGGGTCAGCTGGAAGAAATCATGGAAGCCTGAGAATTACTAGGTTAGGTCACCTAGGGGGTGAGTGATGGCGGAAGCAGCTTTGGAGATGCACAGAGGACCCTAAAACCTAGACTAGGTCCAGACTTGAGGCAGAGGCAGGAGAGAGTCACTGGGGGGATGGTGAGGAGGACACTCCTAACTAATTCGAAAACCACCCTTCCTGTCACAGTGCGGGAAACGAGTCTTCAGGCGGCCCTGTCTGTCAGAGATGGGCGCGGGCAGACTGTGGAGGTGAACGGGGATCCGTGGGTGGTCAGCAGAGAGAAGTGACCCCGGGAGCCGGATTTGCCGGGGTGCACAGGGGCGGGGGTGAGAGGTGGAGACTCTGGGCCGACCACCTGTTCCTGGACTCGGGGACTCCGGCGCGCATGAGAAAGGGGTGGGGGGTGAGTGCGGTTTGCCCAGTAAACTCTGTGTGTGTGTGGGGGGGTTCCGAGGGCAGGATGGGGTACCAGTGCAGGGCTTCTGAGCAGGGATGAGTGGGGGTGCACGCTTCCAGCCCCGGGTGCAGAGCTCTCGCTGCGTCTCCTCCTGCTGCAACACTGGCTGCCCATCTGAGCGAGGGCCCAGGGGAGCCCCGAGGAGCCGGCTCCGCTGCTCCAGACTTCATCCTCACGCCAGGACCTGCGTCTCCTGAGCACGAGGTCCCGGTGAGGCCTTGGGGAGACGGAAAAGAGGGGAGCAAGTTGCAACACAGCTGCTATTAAAACCAAGAATGAAAGAAAAATGCCCTTCCAGGCCTGTCAGGGGAGAAAAGGAATAAGTTCAAATTAAAACTCAGTTGATCTGGATCTGAAATAGATTTAGACCTGCTCCGTGAAGCCAGGGCAGGTTTTAAAATCAAAACCCATCCATGCTTTGGGTTCCTTTTGTGAAAGAAATGCCCTTATGGATGGAACACCCAAACCTCATTAAATTGCAAACCCTGGACTATAAAAGATGGAGAATGAGCAATTCCACTTCTAGACGCCGTAGCTCTCCACATGTTGCCCCAGAAGGACAATGAGTTCTAAAGGTCAGGGTCACACATGGCATGGTAAGTGTTTTTCCCCTTCTAACACTAAACGGGGTTGGAAGATGGCCAGTGAGTGGGGGTGGGGTGGGGTGGGGGAGAGAGAGACAGAAAACAAGTGTGAGCAGGAGGGACAGCCTGTAGTCAGCCTCCTTCAAGAATGGAAAATAAACTTTTTTCCCCCCTGCAGGAGAAAAAAAAAAAAAAACCCTGAAGAAAAGCAGACAGCTGCTAACTAGTTGTCTAGCTGTCTATTTGTGGACACTTCCTTTCATCTTGTCATATCTTTTGTGCTGTTTGAAATGTTTGGAGCTTAAGAGTAGGAGAACACTCAGTGGAATCCAAACTTTTATTAAAAGAAAGGGAAAAGGAGGCAGCAAAGTTCTGACAACAAGTGTGTGTGTGTTCAGATGTCGGGACCATATTCTGCCCAAATACCAAGTGGAGGAGCAATTTATTTCTAGCTAAACGAAGCCAAAAAACATACTTCCATTTAAAAACACGGCAAGAAGATAACGTGTAAGAAACCAGCTTTGTGGCGGGGGAGAGATACAAATGGACCTGAAACGGGCAGGAGGAAAGGGGCCTCCTTCCCTGGCTTGGTCTGGGTCTCTTTGTGCGGGTTCATTGGAATGCTAATGTCTGCCCCATTGTCCGGGGAAGCCACTCTGCTTTCTCTCCCTGGAAGCCGTTCTCACTCTCTTGTCTTTGGTGGTCTTCACCAGCTGCTCCTGTTAGCTTAGAGCCTCAGGAGATTTTATTTCCATGCATGTTGTTTTGCCCAGACCTTTTCTTTTTCTTTTCTTTTTTTTTTTGGTCGATTCTCCAATTTGATTTTCATTCCTTCTTGCCTTCCTCTTCAGGGGTTAGCCCACCAGATTATGGTTTCCTTGTCAAAATTAGAAACCCGAAGTGGACTGTCACAAGAATCCCAGGGTTTTTGCCTTTGACGTCCATTTCGGAGGAAATGGAAATTGAAATCGTAGCAGGAGCATCTCTTCAGGGACTCTTTGATTTTCCTTTAAAGGGAATGAAGTCCTGAATTAAAATAAATACCTGGCCTTCAGAGGAGGTGACAGAGAATCAACAGAGGGTCCAAGTCTTTGTTTCTCTGGCTGGCTGGCTGTGTGCACCACAATTAGGGGAACAAGCTCAGGGAATTATCTACAGCTCAGCTTCCACAGCTAGCTTTCTTTTCAAGCTGGATCCTTAACCATGACGCTCAGGAAATGTATTTGAAGGACTTCTCTGGGTGCCCACGGTAGGCTGCGACAATGGCGGGTGGGCATATGCAGGAAAAATGGGCCCTGCTGGTTCAAGTCCTGAAATACCAACAGCTTTCGGTCTGTACATTTCTGTGGTACTTGTGGCTTTTCACCTGGCATCAGAATGAGTTAGGCTTGTTTCTCATTTCTTCCACTGCATCAGGAGGCAGCTGGCGACAGGGTAGTGTGATGTGGAAGAGCCCAGGCAAGGTTCAGCCAGATCTGGCTTGTGCCACGCTTCTGCCCTGAGCCTCAGTTTCCTAACCAGTACAATGGGGATAATCTGTGGTTGTGAGGATTCTATGAGATCACGGATGTAAAGTTCCCAGGATCTGGAAGGCATTCAAGAAGTATTAATCATTCTCTCCTCTGCCTTCACCACTGCTTCCGTGGGAGATTGGGGTATGATTCTAAACTTGAGAAAGTTTGATTCTGCGCCTTGAATGTGCAATGTTTTTTCATGACTCATTGATTTATTTGGGGCTTCTGTTCTTCTGCCTGGAATGGTCTTTCCCCACATTTTCCCATGGCTTGCTCCTGTGCCTTGTTCAAGCCTTAACTCAAATGTCCCCTCTTTCAGAGATCTTTCTTGAGCTAAGGTAACCCTTGGCTGGTCCATTTCTAATAACCCTGTTTGTTTTTTTCATGCCACTGATGGCTCTCTGAAATGGTCTTATTTTCTTGTTTCGCCTTGATGTGTATTTTCCACTTCCCTCTCCTGGACCACAAGGGTAGGAACTGTGTCTTGGTCACTAGAATACTGCCTGGTAGAGGCATTTATATACTTTGGTTTAGTGCTGCCTGGGGATATAGGTGTGAATGAGACCAAGATCCTGTTCTCCAGGAGCTTGCAGAGATGTAAGTGAATAATTATAATGTATACAGGATTCTTGGGACAATACTTTTGGCTCCCACGGAGGCCCATACACACCTAAGTTTATAGTACTCCGAGGTCACAGTTGTGACACAAAAGAAATATTTGACTACTATGCCTAAATTTTCCAGGTGAGGCTTCAAAGAAGAGAAGATAATTCAGGATTTTCAGGATGGATAGCAGGTCTTGCCTGGGTAGTGGAGGGTGGAAGGGTGTCGTAGACAGGGGAGCAGCATGAAACATGGAAATACAAGGCTGCACACAGCAAGTATTAAGGCGTACCTTGGTCAGGTTTTTATATTAAACCTATACAACTTAGTCATATGGGCTTCTGCTCTGCATTTTAACCTGTTAGGGTTGTTCTCAGTTCTTCCTCCTGACATCTGTGATATTCACAGTCTCTCCTGACTTTGTCATCTGAAATGTGTCTGTAAAGCCCATAAAATTGGCCAGCATCTGGAATTGAAGGGGAAGAATGAAAATGGGCATAGCAAGTGCCAGATTGACCTAGGAAAGACGTAAAATTGAGCTTATCCAAGTAGGGTGGAATGTGGGATGGAAAGAACCGTGGATCTGAAATGGGAAAGGTGGACCCTCCCTCTTTTGTGGTCTTCTTGTGTCACTTCTTGTGTAGTCTTAGGTCGGTCATTTAATATCTCTCAACCTCAGTATCTCACTTTTTTTTTTTTTTAAGTGTAGCTAATAATACCTGGTAAGAAATGGGAATCAGAGGAAGAAAGTGTGATCTTCCAAGGAAATGACCACAGTTGGAGTAGTGTTAATGGCTGAGAGCATGTTGTGGTGCTAGGATTCCATGGGCTATAAATACTGCTTTTCTTCATTTGCTGCTGCTTTTTTTTCCAGTCGCCCCATACATTCATTTGTAACCCTGAGTATTGGTGTTTCTTCCACTTTCTCAGTCAACAGTTCAGCACTAGGGAAATTTCCATCCCACATACATCTCCAAGAAGTGGATCAAATAACCCCCGCCCTTTTTTTTTTTTTTTTTGCCTATCTCCTCACGGAGATATTGATAAAGATTAGACAGTCACTGGGCTCTCACCTTGTGTCAGCCTGTCACATCTGTTCTTTGGATTGCTTAGGGTGAGGGTCTCTCTCTGTCTCTCTGTTTCGTTATGGTATGAGCTGCGGTTCTGCCTCCTCCTGGCTGTGCCATCGACACACATCCAGCGAGCGCTCTAAGGAACTCTGGGCATCAGCTGATTCAGCCCTCCCATTTTACAGAAGAAGAAACTGAGGCCCTGAGAGAGGAAGGTATTTGTTCAAGCTTACCTGTCAATGAGCCAAACAAAGTAAAACAGACAATAGAAGAAATTGAAAATTGCCTATGATACAACCTTCACCATTCCATTCATATTTAAAATCTGGGGGGAAAAGAAAAAAGGGCACCTGGGTGGCTCAGTTGGTTAAGCCACTGCCTTTGGCTCAGGTCATGATCCTGGAGTCCTGGGATGGAGTCCCACATCAGGCTTCCCGCTCAGCAGGAAGTCTGCTTCTCCCTCTGACCCTCCTCTGTCTCATGCTCTCTCTCTCTCTCATTTTCTCTCTCTCAAATAAATAAAACCTTAACAATAAAAATAAAATCTGTGTCAAAACTACCAATATACTAATCTGTTCCCCAAAAAGATCAGGTGGCTTTTGAAAATAGGCACTGCACAAATATTTCTATAAAGCAAAGACAAGCCACAGATTGGGAGAAAACATGCAAAAGACATTATCTGATAAAGGACTATTATCCAAAAATATACAAAGAACTCTTAAAACTCAACAATAAGAAAACAACCCAATTAAAAATGGGCAAAAGATCTGAACAGACATCTCATCAAAGAAGATACACAGATGGCAAATAAGTGTATGCAAAGATGCTCAACCTCATATGGCAGCCAGGAGTTGCAAATTAAAACAATGAGATACTAGTATACACTTATTAGAATGGCTAAAATCCAAAACGCTGGCAGTACCAAATGCTGGATACAATGTAGAGCAACAGGAACTCTCATTCATTACTGATGGGAAAGCAAAATGATATAGTCAGAAGACAATTGGGAGATTTCTTACAAAACTAAATGTACTCTTACCATAAAATCCAGCAATTGAACTCCTTGGTCTTTATCTGGAGGAGCTTGGTATTTGATCAAACCTGTGTCCACATAAACACCTGCACACAGTTGTTTATAGCAGCTTTATTCATCATTGCTAAAACTTGGAAGCAACCAAGATGTCCTTCGGTGGATGAATGGATAAATAAATGTGGTACATGCAGACAATGGAATATTATATTATTTAGTGCTAAAAAGAAATGAGCTATGAAGCCATGAAAAGGCTTCACATGTGTATTACTAAGTGAAAGAACCCAATCTGAGAGGCTGCATACTGTATGATCCCAACCATGTGACATTTTGGAAGAGATAAAACTAAGAGTATCAGTGTTTGCCAGGGCTTGAGGGGTGGAGGGATGAATGGGTGGAGCACAGGTAACCTGTAGGTCAGTGAAACTCTTCTGTATGATACTATATTGTACTGTATGATACATGTCACTATCCATTTATCTGACCCCATAGAACATACAACACCGAGAGTGAATCTTAATATAAACTATGGATTTTGAGTGTTATTCATGTTGATAATAGGGGATACTGTGTATGTGTGGGGAAGGGGGTATATGGGAATTCTCTACTTTTTACTTGGTTTTGCTGTGAACCTAAAATTACCCTAAAAATAAAGTCTGTGTATTTAAAAAGTAATCGAGAAAATTAGGGTGAAAGGAAAATAGTGACAAGGAAACAAGTTTGAAACCTGGGTGAGGTTAGTGGATAAAATGTGGGCCTTAAGCTTTTACGTACTTGCTAGAGGTGGGGTGCGGGTTTAATTTCTAAGCAGGTAATTTTAAAAGAGGAATCCTAGTTATTATCCATAAGTGAGAAGTAATTTAGTACAGTCAATCCTGGGGCTAGGAGCAGAGAAGAATTTTTCTTGTGTGTGTTTGTACTGAGGACAGGATGAAGTAGTAAACAGTGTCCTTAATGACATTTGCTATCTAAATAAAATAACAGATTTCATGGGGGGGGGAGGCCTTGACCTTGTAATGCAGTTTCCCCAAAGGGGTCCTAGTCTCAGGGACAACCTGGGACATTCTGGCCTGTATTCACACCATGGTCTGTACGAATGTAAGCTTGCCAGGCCTCCTGAACGAAATGCCACCTGGGTGCTGGGGCTGGCTGTTTCCTGTCAGGAAAGAAGATGCTTTCAAGTTCTCAGGCAGTGGACTGGACGTGGATAAAGATTGGCATTCACCAGCCATTAATTAAATGCCAGGACGGTGGAATAATTTCAGATTTAGCACTGTAATTGTGTTGACCTCCTTCCCTCTAAGGAATTTGTTTCAGTGTTTAGAAGAACACTGTACAAAATCGAAGACTGAGAAAACTTAAAAAATCAAATTCATTGAGGTATAATTTGCATACAGTGAAACTTCTGCCTGTTGGAGTAGAGGTTACTGATTACCACCTCCGTACAGATACAGAACATCTCTGTCTTCTCAGATCATTCTCTTAATGTCTCTTTCTTTTCTGTCATTCTCTTCCTCCTGCCTCCCCTTCCTGCCCCCTGCCTCAGGGAAGTGTTGATTTGGTTCGTATCACTAGTGATTTGTTTGGGCTGTCCACTATTTCATATAAATGGGATCATACAATACGTGTTCTCTTTTGTATCTTGTTTCTTTCACTTGGCATAATGTTTGAGATTCATCAATATCATTGTGTATATCAATAGTCCATTACTTTTTCCTTCTGACTACTATTCCCTTCCACAAATGTACCACGGTTTATTTGTTTACCTATTGATGAACATTTTGGTTGTTTCCTGTGCTGGGATATTATGAAAAAAGCTTCTGTGAATATCTCCGTGCAAGTGTTTGTGTGGACGTGTGTTGTAAGTTTTACTGCTGCGTCCTGTGTTAAAGATTACTAGTCTGTCTTCCTGCCTGCTTTCTGCTTCCTCTTATCTTTCTTGAGCTCCCCTAAGAGGGCTCCTCTTGCATTTCTTATTCCCAGGTTGTGACACGTGCTCAGGTCGTACCTCTCCTTTATGGAGATGTTCGTCTTTGTCTCTGTTCCACCTGTGATGGACTTTTTCACTGAAGCTCCAGAGTCTTCTCTAGAGGCATGCGGGAGTGTGCAAGTCCTCTATTTTGGCCTCAGGGCAAACCTTGTTCTCAAACTGCTTTTCCCAGAGAGAACAATATTATGTAGTGGTTGGGCTGTTTAATAAACCCCACCCTCCTGTTATTTTCTTTTATAAAATCCACTTCCTTGTCTTCATTATATTTATCACAGTTGGTAATTATATGTAACTTGTTAGTGGTTTATTGATTAGTGCTTGTCTCTTCTGCTAGATTGTTATTTTATTAACCACTGTGTACCCAGCACTCGGTGTGGAGCTTGGCTTGAGGAGGTGCTCAAAAATACTTGTTGAATGAATACAGGGGTTCCAGCCATCACCCTGATCCAACTTTGATACATGTGATTATGATGCAGTCTCCATTATTGCCCGTCTCAGGATAGGATGGCTAAAGGCATATCACTCCGTGTAGGTGTCAGCTCCCTGACTCTGGGAGGGTTTGTCCGAGTTGCTAAGAGCATTCACATCTCCTTTCCTTCATTTCATGTACGTGTAATGCTGAAATCTTCAAAGCACCATTGGCAGAAGTGATGTAGCCTCATCCTTGTGTTGATGAGTACTTGAGATCCAGAGGGGTTTTTCTAAGACATCAGGACCTGTCTGTTTCAAGGCTGGTGGTTTTGGGGTTTAGAATGGTAAGACTTAAGTTCGAGTTCAGCTCTGCCACCAAGTCACTGTATGATTTTGATTATGTCACTTAACCTTCTTGTGCCTCGTTTCTAGTTTATTAGGACTTTCAGCATGTCACTTCAAGCCATCTCCAGGCCAAATGGTTTGTTTGACAGTTTAAGTCTGCTTATTTTATGGGTACTTTCAAATGAACACATTCTCTTCCGAGAACGTGGGGTCCAGAGCTAAGAGCAGCCACTGTGGAAGGTGTGGCCTGACCAGTGCAGAGGTGGGCAGGGGTGTATTTCCCTTGCTCTGGGTCCCTGTCTTACCTTTGCAGCTGACAGTAGACACATTGTTCTCCTGATGGGCAGATGCATGGTTCTGCTGATTCCGTTTGGGTCCTTATCGGTTAAGACCCCTACCTCCTCTCTTCATGTCAGTCATTATTATTGTTATTATTTTAAAATTTTAAATTCAGTTTTAAGTTCCCTTGCCATCCTGCTGGGCCTAGAAATAGATAATTAAATCCTTTTGGTTATTTTCCTGTTGGTTCTCAATTTATTCTCTTGCCTTTGGGTGAAAACAGAAGCCTACAATATTGGCCTGATCTCTAGGAAAAATAAGGCCCAAACCACCAAACTGTATTATTCTTTTTGCCCATTCATCTCCATGGGAGAATCTTCAGGGCAGGGTCCTGTAACAGCATTCCTGAGTTCTTATCATGGCCGATGTCACATTCAGCAGGGAAGGCAGAAAGTTGCGGAAGGTGACACTGCAGTGTGACAAGCGTGTTGATAGAGGGAAGTACACCAGAGGAAGGACCCCCAAACCATGGAGTTCAGCGTATTGGCTGGAGGGTTATTTGGGGTTGATTCCTGGGGAATTAGTGTCTAGTTCTTCAAATCCTTCGCATTTTGAGGCCTGTGTTCTTTCTAGTCTTCCCAGGCTGTAAGGCAGCACTGTATAAAAGAGGTAGTCTACAACCTGATGACTCATCCACGTAATCATTCAGTGAACACTGGAGGACCTTCCAGGGGCAGGGGTCTATAAGGGAACAAAAGAAACAAAATCTCTGTCCTCCTGGAGGTGGCATTTCATAGTCTTTGGGCTGAACTGCTTGCTTGAGGCCATTGTGTTCCTTTCTTCCTGATCTGTTCCTAATATTCTTGGTTTCTGACCTTTTGGCTTTTTGCCTGTTATGGTTTCAGGGTCACTTTATAGCAGACACCTAAAGTGCTTCTCTGGAGTTTCCTCACTGATAGAATCCAGGGCCTTTCCCTGGCTATGGATATGAACTTTGAAAGAAATCTTCTTCTCCACTTGGTCAGAGCCCTAAGACCCGTTGCCTTCACACACACGTGTCTGGGTCCTGGCGGGTGACATCCTGCATTGGCTTCATTTTTGCCACACAGTCCAACTTAGAGTCGAGAAGCTGGGTCGGTCCAATCCAGGTGATGCCTGATATCAGATTTGTTTGTGGCTCATGGCAGAATTGGGAATACGTTCCAGGGCTGGGAATAAAGAGAACAGGTTGAACCTTACTAGGGAAGGGTGCTTGCAAGAGCTTTGCCACGTCTGGGGCCTAGTCAGATGGGCGGAGATTTGGGGCAAGGGTCTGGGCTCAGGAGGAAAAGAAACCAAGACAGAGCCCTCGTATAGCCTGTGGCTAGTGATGGTGATGGGGAGGAGATAAGAATAATGATAAACACTGATGTGGTTTTTACAATGGACTGAACACTTGGCATATATTCACTGTACCAGTTTAATCTGGGACTAATTGAGTCTGGGACTCTTTGGACCATTCAAAAGAATCTAGATGTTACCACTGAGGACAGACACCTCTGCAAAGGGCTCTCATTGTTCCTTCTGTTTCTCCTAAAAAACATATCCTATGCTTATCATGCTTGACTTTTATGATGCTAAGTTAAGGACATGGAAAAAATGTCATTATGGGATAGCATGGTGGGGACGGGGTTTTAACTTCCGGAAACCTTTGTTACAGCTACTCCTTGTAACCCAGCAGGAGGCCTGACATGACCTGCTGCTGTCAAGCCAAAGAGGATAATGAAGCCAATAAAAATCCTGAAAAGTCCATGAACTACTCTTTGCTCTTCTCTTTGTTGTCTGGAACCCCAGGGAGGCCTAGCATCAGGTGGAGGTGCCGGTAGTGGAAATGCTAGGGAAGGCAGAAATGGAGCCAATAGGGCTGCTTTTACGAATGTGCGAGGGGCTCTCCATTTACATGCAGCCTCTTCTAAAGCCTTCTGAAGGAGAACTGGGGTCATGCTTCTGCTTCTGGGTGTCCTCCATAGTACGTAGACCGCAGAAAATACTTGTTGACTTAGGTTGAAGAGCTGACTTCCCTCTCTGGGTGGGAGATGGGTAAGATGACTTGAGGGATTCTGTGGATTTTTCTGAGACTGTGTTCAAGTGGATGAGTGAAATGAAACCTGTAATGCTTAGCACATAGTAGGGGCTCATTAAATACACATTGAAAAAAAGCCCCTTCTCTCCCTGGATGCCAAATTATAAAATCAGGGTTAAAAGGAACTCTGAGAGTTATCTTGTTCAAGCAATCTTACTTTCAGCTTTTTCCAGGCCGTGAGGAGAGTCCTAAATCCCTCCAGTGGGCATTTCGTACAGTCTGAGTAACTGGGCTCCTGGTCTGGAAGAACACCAGCAGTATTCTTCTTTTAAGCAGAGACACTTGATAAGCAGTAGGAAGACCTATCCAAGAATATCTGGCCAGTGCATTTAGCAGAGTTCCTGTTGTAGAGAAAGGAAGATGCATGAAGATGCTGCCCAGAAAGGCTTACTTTTCTCCCTTCATTCATGGTCTAATTGCAGACCCTCTAGTCTTCCTGACTTGTGAGAAGCTTGAATGGATTCCACTATCAGCTTTGAATTCACAGGTCTACAATTATTTTCTTAACTGATCTCCAAAAAGCTCTTTCTGAAGCTTTCATTAATGGACATTAGCCTTAATGTTTTATACTTTGTGGAAAACAGGCTTGCTGTGTTCAAGAGGTTGGGGTATGGAGTTGGACATATCTTTCTTTGAATCTAATGCAATGTGACTTTGAGCAGATTCTCTCTTGTGAGCCTTAGTTTTATTCTCCAGAAGTAGAACCAGGGGCACTTAGATGGCCCGGTCAGTTAAGTGTCCAACTCTTGGTTTCAGCTGAGGTCATGATGTCAGGCTCCTGGGACTGAGCCTCACATCAGGCTCTACACTCAGTGTGGAGTCTGCTCGAGAGTCCCTCCTTCTCCCTTTGCCCCTCCCACTTGTGCATGCACGTGTGTGCTCTCTCTCTCTCTCTCTCTCAAATAAATAAAAAAAAATCTTAAAATGAAAGTAGAACCATACTATCTTACTGGATTGCTCTGAAGGAAAAAGTGAGGATATGCAATGCTGGGTGACCTAGTAGGCATTCAATAAATATTTGTAATATTCAGTATTGGTCATATATATTCAATAGATATTTCCTTAGTTTTTGTTTCTCTGGCATTTTCTGTCCTTGTCATTTTTAGGCAGAGCCTGTCCTAATGAGCCTGTATAAAAGCCTGGTAGCCTGTTTTTGGTTCTAGATGGTTTTTGCCTTTTCCCCTTAGAAAAAAAGCATCATTTCCCCGTTCCTTGTTGATTTTCAGAGGCATGACTCTTTGACAAACCATTTCAGGTGCTGTCTGCAGGCTGCCTAACGAGTCTTCATCTTTCACACCACTGACTGTTGGACTGATTTAGGGAAACTGCCCCCCGCTGATGCCTAAGAAACAGATGCAGCATAATTGTTCTGTATCTTTCCCCCTCTTCTTTCCTTCCATCTCCACTTCCCCTGCAAGCTTTCCCAGGAGACCTAATGGCTCCCCTTACCATTTCCCTACTGGGAATATATTCTAATGCTGTAATTTATTGCTAAAATTAAGATAATACATTAGTATTTAAGAGAACTCTTTCTTAACATATTTGTTGCTGTTTGATCTAATGTTTATTATTTAATGGCCTGGTGTCCCATTTCTAGATTCCTTTAAGGCTTAAAGATGTTTTCAGTTTGTCCTTGAACATCACCTCTATTTCTGCCCTGTGTGGTGGCTCTTACTTTCTTGTCCTTTCTTAAGGAGGTAAATAGAAGTACTTGTGTGCCAGTTAAACTGGTACGTGAGTGCCTTTAGCAAGCTTCTCTAGCTGTGTGTGATTCCGAGTGGCAGCACTTGATAGAACGTACACATTTTATTATCAATCCTAGTTTCTGCCATCGACTCAGGTAGTTTGTACCTTGGAATAGCAAAATGCACATTTGAATCATGGACTCCTGGGGCTGAATGGGACCTGAAAGAAGGTTCAGTCCTAATCCCTATTTGATGCTTTGCTTGACTTCCTTAGGCAACCTAAAGATATCAGAACCTCTCACCTGCTTATGTGCTCAGACAGGCTAGAAAAAGAGGATCGTGGAGCTGAAATCAAGAGACAAATTTCATTTTTGCTGAGTAAGTCTGTGCTTGTGTTACTTTCAGACCAGCAGACTTTTTATGGTTGTGTTCATTATTGTTAAATTAGAATGCGTTGACTGTTACCAGTCTGAAAATTTGGTGGTCCCTTGGTGATTTGTGGGTAAAGACTGCTTGCTGTTGCAGCTCTGTTCTCTGACTTCGGTAGCAGTTTTGCCAGAGTGTCAAGAGGAACCTGGTCGTAGCAATTCTGTTAATCCTGTTTTGTAACTAGGATGGAAAAATTCAAGGGAACCTCAACCGTCTCTGCCAAAACCCAGAAACTTGATGCTAAGGAGCTGCTTAATTGTGGTGGTTATTTTAGGTGTAATTATTTAAACCCGGGATTCCCATCTTCTCTGGAAATGCACTTCTGTCTTGACCTATTCCACAGAGGACTTGAGGTAGCTGAAACATTGTATTTCATTATATAGCAACCCTTCTCAAAGAGCTGACTGAAATACATAGTTATTTTCTGAATTAACCTAAACTAAATTGTATTTTGGACATTTTTCAAAAATTCCACGGAAACTACAATAGGAAAGGTTCTGGAATTGGAGCCAGATGACCTTGGTTTTTCTCCCAGTTTCACTGATTGATAGCTGTATGGCCTTGGGTAGGTCATTCTGATTTTACATCTATAAAATGGGGAAGATCTTATAGATGATATAATAGTAACAGCTTTCATTCAGTAATTATTAACATGTGTAATGTATGAATTGTAGCTTTAAACCTCTTTATGTCCCTGCATAGTGTGTTATGATGTTCCCAGGTTTAAAGATGAGAAACACGGAGGCAGAGATGATGTAACTCGGCCACATAAGTCCTATTTTTTTTTTTTTTTTTTTTTACAATTTATTTGTTTAAACCTTTTCTGTGATGCCAGGGCCTCTCTGGGTAGATGGAGGACCCAAATGAAGGAAAGTCTGTTCATCATAGGTTTTTCATGCTCCTTGGAGAGATGGCCAACGAGCGTAACTGCCTTAGTGCAGGGACCATTATTGGGGCTCCTAAACTCCCTGCCTCAGATAGGTTCACATTTCATAAGCTTGTTCTAGCTAAATAACTTGTTTCTTCTTTCTTTTTTTTTATGATTTTATTTATTTATTTGACAGAGAGAGACACAGCGAGAGAGGAAACACAGGCAGGGGGAATGGGAAAGGGAGAAGCAGGCTTCTCTCAGAGCAAAGAGCCCTGGGATCAGAGCAGGACCTGAGCTGAAGGCAGACACTTAACGACTGAGCCACCCAGGTGCTCCAAATAACTTGTTTCTTACCTGTGCAACTGACAAATAAGATTTATGATAGGATAACCTGGGTTCAAGTCCAGCTTTTCTTGCATTAGTTGTCTAGATGTAGTTGCTTCAAACAACACACGTTTATTATCTCACAGTTTCTGTGCATCAGAAGTCCAGGCATGGCTGAGTTGGGTCCTCTCCTCAGAGTCTTAGCTGTGCTCTTATCTGGAGGCTTGACCGGAGAGGAATATACTTCCTAGCTTGATCTCATTGTTGGCAGAATTCATTTCTTTGTGGGTTATGGAAGCTGAGAGCCTTGATTTCCCACTGGCCATTGGCTGGAGGGCACATGAAGTTCCTAGAGGTCACCTGCAGTTCCCTGCCAAGTGTCCATTTCCATAGGCAGGTTACCACATAGCAGCTTCCTTCTTTAAGGCCAGCCGGAGAGCCAGAGAGAGTCGGCTGGCAGAATGGAGTCTCATATAAAGTAGTGGAATCATGAGATTGACGTCCTTTCTCTCCTTTGAAGTATTCTATGGGTTAGAAGCATGTCACAGTTTGCGCCCATGTTCAGGGGACTCCCAAATCTATTTTGGAGTTTTCTGAGGGAGCTGTAGATATTTTTTCTCTTACTGAAGGGTGGTTTTTGACCTGGGAATTTGTGATCGTTTGTGAAGCTTCAAAAGAGAGGAGTGATAGGGAAAGGTGACACCTGCCTGGGGATCACATTAGCCAAATCAGTTTGGTGTGGAAGCCAAATCTTGTTACAATGAACTGATATTTGGGAAGTCACTTAACCTTTTTGCATTTTCTTAGTTGTTAGGTTATATTCTTAATTACTTACCTTATAGGGTGTGGTAGGATGATGGCTGTCAAAAAAAATTTCATAAGCTTGTTCTAGCTAAATAACTTGTTAAGCTATTTGCAAAGAGTAACATAATATACTTATTAGTCACCTTTCTGCCAAGATTCTGGATCCTTCCACACATCAGCTTCTGAAAGATGGCATAGTGCCAGTTTCTCTTCTAGGAATTCATCTGCCCTGCCCCACAAAAAATAAAAATGCAAACACTTTTTAGTATGATGAAAAATAATGCAATGATTTGCACATTTTGGATGCTTAAAAATCAACAGGGGCCATTGTAAAGAGTCTTCCAAGAGTCTTTTAAAAGGACTGACATGTCATCATTTTGCTGGGAGTTTTCATCTCTTTTTCATTCTACCTTGTGATTTTCCTTCTGGACCAGTTAGAAGGAAAAAAAAATTTAAAAAGCGGCAGTAAAAGAAAGCCTTAAGAAAACATTCCTATGTCCCATAGTTAGCCAGAGCTTTCTGAAATGGTCACTTCCGGCCTACTTCTGGCCTTGAATCCTTTTTCAGGTGCCTGGGTTAGGAATCCCTGGTTAAGAAAACAGGACCATAATGATATCTCATGTAAACACATGCTCACTTCTAAAGGGATTCTTACAATTACCAGAGTATAATTTTCATTGGAAGGATTGGCTGAATTGGATGGTTTAATTTTTGATGGTTCCAAAACTCAACATGTTTGCTCTGACAAATGGTGGATGGACTTGCCTTTAGCAGTCACTCCTTATACTTGTGAAATTAGATGGTTTAGCTCAGATTGGACTATTATAGTTTTCTATATTTCTTCCGGGATTCTCATGAACATTTCTTAGCAACTTAAAAAAAAATTTATTGTACTTTTGTGTATAATAATTAAGTTTCACTATTTTTGCTTTGTCATTATATTCAAATTACTCATTTTTGAGGAGGTTGTTGATATCTACTCTAGTCTCTAGTTCCTCTGTAATCTGTAGTTTTACTGGTCTCATTTATCTTGCATGGGTCACCCTTAATGCTCAGTCTAGTTATCTAATTGTTGGGTTTGATTTCTCTAGGAGAATCTTGTGCAGTCACTAAATCAGGAAGATCCTCAAACAAACACAGCAGTATTTTAAATGAACTTCTTAAAACATCTGCATTTTGGAAAACATTTTCTCAGTAAACTTTTCCTAAGAGCCAACTATGTGCCAGGCGATCTGCTTGATGCTAGAGTACAAAGAGAAATAGAATTGCCATGGTATTAGTTGTAAGTTCCTTGAGGGCAGTGGCCATGTTTTCATCATCTTTTAATATAGCAACTATGAGCACTTAAAACATACCAACAATCATAAAAAAAAGTAGGTAATATTATTATAAAACTATTGATAAAATGCTCTGGAATCAGATGGTTTAAGTGGTAAGTTATTTCAGAGTTTAAAATGACAGATTATTTTCTATTGCATAGAAAATAAAGGAGTACTTTAAATAAGAAACATTTTTTGTTGTAAGGGAGGTGGCATATTTTCCAAACTCTCTCCATATATTTGTGCGAGTTCTCGTAAGAGGCATGACCCACATCCCATAATATAAACTGAAATGGCCATATGATTGCTTTCCTTGGACCCACAAACTGGGTCTTGTGCAAGCAGCCATCCCAGGGTTTTGAATCTAAATGTATGGAGTGAGGAAGCAGGGGCAATTTAGAATATTCTGGAATGGTGGGAGTGGCATCCAGGGTCCAGTGACAGTAGTATCAGTGCTCATGACAAGATACTGGCTGTAGTCCAGTATGCCTAGTTTCCCTTGGTTTATGGGCTTGGTCTTCTAGCTTCGTTATTAATCCTATGAGCTATCCACTATCTTACTTACAGGGGCTTACAAATTCTCCCATTCTGCTAAGAAAATAAATTCAAAGTAATACTCCTATCTTTGGAGGAAATTGCAGTGATTAGTTTCCCCACCAAAGAAGTAAAAATATGGAGATGGAGATTTCTATAATATCACATTTAATTCTCCAAGATGGCCAGTGTGCAATATAAATCTTGTGAAATTTTTGGAGCAGCATAATACTGATAATATACAAAAGAAGACTGTAGACCATTCTCTAATGAATTGATACAAAACTCCTAAATAAGATGGGAGCAAACTGAATACAGTAATAAATCAAAAGAATCATCCATCACAACTAGGCATGGTTTATTCTGGGAAAATGAAGGTAGTTCTTTTATTAATTCCAGGATGGGAGGAAATTGATTAATATAATACATCATAACTCTAGGTAAAAGAACAAAGAGCTATATGATAATCTTAGTAGATAGTGAAAAGGCATTTTATAACATGCTATTCCAGATTTAAAAATATAAATCTTAAGAAACTTAAATCTTAAGAGTAGTTTCTTTTTCACGGTGCCAAAAATGAACTATTTAAAAAAAAAACACTGATACTTAATAATGAAACATTAGGCTCATTGCCACCAAAGTCAGGAACAAGATATTTTTATAACTTTGTTCTGGAAGTTCTGAGCCACACAATAGGACATCTAACAGAACTAAAAGACTATTGTAAGGGAAGACACAAAGATCTCACTATTTGCATATGTTTATATTCCAGAAAACCCTGAGAACATCAACTGTGCAACTCTTGGAAGTAATGAGTTCAGTAAAATATATGACAAATATATAAAAATTAGTTTTCTCTGTATAACAAAATATTTAGCAATATGATAGAGGAAAATATCTAACTTACAACTATAACAACAATAAAAGTAGTAACAATTTTAAAGCATGAAGGAAGTATTTAACAAATTATATGGAACAATATAAAGAATATTTGGATAAATGGAATGTTCTATATTCTTGAATGGGATGTTCTATATTCTTGAATGGGATGTTCTATATTCTTGAATGGGATGTTCTATATTCTTGTTCTATATTCTTGTTCTATATTCTTGAATGGAAAGCATGTTCTATATTCTTGAGTGGGAAGACTGACTAGTGTGAAAATGTCTTCTCATGGACACTGTGCTTGTTCATTTCTTCCTGAGTCTTGTCAAATAGGAGATATATAGTGGGCCCGATCATAGACTAACCATCATTACCTTTTTTATAATACAGGTGTCATAATATAGCTTGTGGGCAATGTAGCACCATGGTTCTGCTGGCAGAATAGGAAACTACTCAGGCCCTAGACATCAGATTCAGATGTGGCCTGTTAAAAAAAGTTTTGAAACCATATAAAGTCTCAGGATGATAAGGTAGGGAGATATAAGAGACTTAGCAAGCGCCCACTTTGGTGTTTCCATCCCTGTCTGTATGTCACCATGGACAGGCAGACAGCTACTCCTGACACGCAAGGAAACTGAATCTCTGCAACTCAGGAAGCCCCAGTCCGCTGGATACCCTTGGGTAACCAAGGCCTGTGGAGTGGTTTGTGGGCATGCCACCTGTATAGTTGCACAGAGCCCCACACTCAAAAGGGTTCTGCATTTGGTTTGATGCTGTACTGTCATGATCTTGAAATTTTTAACAGTTTTGAACAGGGGGACTTGGATTTTCATTGTGTACTGCATTTCACTGTAAAACCTAACTTGTATGAGATGTCAGAGTGTTCATCTTTGTCCTCAAATGCAGATGCTGCAGGTCAAATTCATGTTTAGTGTTATCTCTCTTTTTTTTTAAAGATTTTATTTATTTATTTGACACAGAGAGAGAGATTACAAGTAGGCAGAGAGGCAGGCAGAGAGACAGGGAGAGGAGGAAGCAGGCTCCCTGCTGAGCAGAGAGCCCGATGCGGGCCTCGATCCCAGGACGCTGAGATCATGACCTGAGCCGAAAGCAGAGGCTTTAACCCACTGAGCCACCCAGGCGCCCATGTTTAGTGTTATCTCAATCAAAATTCATCTTTTGGACCCCTGCTCTCCTCAGATACCCTGGAGCCCTTTGTGGATACCTGTTGAGTCTAAGAGGGATTCTGGGTCTATGCTATAGATAGAGATGAAGGCATCACCCCCATCCTCAAGATACCCAGTCAGTTTGGAATGGAGTGATAGGAACACAAACAAATACAGTACAAGATGATGTGTGCCCTAAGAGAAGTGTAAACCAGGAATCCTGGGAGGACTGGAGGAGCAGTTCATGGATTTTCATGGAGTTGTAATGTTTGCTCTGGTCTTTGAAGATGAATAGCAGTGAACAGGTAGAAAAGATGGAGGAAGGCAGTTCCATCTGGGGAGGCAAGGAAAGACTATAGGTAAAAAGGTCATGAAAGAATAGAATGCATTTCAGGAATAGCTGGGAGTTCATGGTGAGTGGAAGAGGAAAATGGGTGCGGATAATGCGTAGATGGTGCTACTGGAGAGGTAGTTTGGGGTTAGGCTGAAGAGGTTTGCATGCAGGCAGTTTGGATTCTATCTGGTAGACAATTAGAATGATTTGGAAGATTTTCTTTTTTTAACTATATAAAAAAATTCAAACATACAATAAAGTTGAAAGAATTTGACAGTGAACACCTCTATACCCACCACCTAGATTCCATTATTAGCATCTTACCATATTTTAAAAAAATCCCATAGCTCTGAAAAGTTTTTAGCAAGGAAGGAGAATCATGCAAAGACTATGGAAGATGGACTGGAAGTAGAGTGATGTGTGGGAAGGTGATCAATTAGGAGGCTCTTCCCCTATCATATACAACACAGGATGAGAATCTCAAATGGAGAATGATTTCTTTGGGTTCATAATACTCATAATATTTTCCCCTCAAATCTTTAGACATTGCTTTATTACCTTTTGCCATTTTGGTGTTCCAGAGTAAGAATCTGAGGCCAACTTGAAATCTGTTCCTTTCAAGATAATTACTTTTTCTTTCTTGGATGTTTTTAGGACTTTTCTCCTTTAATTATATAATTGACAAGAATTCCAAATACCTGGATTTAAGCTTGTTTTTTTTTAATTTTAGTGGATCAAATATTCAAACAATAGTCCAATTTTTTAAGCTCTGGGAAGTTTTCTTCAGTTATGTCTTTGATTATTTTTTTCTTAAGATTCCTGGAAGCATCTATTATTACATTTCTTTTTTATTATTTACCAAATTAATTTTTTTCTCCTTGAGTTCATAGGGCCCTCAGTTTTCCCTCCATATGTGTGTCTTGATTTTTCACAATGTCAGTTCTATTTCTAATGGAGATATCATTTGTTATTACTTTTCTAATTTTAGTTGGCTCTTGCTTTAATCTCAGCTAATTGTTTTGTATCTCATCCTATATCTTTCTATTTTAGCTTTCTGTCCTTTTAGTCTTTTATTTCTCTATTATAATTATTTTTGTTTTATAGAAGTCATGCTTTCTTGAATTCCACTGGAAATTTATTGTAATATAAAACTCCCTTTTAATTTGTACAATGTTTAAGGATATTGCATCTCCTATGAGTATCAGGATGGCTCTGTCCTCCTCTCTGGTTAGAATTTTATTTCACATGCTCTATATTGGACATCTTCAAATAAAGGAATGCCTCTTATGTGCTTGCATGAGCACAGTACATGGATTGGCTTTCATCTTATTGTCTTCTTTGGTATAGATAAACACTTTCTCACATTTAAAACTGGGGCACACTGTTGTTAACATATTCTGGTCCAAATGCAAGTAGGCATTGGTCTTTTATCAGCTGCCAGTAATAGAGACTGAGTTGAGTTCATTTTCTCCACAACTGCCTGATTTTTTTGGGATACTTTGAGCTAATGGTGTTTATTAAAAATGACTATTCCCAGCATGTGCTTTCTGTATTCATTGCATAGTATTTTACCTCCCAAGATGCAACAGGTCACAGATATGTTCCATAAGTAAGTAGGAGTTTGATTATTAAGCTGAAAGTCAGTGACCACGTGTAGCACTATTGTCCAGCTTACTATCATGATGAAAGAAGGCTTAGTAAAGATTGATGATATTAAATGTTGACTATATAACAGATCTCTTCCATTCATATGACTTTAACAAGGCCCTTGCACTTAGGATTTGTAGACTTCACATTATTTAGTGTGTCCTAAGTCTCCTTAGCCTAACATCATAGGTGATTCAAAGGTTAGGAAACTCATGCCCAGTGGGAGGGAGTCCTACTCTTACACCTTTTACAGATGGATATTTCTTCCCAGTGTCTTGCAGGTGGGGGTTGCCTCATCCAAATTTAAGGCTTCTTAGTCTTAGCTGTTCTGGAAGGTCCCCAGGTGTGCGAGGACTGCTGATGGGCAAAGTCATGTTTCTGATTGATTTCAACAGTCCTGTCTTTTGCGTAGGCATCAGATGTGTCTTGGGGGTGTAGAAAATTCAGGGTGTAGGGGTCAATGGACAGAAAGGAAGAGGACTTAGGGAGCATGTGTAACTTGGATCTCCGAGCTCTTGGTATGCATTTATGTATCAGGGCAAGGAAGATTTAAAGAAGGAGAGTAATAGGAAGCCAATTTCTTTAGAAGATGTAGTAAATCTAATTGTTCTTCCATGTGGCTATCTAAAAAAATTTTGTGAAAGAAAGGATTGTCTTAATGTTTTGATTAGAAATCTTCTACAGTTCTCTGTTTCCTAGAGGACAAAGTGCATGTCATTTATGGTTCTTCACAGTTGGGTCGCACTCATTGTTCCCCTATACACACGTCTTATGCTTCAGCCACTCTGGGTGATCTTCTACATCTCTAGACCTGTGTTCATGCTGTCCCTTTTGATTGGAAAGCCCCTCTACTCACCTCCATTAGGAAAATCTCTACTTATCTTTAGTCAACAAATAGTGACTCCAAGGTCATTATTTCAATAAAGTCTTCTATTATTTCTCCACTGTTGATTCTTCTCTGCTTCCATAATATAACGATAAGAGGACTCAGTTACAGTCGTATATATGCATTTGCCTACTCCAATACATTGAGTATGACTGGAGTGCCATTTGAATATATGTGTTCTGTAGTAGAATAGCTGATACTCATTTATTCAATCAACAAATATTTATTGAACACCATTCTATGACAAACACGGTGCTGGGCACTTAGGATATAGGGGTGGATAAGACACAGCTCCTGAGCAAGACAAAGCTTCGTGGAGTTCACAGTTCAGGGAAGGATGAGAAGTGACTAGTAAACGAACAATTTCAGATGGGGCCCCTGAAGCAGCCGCTTATGAAATGTTTGATGAACTACTTTTTTTGAATGAATGTTTGCTGCTAGCATAGAAGAAAGAAGCACAAATTTTGTAACAGTTATCTTTGGCTTCAGAGCATTCAATGATCACAAAAATCTCAGCATTATACGAGAAGCATGTTTTTAGCTATGTGTCTCAGGGTTAACTCGGCTGTTTTAGTCTGGGCTCAGCAGGGTGATTGAGTTGGTTTACTCACATGTCTGTAACTCCCTGGTCTTAGCTGATTTAGGTTGGGCTTTAAGCCCATCTTGTTGTTACCTGCAGGATAACTCTGGGGTAAAGTATAGGACTACAAACCCCAATAAGCAACAGTATTCCAAATCTTTGCTTGTGTCCTGTTACCACTCCACTGACCAAAGCAAGTCACGTGGTCAAGGCAAGGCAAAGGGTAAGGAGGCAAACCTGACCCAAAGCGGGAGGCACTGCAAAGTTACATGGCAAAGGGTATAGATGAATAATCCTGTTAATGGGTAGGGAATGAAAAGTTGGAATAATCTAGTCTGCCTCAGGTCTCTTAATGTGCATGAAATCATGTGATCAGAAGGATTGCAGTCTATTAATTCTTCAAACCATTACTTTGGTAAATTTCTTGACCTTTCCCTACCCTCTGTCTTTCCTTTATTCAATCACCCTGACAACCCTATCACTACCCCTCTCCATCAGCATACGCTTGTTCATTCACTCGGACTTGGTTCAGACATTTACTCCAGGAGTTTCTAGCATAGCATCTTTTGCTTGGGAGTTGTTTCTGTGGTTGTGCGTGTGGTGTCTTGGACCGCTGTGCTGCACAGCAGGGCAGGAGTACCAAACCATTAATGCCAGACAGCAGACTAAATTTTCTAGTCCCCTCACTCGGAGGAGATGGATATCTGAGGTGTATCTTCTGTAGCTTCCCCAGAGTTCCCCAGTAGAATCAAATTCCTTGGGTAGCAGTAAACCCTTTATTGAGTCTCTCCTGTCCGCACTTCCCTGCTGGTGTTTCCTGGGGTTACTCTCACACTCCCTGCACTCCTGTCCTTACCTCGAGGCCTCTTCTGTGGGAAGTCAAGTAATAAGACATGTGCTGAAGGTCTATGGTGAACAGAAAGCACCCAGAAGTCCACTCTTGGGCTAGCAAGTGACTCCTGAGACGTTGTATTATTTCTGTTATTAGTTTAGAGGAAGAAATAAAATGGGTAGTGGAAAGAACACGAGCTTTGTAATCAAACAAATCTGGCATCCAGCACTTTCTCTACCGCTTACTTTCTAACCTTCCTGAGTCTTCTCATCTGTAGACTGGGGATAATGCCCATCTCACAGTGTGAGGCCTCGGTGCAGTAACACATATTGAGCCCTATCCACAGTGCTTGGCACATAGCAGGCACTCACTAAGTAGTACCTCTCTTTATTGTCAAAGTATCCTTTCCTTTTAGATAATGACTGAATTTATACAACACTGCGAATGGACATTATCTCATTTAATCCTCAAAAGTCATGGGGCAGGTGTCATTATTATCAGACCCCTTTTTAGAGAAAGAAACGAAAGCTCAGGGAAGCCAAGAGACTCTGGGTCGCTCAGCCAGCACTGGGCATCAGAAACCAACCTTAACCTCAAGATCCATATTCTTTCCATTTTACGTTATCTTCCTTCAGCAATCTTGGTTATTTATTCTGTGCCTTGTCTAGTTTAAGTCTCCCAAAGATAGGAATAGGTAGATTTTTTCCCCCCCATGGATTCTGGGGATCTACTCAGGGAACTTGGTTATTGAGGAAGGCATTAAATAATTGTCAGGGGAAAAGACAGTTTGTAGCAGAGTATGATAAATGCAACTGTGAAAGTGCCAAGGGCAAAGACACATGCAAAACTGGCACCAGAGCTCAGGCCTTTAGGCTGTTCCTTAATGATATTAACAACTAATATTTGTCTAGCATTTTGCAATTGTCACAGTGCTTCCTGATGTTCAGTGTCAGCTTGATTCTCACAGAGGCCTTGTGCTCCGAGGTGACTTCCTTTGTCAATACTTTGACTGCAGGAAACTGAGGCTCAGATAGGGAGAAGGACTGGCTGAAAACAACTCAGCCTGTGAACATTAGCTCCAGACACTTTGGGCTGGGGGTGTCTGGAGACCAGAGCTTCTGTCATCAACTGCTGGGGTTTATGAGAAAGAACATTTTCCTACACTAATAACAACTAGAATTTGCATAGTGCTGAGCAGTTAAAGCATGTTCCCAAATATCCTCTCAGTTTTTACAGATACCAAGGCATTTATCCCCACTTTCTGGAGGAGGGAGCTGGGGTTCAAAGAGGTAAGACTACTTGCCCCAGGACATTATAGGCAATTATCCGAGTCAGGATTCAAACAGGAGTCGTTTAGCTCCAAAATCCCTCCACTGCTCCACTCTGCTGGACCCTAATCTAGATGAAGAAATCACTTCTCTTAATCGATTTTCAGCTTCTTGTCAGAGAAACCCTCCTTTTTGCCCTTTTCTCATTTTTAGTCCTTAGTCAGAATGGGGAACAGTCCTCATAAGGGGCAGTAGTGGGAGGTCCTGGTAGGAACACTTGGCCCATTTACTAATGATGATCAGCTGGGCCTCTTGAGCTCCCCTCCTTCTCCCAGGGAGACAGGAGGCGTCTCTCTGAGTAACAAGTGCAGCCTCAGAAGCAGACATCTCTGACAAACCAGGAACTGATGTGGCTTGCTGGGTCAGGTATTCTGTTCATGTATTGTCCATCTGCTTCCTGTCCATCCACAGGGAAACATGAAGACAGGGAGCAGGAGGGCGAGGAAGGAGGCTAGGCCATACCCTTTCAGAACAAGAAACAACTCCCTGCTTGGGTAGAGCAGAGGGTCTGGGGGAAGACCAAGCTTTTGGTACCACACTAAGCCAGGGAACTTCCGTATCAGTTGCAGAATCTGGATGTTTATTTTTCTTTGCTTGTATTGCAAATATGTTACAAGCTGAGGAAAAAGCAGGCCTCTCTCTCTNTTTTTTTTTTTTTTTGGCCTCTCACTCTCTTCTCAACAATGTCAGGGTTTCCCTCAAAGCGCCCAAGTGCTAATTTGAAAAATATGTTGCCGACAAGTGGGAGAAAAGCAGCCATCCAATGTGAGATGCCCTCCGCGGCAAGGAGGAGCTCCCAGAGAGAGAGATGGGGGGAGAGAGGGAGAGCGCCGGGGCAGCGAGCTCTGAGAACCAGGGAGCAATGTGTACTGACGGAGGCTCAGACTTCTGAGCTGCCTGGTGGAGCTCCCACTGCATTTCAGTACTAAGCAAATCTCACTGTTGGTCTTATTCACTGCATTTCTCAGAGCCACTTGTAGCACACTTCATATGAAAAAAATTATTTTTAAGAACAAGAGAATGCGTGTGTGCCTGCATTNTCTCAGAGCCACTTGTAGCACACTTCATATGAAAAAAATTATTTTTAAGAACAAGAGAATGCATGTGTGCCTGCATTGGGGGGGGGTGAGGAGGGGCAGAGGGAGAGGGAGAGAGACCATCTCAAGCAGGTTCCATGGCCAGCAGCATGTGCCCCAAGTGGGGTCTCAGTCCCATGGCCCTGAGATCATGATCTGAGCCAAAATCAAAAGGCCCCCCCCCAAATTCATTTTACAGTTAATTACTAGGAAATACTGGCTTCTACTGAGGAGCTTATATGTTTTCTTCTCATGGTTAAAAGGACATGCCCCACATTAGGTTTCCAACTTTTGCTTTGTCTGCCAGGAAGCTTGGAGCTAGACTTACAGCTTAAACAGAGCTGTGGTAGAGATTCCGCTGCCCACTTAACTATACTCTCTTTTTCTCTTGGCTTGTGTCTCATGTTCTGATGTAATCTACCTTTCTTTAACTTTTTCTTTTCTTTCTTTTTTTTTCTTTCTTCTTTCTCTTTCTCNCACTTAACTATACTCTCTTTTTCTCTTGGCTTGTGTCTCATGTTCTGATGTAATCTACCTTTTTTAAACTTTTTCTTTTCTTTCTTTTTTTTTCTTTATTCTTTCTCTTTCTCTCTCATGATTTTTAAATGAGTATTTCACCCCACATAGAATGGTTTCAGATTATTTGGGATGAGGCAATATATAAGTAAATAAATAATATACACATAAAAAATCCTTGCTGGAACCAACTTTGGATGAGCAAATTAAAGGAATGAAGGAGCTAAGGAAGGAAATCCTGAAATTGAATTCAGCCTTTTTTCCCCATCTCTATCACGTTCCATCATTTCATACTCTGCGGCTACCACTCTTGAGAGAGGCACCTAGATTTGGAGAGAACTTTCAAGGAAGACTGAGGAGGAGTGGCTTACGGTGGGTAGCTGCTGGTCCCGTGCTCCGTCAGCAGAGCACCAACAACTAAGGGCATAGACTTCAGTTCAGTTTGAACAGTTCAGAGGGATCTTCCCCTTCGTTCTTCCCTGCACGTTCCAACCTCCCCATGGCAGTCTATTTATTTATTTATTTATTTATTTAGTATTAGAGTATGGGATTTAGAGGCCTAAGACTATAAAGTTTTGAGCTCTGACTGTGAGGACTTGGGTCTAACCTGTCTTATCTTCTGAAAAGAGTAGAAAATATTAACTCTACAGAGTTCATTTAAGTATCGAGTGAGAGTGAAGGTGAAAGCTCCAGATAGATTATGAGACACTAAGCAAATATCATTATCGTCATGAATTTAGGGTTCTTCAGAGTTGCTCCCCCGCCACTGTTTGCTGTCTTAGTTTGAAACGTGCCCTCCACCATATTCAGCATCCCTTATGATTCAGTCATTCCTTGACTGTGCCTCTGCCTGGGATGCCCTTCCCTTCCCCTTGAGGCCATGGCAGACTCCTAGACCAGCTTTAAAGCCGAGCTCAAATACAACCACCTTGATGGAGTCAACAGCCCTGCCATTTGCAATGAATACATTACTTTTTCCTTATTCTTGGTCACCAGAGCACTTGGTTTATACCGTTAATGTTGCACTTACTGTATTATAGTTGGTTGTCTCCTGCCTGTCACTTCTTAGCACAGTCCCTAATGACAGGAACTGTTTCTTTAATTTTTAAATCTTCAGCACAGTGTAGGCACATCTAGCTTCAGGATGTTAAATCATAAATTAAACATCAGGTGAATTTTGAGACCTGTGAGCAGAAAAGAAAATGTTCTCAAATCCATCTATCCTTAGAAATATTTTGTGCTACAAAAAGCCAAGTTGATTAAAATAACAGGCAATAGCATTGCAATGGACTGTTGATTTTGTGACTATCAAATGATGATGGACAGATGCTCCCAATTTCCTCTGAGAACTCCTGATTTCCAAGTGTAAGGACGCATCAACTTCGGACTGGGGTATCGGAGGACTGTCAAGAACCATTTGCAGCATTTTGTTTTTAGAAAGGGTATGAGGCAGATTGGGTAGTGGTGGGACCAGTAAAGCAGGGAAATTTGGAGCCATGGTATGGCATCAGCTACCTGAGTCAGCAGTTTAATCTCTGTTTCCTTGTGATGTTTAATTGTGTGTGTCAACTACAAGATGCCCAGACAGTTGGTAAACCATTATTTTAGGGTGTGTCTGTAAGGGTATCTCTGGAAAAGATGAGGATTTGAATCTGTAGAAGGAGTGAAGATTACCCTCCAAATGCAGGTGGGCATTATCCAATCCATCAAGGGCCTGAATAAAATAAAAACACAGAGGAAAGGCAAATTCGCTTTCTTGCTTGAGCTGGGACATCCATCTTCTGTGCTCATACCTTAGGGCTCCTGCTTCTTAGGCCTTCAGACATGGATCAGAACTTACACCACTGGCTCTGTGGTTCTCAGGCCTACCAGTCTGGACTGACGCTACACCACTGGCTTTCCTGGAGCCCCAGCTTGCAGGTGGCAGATCATGGACTTCTCAGTCTCTACAATAGCATGAGCCAGTCCCTCATGATAAGTTCAATATCATGATAACAAATATCCTATTGGTTCTGTTTCTCTGAAGAACCCAACTAGTACATTGCTCATTTGAAAATGGGGATGTTAATAGCAACTACCACATTGGTTTATTTTGAGAATTACATGAGATATACGTGGAGAGTAATAAATATAGTACCCAGAACATGGTAAGTTCTCGACAAATGTCATTTCTTGTCACAACTAAAGTGTAACCCATTTCACACAGGAGGCCAATGTTATCTCTTGAGCTTTCAAAGTTCTGAGAGCCCTGTGCTGCTGGTTTTTGCCTGCCTTCTTTCTAAGTAGACATATATGCTTATATTATGTGGGCAAGAATAGAACATTCACTGGGCTTCAGTGGCTGATATAGGAGTGACTAGGACCTGGATGTACCTTGACAGGAGACACCACATGGGTTTGCTTTGCTCTGCTGTGCTTACATCTCAAACAAGTTGATTGATCTGGATGCAGCATTTGGGGGAGGATCATTGACAAAAAGGACCATGTTCAAAAACTTATTTCCCTATCTGTCCTGTGAAGATGACAATATTAATGTATCTGGAAAGAACCAATGATATGAAGTATATCAAGGTGCCTTATAAACCAAAAAGGATTATCTATATCTTTGTTCTTATTATGATGGGCCAATTTAAGGTTGAATTCGATCTGATGGACAAGAACATCAAAACCAATTTGAATGTGCTCAGTGGCTTACCATCTTATATAATGAGCCATCAAGCCCATGTGTGGGGATAAAGTCCTAGGCATGGAAGAGACATAGGAGAAATAGATTGCAGGGATGCTGCTTTGTGCTAAGGAGTGGATTTTATCCAACATGTAAGGAAACAATTCCTCCCAGTTAAGAATGAAAATTTGGAGCTATCTCTCCTGGTTGACAGGAAACCACTATCACCTCTGCTGACCTAAGAGAGCTGCTCCTGGGATTATGGAAGATTGTCACAGAAATATTGTGTTCACTTAGCCAAGGGAGCTGCATCAGCATTTTAGAAGATTGCTGAACTCAACTATTTAGAGAGCTCTATATCTTCTCCCTGACAGGACACCACAGCAGTGATGAGGACAAGAGGGAACGAGACTATTCTGGCAGGGACTTGATGATTTAAACTCAGCCCCTACTCACTTTGGTAATGGGCATCAAAGCAGGGGAAATCTTGTTCTAACTGTGAGTGTTACTCATGTGGGCAATGGCTGTGTTCTTGAAGATATATGTGCGGCCAGATTTCTGTAAATCAGATCACTGTTGGGTGGAATTCATTGAGAAGTCTGAGGATCCTTTAGTGGTGGGAGTTTTAGATGTTTTGTATATTTGTAGTTTTATAAGTTGAATTGTTTTAGAAACGAGGGCAATACTTCAACAAAAATATGCTTGTTTAAAGCTTTACCACATTTCCTAAGTACTACAGCTTACTCCTGCTACCTTGCATTTGGATAGGACTGTCCTATATCGCAAACTTTGGATTTCATTAGAAATTAATTCAATTAAAATAACCTGGACAATTTGCTCTGCTTAGAACCCTGTATAAATCTAATTCAGTGGCATTTTATGAAGCAAAGGCATTGGATATTCATGGATGTCTCCTCTATCTACAACTCCTGTCTCTCAAGTATCCTTTTAAAGTGTAGAGCTGGCTCTTAAATATTCACAGTGTTTTTGTGAAATAGCTACAGAATATGGGGTGTTGTGCTTATATAATATTACTTAATTTTACATGTTGGGACGTGGACTTGCCTCTCAGCTTGCCCTGTACCATCACACACCGAGCATCAGCACTCTGCTAGCTGTTGCGTCAGGCATTTCCATGTTCATTATTTCACCTAATCACAACAGTAGATATTATTTAACCTACTTTACAGGTGAGGAACCTGGGGCTCAGAAGATTTAAGTGACTTGGGAGAGGTCAAGTAGGTTGCAGATGTAGGACTTAAAACCAGAGATTTTGTTCTACATCATCATCTAACCAGAGAGCAAAATTGACTAGTGATTTAAATCAAGATTGAAGGATGAGGATGAAGAAGGGACTAGTGACTGAAGATATAGTTGCAAAGACCGGAAAATCTTCTTAGTATGGATATCATAGCCATGTGGTTACCATTTATCAAGTGCTTATCATGAGCCTGGCATTGTGCTAAGGGTTTCTTACTAAAATTCCCACGAACTGCTGTCTTATTATCCAATTGTACAGATGAAGAAATTGAGGTAGTAAGGTTTAAACTGACTTGCCTCAGGCCATATGACTTAATAAGAAGGGGCATTTGGACTTAGACCCCCTTTCGATCTTTCTCTGAAGTTTGTATTTCCGTAATGCTCTGCTGCTTACCATCCAAACTCTTGAAATGTAAATGCTTTTGCCCACTAATAACAACTGGGATTTAGGCCCCATTCCAAGACTAGTTCAATATTATACCAGACCATGAAGCCCTACAACAAAGCACTTTGAAATGTAAGGACCAGCATTTTCTTGGTAGAACAAAAAGTCGTCTTTGATGCTGTGAAAGTAGTAAAAATATAGAAACTTCTCTTCCTTAAAACATGGCAAGATAGCTTTTTAAAGATATATTTTATAAAAGTTGCAAGTACACATAGTTCAAGTCAAATAGTTTTACATGAGTTAAAATGGAAAACAGCAGTCTCATGCTTCCCCCATCTCCCATCCTTATTCCCATTCCCACTTCCCAGAGGCAATCAGTTACATTTATGGCTGCCTCCATGTTTAGAACATCATGTATATGCTGCTATTTCTTTACTTCTCTATCCATTTAGCTATTTGCATTAATTTCTGAGGGCTGCTTTAACAAAGCGCCACAGTTTGATGACTTAAACATCAGAAATTTATTGTTCTCTAGTCTGGAGGTTGGAAGTCTGAGATCATGGTGACAGCAAGGTTGGTTTCTTCTGAGGGCTACGAGGGAGAATCTGTTCCATATGTATTAGTTTATGGTGGTTTGCTGGTAATCTTTTGAGTTCCTTGGCTTGTAGAAGCAGCACCTTGATCTCTGTCTTCATCTTCACGTGAACTTCTCCCTGTGTCTTCTGCACACAGTCTTCTCTCTGTGCATGTTTGTCTCTGTGTCCAAATTCCTCCTTTTTTATAGGAACACTAGTCATATTGGTTAAAGCCCAACTTAATGACCTCACTTTTACTTGATTACATCTTAAAGACTCTATTTTCAAATAAGGTCACATTCTAAGGTACTTGGAGTAAGAATTTTAGCATACCTTTTTGGCCCCAGGGTGGATGGATTGTGGAGGGAGGGGGGAGTGACTCAACCCATAAGAGTTTTCTAGTATCTTCATAACATAAAAGATGAGATTTAGCTTTTATCCTTACATCTTACTTCTATTCACTTTTCCTCTTTCCATCTTGCTAGTAGTAATTTTTGTTAGATTAAGATGCAGTGTTTATATTATTATGACTATGCAAATATTATTTACATCTGAGTCATGTAATGAGTTTGATTAAATTTCCTTTCCTGTGTAACTTTTAGTTTTCATGGAATTATTAATGGTCTTGTGTTCTCGTGTTCTTGTTTGTTTTGTTCTTTAAATTAAAAGAGACCAAGTTGGGCGCCTGGGTGGCTCAGTAGGTTAAAGCCTCTGCTTTCGGCTCAGGTCATGATCTCAGGGTCCTGGGATCGAGGCCCGCATCGGGCTCTCTGCTCAGCAGGGAGCCTGCTTCCCCCTCTCTCTGTCTGCCTCTCTGCCTCCTTGTGATCTCTCTCCCTCTGTGAAATAAATAAATAAAATCTTTAAAAATAAAATAAAATAAAATAAAAGAGACCAAGTTCTAGGCTATAAAAGGAATTTCTACAAATCAAAAAAGAAGAGATAAGAAAGTAGTTATAAGCATGGGTAAAGGTGTGAATAGGTAATTCAAGAAAGAAAAAAACCCACATGGTTAATGAGCAGATGAAGAGATGCTTAAACTTATTGATGATTAGAAAGATGAAGACATTAAAATACTACTATTTGCCATTAAGATTGGCCATAATTGGAAAGCTGGGTGGTACTAAGGGTTGGGAGGTACGTGGCAGTACAAGACCTGCAAAGTCTTAGGTTAGCGATTCTGGACGGTTCTCTACCACTACTTAGTCAGCTCTGTCACACTTCAAGATGTGCGTCCTACAGAAATTTCCTGTTTCCTTTGAGGTAGCAAGAAGTTGTAAGTAGTAGAGCTGTTGATCAGTATCAGACCAGATAAGTACATATGGTGGCTACACACTAAGGAATATACTTGTGAATTAGGAGCAATGAATTAGATGTATACCCAGCAATATACATAGATCTAAAAAATAGTGCTGAGTGAAAAAGGTGAGAAAATGAGTAGGATACATAGCAAAATACAACTTCTGTAAATTTAAAGTATATATAAATAATACAAACCACATTTTAAAAGTATGCATAAATGAAATGATATGCTTCGAACATATCAGAGTGTTTGCATATGGGAAAATGGAAATAAGGGGAATATACAAATAAGAGGGGCTGCACCAAACCCAATACTGGTGAGCCAGGGATTGAAGTTAAACAGCCATCTGCACTTGGGATCTAAAATCAAGTTCAGTGTTGACACAATTACGACTAAATGAACATTGTTTATACCTGAGTCATGTGGTGTATTATGATTAAATTTCCCTTTGGGGGGATGGGGAAATATAGCTTTTTTTTACTCCCACTTCCTTGGATTTAGTAATGGTCTAAAGTTTTTTGTTTAATTAGTTTTCTGTGTACATAGCACTCATTCATCCCTAAACTCCTTGTCAAATGAATGTATCTCTAACTTTTGTATTAAAATTACTCAGATAATCTATCATAAATAGATTTGTGTTTGCATATGTATATATATGTATATGTGTGTGTGTGTGTATAGATAGATAGATAGATACATACATACATACATACATACATACATACATACATGTTTGGATGCATTCTTCTTAGAGACTTCTGTCCTCTACTATTTAAAGGCCTAATCACCAACGTGACTGTAATTTGAAGATAGATTTTAGGAGTAATTAAGGTTAAATGAGCTCCTAAGAGTGCAGCCCTAATCCAAAAGGGCTGGTGGAGAAGAAGAGGAGATTTCTCTTTCTTTCTGCCAAGTGAGGACATAGTGAGAAGGTGGCCATCTGCAAGCCGGGAAGAGAGGTTTCACCAGAAACCAACCCTGCCAGATCTGGAACTAGTAGCCTGCAGAACTGTGAGAAAATACATTTATGTTTTGCAAGCCATCCAGTCTGTGGTATTTTGTTATGTTAGCCTGAGATGAGTAAGACAGATTTCGGAAACAAAAAGTGAGGTGCCACTTTAACAAATACCTAAAAATGTGGAAGCAGCTTTGGAATTGGGTGATGGGTAGAAGCTGGAAGAGTTTTGAGGTTCAGCTAGAAAAAGTCTAGACTGCCATGAAGGGCTCTTGGTAGAAATATAGACGTTAGGGCGATTCTGGCGAGGACTCGGAGGAAAGAGGAAAGCTAGAGAGAAAGCCTTCATTTTCTTAGAGAATGTGTGATAAATAATTATGGTCAGAATGATGGTAGAAATATGGATGTTAAAGGTCATTTTCTTGAGGTATCAGGTGGAAATGAAGAACATGCTATTGGAAACTGGAGGAAATGTAAAACTTGTGTTCCAGTGTTTTTTGGAGAGTAGAACTTGTGAGTGATGAAATGAGATATTTAGCTGAGACCATCTCTAAGCAAAGTGTTCAAGACTCATCCCAGTTCCTCTTGATTGCTATAATAGATTGTAGGAAGGGAAAGATGAATTAAAGAAATTGTTTAGTGAAAAGAACCAGAACTGGAAAATTTAGAAAATTCTCAGCCTATTTATACTGCAGAAAATCAGGAAAACCCCAAAACCATAAACTAGAGAGCGAGCTTCTTCTGAAGGGTGTGGTTGGACAACTACTTGATAAGGAAATTAATATGGATGTGAACTGTGAACATAATCAGCCACTTCAGAAGCCAGACCTAGAGATAGGATTTTACCAGCAGAAACACAGCCAGCTTTAACTAAAAGGGGAGAGGGGTTAAAAGGAAGAAAGTCTTTCTAACCTCTCAGATTCTACAGGACAGGACAATGGAGCCATTTGGCTGTAATTTTGTGCTATTCTTCAGGAAAAGGGAAGAATGATCCTGAATTTTCTCTCCTCTGGTTTCTCTTTTCTCTTCCCTAGAACTTCCAAACTGTGGCTCTACTTTGCTTTTCTTTTCCCCTTACTTTCTACTCTTTTATTTTATACTTTCTGAGAGACATTTTTCAGTATTATTTTCCAAGCCTTCTACTGATTTTATTTCTGCCCACTTATTTTTAATTTCAAAAGCTTTCATTTTATGGAGATTGACTCTTTGTTAATAGGTGCATACTCTTGCTTTATCTTTTTCTTATTTTTGTGAAGAGGGCAGTGTTTTGGAAATGTTTTCTTCTGTCTCCCGCATTACTTTTCTCGCCTCTGAAATCCTTTTACTTTTTGTTGTTTTGGTCTCTTTCAGACCAGAAGTTTTCCCTCAAGTATCTGATGATATGGGGCTGTTTGCTCAAGGAGCAAGACACTAGTCACTCCTGCCCTTCAGCTCTGCTCTGTGATCCCAAGACCAGAGTCTCTGGTTCAGTCTATTTATAGAACAAACATCTAGTTGTCTGCTGGGATAGGAAGAGAGATCACTGCCCAACTGCAGATTCTAATCCAGACTTCGAGCTAAATCCTTGTTTCAGTCCTATCCACACCCCAGCTTTCAAAAGTACATTGCGCCACAAATTCTTGAGTTTCCTTGAGTTCTTCCACGTGCACAGGCTTGCTTCTCCGCCACCCTCATACTCAGTTTAGGATTCAACTTTCATGGGTCTGATAAGTCAGCTACTACATTTCTATCGGCTTTCTACTTTCCAAAAGTTTGTTGCTCTTATCTTCTTAACCATTCTCTTGGCATTTGGTGTTCTTTCTTTTTGTACTTTTAAATCATTGTGATGTTTTCTAGGGAGAAATGACAAAGCCCTTCTGTAGAATCTTCAATTTGATCAGAAGTCCTCTGGTAAGTTTTTGAAAGAAATAGTAAGGGATACCTGAGAGACATTTATTATTTATTGAAACTAAGGATTTCAGAGCTACAAAATTGAATTTTAAGTTCTGGTTCAGATTCTGTATAACCATCTGACTTGGCGGCATGTTACCTAACCTTTTTTGACCTCATAAGGAAAAAAACGATAACATCTACATTACAGAGTTGTTAGCATTAGAAGCATGTGTGTAAAGCTTGTGATATATAAAACTGATATGTAATAAATACTCAATGAGTGGCAGCTTTTATTATTTTATTGTTGAAGGATAAAGATGTTATTTACTTACTATTTCTGTCCTCTAGGGAAAAAAATGAGAAATAAAAAACAATCCAAGTGTCAGTTTTATTAGTGGTGTCAGGGAAATGTCAAGTAAACCTCTTTCATACTTCTCAAATGCAGGGTTCTCTAACAACTAGATTGGAGAATGGGGTTAAGTCTCCTGTTTTCCAGCTAGAATGGAGAGCAGAAGAAGCAACTTAGTTTACCTTAGTTAACTTATTACAAGTAGATGAAGAATCTGGGAAGTGGTTAGCTTCCTCCATGCTCCACAGAGTTGCTGCTCAGGAACTTTTATCCCCTCTGGAGTTTGAAAATTAATCAAAGCACAATCCATCTAAAAGTAAGTCCAAGAAGAAGCAGAAGAAACATCCTAGATGATAGTAGCATTTTTAATGTAACACCCCCACATTCTGGTAAGACTATAGCCATAGGATGATAGACTCTCACCAACCAACTTAGTTCCACAAATGATCAAAAATTGGCTAAATGGTTCTAAGAGAAACTAGAAGAGTTTACTCCAGATCTACCTCCCAGGCTTGTTTCATGAGGAGGGGAGTGAAAATCCCCCACAATGGTAAGGACAGAGGAATAAACTGAATTCAGTTCAATTCTTTCTTTTGAAAGAACTGTTGACACTACAAAGTCCAAATCCCATGATCTACTGTACTTCACTCCATGTTCCTGTCAACATTTAGAACATTGTTTTTATTTCTTTATATGCATTTTTGTTTAATTCTCATCTCTGTGTAATTTATATTGTCTATAGCCTAAAAGATAGCTATTTGTTCCTGAAGTTCTTGAGGTAGATAATATAGTACTGTTTGTACTCAAAGTAATTCATTCATATCAATTTCCAAACAAAGAGAATTTCAGACAAATCAAGAACCAATCTTTAAATTACTGCTTCCTTGGTGACCATCTGGTCCATACGTGTCCAGTTTGGTAGTAGGAAACCATACATCCAGGCTTCTCCCTATTTCCCCCATTAATGTGAGGCTTCTCTCCTGGGGCTAGAGCACACAGTTGCACTATCCTGCTCTGGGTTCTTGTAACTTCTCTTTAAGATGAAAGGATACTTTCCCTGTGGGACTGGAATGCAAAACCATAGGATGGTGATTATTAAGTCTGGATTTTGGCCAAAATTAGCATTTATAAAAGTGAAATTTCTATACAGAAAAGATCCCTGTTACGAAAATAATGCTAAAACAAACAACAGCCCTACTGGAATGGAGAGGTTTTTATTCACTACTATGACAGCATTCCACTGTTTTGCTCCTTCAGTTCTCTCTCATTTCTCCCACCACTTATTTTTTCTCTTTTGTTTTTCCTTCTTTCTTTACTTTCTCTGCCTCTTTTCATCTTCATCCCCTTTCCCTTTTAGTTTATTTTCATTCTCCTGCTTTTCTTTGTCCTCTCCCTTTTCTTCCTCTCTGGGCCTTCATCCTTCTCGGATTGTCACCATCTCGGCTGCATTAATTCAGCAGGATATTGAGCCAAGGCTTTCCAGAGTCACTAAAAATAAGGGACTTCGATTACTCATGGAGCTTACATTTAAGAACATACATTTGTGAACCTAAGGGTGCATAGGACCAACTTAAAGAGAAGTCTTAGGCCAGATCTATGGGCTGCTATTAGAATTGTTATTCCCCTGTGAGCCTGTGGGTATCAATCATGGGGTGGTGACTACAAAGCCGTGACCTCCTCTGGGACCTCCAGCTCATTTCTCAGAGGGCACTGGGAGTCTACAACCACCACAACTTTGTGCAACTTTCAACCTCCCACAAATCTGAACTGATGACCTGAGGGTGAGGGGCTCTGTATAACTTGATTACATTTTTTAAAAATTCCATTTTTCTCATGAAAAGACACCTTCAGAACACAATGTCAGTTTATCTCTGCAATTTTAGATATCAAATAGCTTATTTTTTAGTTCTCTCTGGGTCAAAGAATGTTATTAAGAAGAAAAATGTAAAAAATATTGGTTTTGTAACAATTCAGTATCCAAACTGAAGGCTCTAATAAACTCACAGAAATGTTCTTGCTTTGAAATTCATTCTAGTATGAAGGGAAGATGAAAATATTAGGCAGGGCAAGAATATCCTAAAATTTACATTATAAAATAAAACCAAGCAAATAAAACACCCGACAGATCTTGAATTTAATGTGCCAACATACCTTTTTGGTGGGAATTGTTGTGTAGGTTCTAGATGTTATGAATATGCGATTTTGCTACTTCTGTGGGAGATCACTTTAGAATCCAGAGTGTAGACTTTGCACAAGTAGGAAGGGAGGAAATGAGAATTACTTCTTAACTTCTCTATTCATGCAAGAATCTGTCGACTGAGATATTTGCCCCATTTCTCAGGGCAGGGAAAATGTACTGGGTCTTATTTTAGCACCCCAGGATTAGAACTTCATCTCTAGATACTGTGAAGTTGCTTCGTCAAAATAGACACTAAGAAATTAGAACAACTGGCACAATGTAATGAAAATGAATAAACCGTTCTTTTTTTTTTAAGTGCGTGGAAAAAAATCAATATTTCGTCTTCAAGTGCTTACACCTATGTAGGAAAGAGAGGTAGAAAAACGAATTGTTCCATCTATAATTTCAAGCAGGGAAAATGAGTTACAAGCATATCAGCAAAATACAGACAGAGGTAGACCCAGCGAAGCAGAAGGAAAATGACTAACCACCATTTCCCCTTATTCCCATAACTGATTGGACGTAAACAAAACATTCTCCCCAAATGAGAGGCAGAAGTCTGATACTGAGCAGTGGCTACTTCTCAAGATATCTTTGTCAGCAAGATGGGTTCAAGTTATGATTTTACCGTTTCTATGATTGACATTGTTACGGTTCTTAGAGCAGTTACCATGGAAACAGAAGGGCCTTGCATGTATTTGAAGTAATTCACCTGACCTAGTGCTCAAAATGAGGGAGGGCTGAGCACTAGTATTTCTCCCAAGTATTCCCCATGATCTGGCCAATGCAGGCTGTAGTCGTGGCTCTGATCTGAAGAGGCTGTCAGGCAATGCACGTGAGGAAGGATGAGAAAAATGGCAAATTCCTGTATCTGCTTAGACAAATTTTAGCCTGAGATTTCCCCTAGGGAGTTATGATGCTGTCAGTAGCCTCTGGTGGTTTCTCCTTCCTAAATATGGACTTGATTTCTGCCCTTTCACTTCTGATATCTGCTGGGGAGGCCTACAGGAAGGATGCTTCAGTCAATTTGTAGCCGGACATTTGTGTCACCTCTGGGCTAAGGGAAAATGGGGAGAGAGATTTGAGATTGAGAGAGGCATTGAGCAAGCTTAAGGTGGTTCTTGGCCTTGGGGCAGATGCATCACATCTACCAGAAATGGTATCTGGATTATGTTAAAAATGAGCCTGTGGCTCATCCTTTTTAGAGCAGAGGGCAAAACTCAGGGAGTTTGACTATCACACCATCTTAGAATCTCTTCAACTCTAATACTGGTCAGACCCATCCAAGACCCAAACACTCTCCACATTCTGCCTGGCGCCTTGACTAATACATTCCTCTGGACTATCTCATGCATCATCTCTGCGTCAGGATGTTCCCATTTCTCTGAACTCGTGAGACTGAGAAGGAGTGCTGCAAATCTTTTTAACTCTGTGTTGCTGCTTTGGATGATTTTTCTACCAACACTCCTCAATCTTTTTGAGAAACTCAAAGTTTATACTTTTGTGGAAACTCAAAAGTGCCACTTGGGTCATTTCTTTCCTATCCTCATTGCTGTCACTAATAACTTGTCACGTCTACGCTTCTCAGTGACTTTAGTACCTTGGTTGGCATTTTACTTCCTAATTTCCTTCCACTTGATTAAAACAAGAAATATTACTCCATACCAGTAACTCTTCTGCTACATTGGTCCTCTCCCTTTCTTGGTTTTCTCAACTCTGATCACTCTCATCTGCCCTCTAACCATGGTAACCAGGGTAGAAATAACTGCATTTTGATATCACTTTCACCCAAGACTGAGATGCTTCATTTATGACCACAGCTTCCCATTCTCTCACCTGAGAAATTCTCACCCTCAGTGAGCCCCTCCTATGGGTCCTTATGATGGCTTCAATCTTGGGAACCACTCTCTTCTGTCTCTCAGACCCTTCTTGGCCTCTCAGGAATTCTTCCATAGCAGGATCACTATGGTTAATCAGTTACCTTTTTTTCCCTCTACAACAGCATGGCCTCTCTTAGACCCTACACACGGAATTGGGTATAATATTAAGGCATTCATTCATTCTTCCATTCCTTAAATATTAGCTGAGCAACTGGCATTGTGTTAGGTACTAGGGATATGGACCACTTCTCTGCGGTCCTGGAAATAGTGGATGAACCAGTTCTCTGCCTTATGAGACAGTAGGTGAACAATAAATATGACACACAGTAAACACGAAACACAATTTTTGATGTGTGAGCATGAAATAGTAAACATGAAACACCAAAGTACAAACCGAAGTGTTAGAGGGAAGTAAGTCGTTACTGAGCACTGAAAGGACCAGGCACCCTAAGTTTCTTATGCTTACTGATTCATTTAATTGTCAAAACCAGCCTCTGCATAACTATTTCATATTATTCCCATATAATGGAGAACAATTAAGTTACTTGCTTGGGGTCATACAAGTGATGGAGCTGAGATTGGGAATCAGGCAGTTTCCTCAGTCCATCATCTTAACTGCTAAATTCCTGCTTTAGAGCAGTGGTGGGCATTTCCTTGGACAAACTGGTCAGTGAGGACTTTTTTGAGAAGACATTTAGCCTGAGGCTTCAGGAAAGAGAAGGAACCCTCCATACAGACATAAATGAATGAACGAGCCAGGAAAGAGCATTTAGGTAAGCGCAAGTAGTATTCAGAATGACCTGAGTAATAAGGAGCATGGTATATTTGAAAAATGGAAAGAAGATCAACATGACTGGACCACAGATAGGGGGAGAGAATGACATAAAATTAGGCTGGATAAGAGAGTGGGGCAGAGTAAGGGATTTTTATTGTATTCAAGGAACCATGAAGGAGCTGGCATCAATTTTCACTTATGGGATCTCTAACAGTTGCATGGAGAATGTCTCCGAAGTTAATAGAGGAAGTAGGCAAACAACGGGAGAGCTCTTCCAGGGATCCAGGCTAGGGACCATTGTGGCTTGGATTGCCGTGGTGACAGTGGAAATGGAGAGTTGTGTCTTTATTGTAGATACACTTTGGAGGCAGGATCAACAGGACTGGGTGGTGAGTGGACGTTGGGAGTCAGAGAAGGGACAAAAGCAGAATGTAGTGAGCAGAAGAGGGTGTCAGGAAACAGATCTCAGTAGTCTTTCCTTCACTTTCTGAATTACCACGCATCTTTTTCTCTCTTTCCTCCCATATCAGGGGAAGTTGTCTCCTACTCCATTTCTATAAAACATCTTCAATCACCAGTCTTGAGCCATTCATCCTATGGTGTTGCTCAGTCTCTTAGCCTTATTCTGTTGTGTATCTTCAAGTCCCCCCCCCCAATCCCTGGCATCCTTCTGAGCTTATACAACCAATTTACATTTTATCTACCCTGAATAAAAAACCCTTCTCTCAATGTCAGTTATCTTTTGAGTTGCTCTTTCAGTTCTCTGTCTTCCTTTGAGAGCAAGTTGTTTTAGTAAGTTGTCCGTATTTTTCATGGTTGTTTCCCAGAATAGATGTTCTCACCTTGATGTCACATGAGTAAAGAGTGATGTTGCACCACCTTGGGTGCTATCCAGGCATGTGATTTAGCCAATAGTCCTCAACATTTTGCCTTATATAATTCTTTGTTACATTCCCATAATCTTTGTTGGAAGAGATTTAGCAAAGGGCAAAAATTGCCTGATGCAGACACATTAGAAAGAGCTAATCTTTATTTCCTTGAGGTTTCTTCTCTAGGAATCTCCTAGAATCTAGGGCTTCCCAAGTTCATTAAACTGAGCATCTCCCTTACTTGTTTCTCACTTCTACCCCTCATAAAATGCATGGAAAATTGGGTAGTGGTTTTCTATTGAGATAGTAGCCTCTTCTGCTATGGTAAACGTGGTCTTCATAAACATATAGCCAAATACTTGGAATCATTTTTTTTTAAAGATTTATCTATTGATTTTAGATGGGGGGGGCTCAAGTGGGAGGGGTAGAGGGAGAGGGAGAGAGAATCACAAGCAGATTCTATGCTGAGCACAGAGGCCAATGCAGGGCTCGATTTCATGACTCTGAGATCATGACCTGAACTGAAATCAAGAGTCAGATGCTTAACTGACTGAGCCACCCAGGTGCCCCTACTTGGGACCATTTTTAAATACCCAGTGTTGGGTGGTCCTCCAAATAACATCAAACAGTTGGTTTTTAAGGCACATTATTTATCCAAGATGGATAGTTCCATGATTATCTCTCATAAGATATTTGTTCTATGAGCAATAAGGCTAGCTGTGGAATTAAATAAAGGGGACCGAAGAGGAAGATGGAGGATTGACTTGGAGACTCAGAAATGGCCATTGAAAGGAGCCCAAGTTTAATAGAATAGCTGGGAGTGAATATTAGGGAGAGTAATTTAGCACACAACTTTATTAACATTGGCCCCTGCTGGTTTTTGGTCTGTTTTCCCCATTTGGCTGTACACACTGCTTAGTTATCATCAAACACTTAGCTTTCATACCCTGGTTCTACATTGACTTTCCTGATCCCCGCTTCTCTGGCTTGCGAACTGCTAGTTCTACAAGGTCTGTTTCCAGTGTCGCCTTCTCTATAAGGTATCAATCTATGTCCTCAGTACACTGCAGAAGTGTGGATCCTGGGGCCACAATTCAAATTGTGGCTTTGATTTTGTTAGATGTGACCTTCAACAAGAGACTTGAACTCCCTACGCCTTTGTTTTCTGATATGCAAAATGGAAATAATCATCGTAACTATTTCATTGTCTTATTGTGATGCTTACTAGACTTGGCCCATGTAAAGTATTTGAAATATTGTTTGGTACATAGTAAGTACTCAATAAGCATAGGCAATAAATGTTTTCCTGGGTGGAATTACTTGTTCCTTCTTCTGAACTCTCTTAGTGAGTTCTTCTATGGTCATGATTATCACAGCGTGGTGATTATATATTCATTTGCCTATAGGCTGTGGGTTTATAGAAAGAAGAAGCCAGAATCAACAACATTGGTCTCTTCATCTCCTGTTGCATTTCAAGTGATACATGGCCTGTAGTGTAAGTTCAATAAATGTTTACTGAATTAATGAATGAGTTGTGAGAAATTTTGTGGTTCATCTAAAGTTGAATGAATAGGGGACCCAAGATAATAAAACCCGCTGTGGTGATTAACCCAGTCATACAGTCACTTGAAATTCTATAATTTCAATCATTGACTATTTGTGATCAAGTCTCTACATGTACTAAGGTGAAACAAGAAATTGAAGACTTACTGAGCATGATCTATGTGCTCTATGCATCATAATTACCATCCACCTTTAAGTTATTGTCATTCTACAGTTGAACAAATTGAATCAGAGTAATTTACTAATTTATCTAGGGTTATAAATCTAATGAATGGCAGATGGGTTTCTAATCCACAGAGCCAAACTGTAGACTCTAAAGTAGAATTGGCTCTTGAACAACACAGAGGTTAGTGATGCCGATTCCCGATTCCCCTATACCGCCCCCCCGCTGTGGAAAATCTGCATATAACTTTTGACTCCCCTAAAACTTAATTACTAATAGTCTACTGCTGACTGAAAGTCTTATCAATCACATGAATAGTCGATTAAAACATTTTGTGTGTTATATATATTATATACTCTATTATTACAATAAAGTAAGCTGCAGAAAAAGAAATGCTATTAAGAAAACCATAAGGAAGAGAAAATACATTTTTAGTACCTTACTGTAAATGTATTTATAGTGTATTTATTGAAAATAGATATTGAAGATGCTGTATTTATTGAAAAAAATTGGTGTGTAAGTGGCCTTGTGCATTTCAAACACATGTTGTTGAAGGGTTCAAGGGTCAACTACATCTACTCCTTATTTTTCTATATTGTATTTGCCCCTTTCCATTGTTGGTAACTTCCACCATCACCTCTACCTCCAGCCCCAACCAAGAATTTATAATTTAGCCATCAGTGCCCTCAGGTCATTGAGGCTGGTCATTGAGGCTTATGCATTAATTGTTGCTGATATGTTTCTTCCACAGAAGACCAAAACGATTGTACCTGTTTTGTCAGTCCTTGGTGGTCTAAAAATAGTTTTGTGACCAGATAAAGGAATTCTGAGTATGGCAAGAGAGTTGAGGGATCCAATTCAGCTTGATAAAAATATCAGATTTCAACTGTCGGCTCTATTTAGCTTCACAGTCCTCCACTGGTATGGTATAATCTCAGCCACAAAAAAGAGCTCTCCCTGAAGGCATTCCTAGTCATGACGGAATCAAGAGACTTTTTCCTTCTAGTTTTTCCAGGTCTGCCATCAGATTTGGATTGGATTCTGCTCAAAGCAGCCCCCATGCTGGTGTTCCATACAGAGAAATATTCGTTATTGAACCTTTCTCTTTCCTGGACACCTTTTGCCTGAACAGTTTCCCAACAGTGACTGTCTTGTGCTCCCAAGTTCTTTCTAACTCTTAAGTGAGTTACTTAATACACCTGCATTTTTATTATTCCTGAAGTCTTTCAAATTGGAAAAAGTCATTCTGTCTCTGAGACTTAGATTCCGTGCACACTGTATTCCTTCTGCCTTGCAGAATAATTCAACTATTAAGGGTGCCCGAGCTTGGGCATCCAGAGATGAATTTGGCTTCTCTATTCTCTGTTTTTACATTTGAGAACTTAGTCAATTGGAAATAGATCAAATTGCCCCACCTTTGGAGGGGATTTGTTTTTTCTTCTCTTTTTAGTTATAATACATTGATGCATTGAAAACATTATACAGTGCTTAAGAGCAAAAACTCGAGGGTAAATTTCAAAAGATCTGGGAGGTTAAATAGATGACCTACACATAGAAAAGAAACATACGCTATCTCAGGACCAAGCACTAACATAGTAATTAAATGATGGACTTTTGTGCAGAGTTCCCTCCCTCTCTCCACCATTTTTTGAATGATGGTGGATTTTTAGGTGATGAAGTCAATTTAGGGAATTCTATAGGCATGTTTTTTTTTTCACAAATTCCTCTACATATTCTGTTGTAATATTAGACAGATAAATCACTCCTTTATGCTCCAACTTTTCTATCAGTGGCAAATGGTAATGGACTCCCAATTTATTTTCTTTTTAAAATTAATTAAATATTAACATAAAAGATTATTTAAAGTTAATTATTAGAATAAAATTAAATTAAAATTACTTTTTTATTCAAGTACAATTAACAGTTATATTAGTTTCATATGTACAATATAATGATTCAACAATGCTATACATTTCTCAGTACTCAAGGTAAGTGTACTCTTGATCCCCTTTATGTATTTAACCCATCCTCCACTCACCTCCCCTCTGCAACCACCAGTTCTCTGTATTTAAGGGTCTTTTTTTTGTTGTTTCTCTTTTTTGTTTGTTCATTTGCTTTGTTTCTTAAATTTCACACATGAGTGAAATCATATGGTATTTGTCTTTTCCTGACTGATTTATTTCACTTAGCATTATACCTTGTAGGTCTGTCTGTCCATGTTGTTGCAAATGACAAGATTTCATTCTTTTTGATGGCTGAGTAATATTCCATTGTTTATATATATTCCATATCTACTTTATCCACTCATCTGTTAATGGACACTTTTGTTTTGCATAGTGAAGGAAACTATCAACAAAACAAAACCTACTGAATGGGAGTATTTGCAAATGACCTATCCAGCAAAGGGTTAATATCCAAAATATATTAAAGAACATACAACTCAACACAAAAAAACCAAGTAATTCAATTAAAAAATGGGCCAAGGACCTGAATAAACTTTTTTCCAAAGAAGATATACAGATGGCCAATGGACACATGAAAAGATGCTTGACATCACTAATAATCAGGGAAATGCAAATCAAAACCATAGTGAGGTATCACTTTACACCTGTCAGAATAGTTAAAATAAGAAACACAAGAAATAACAAGTATTGGTGAGGATGTGGAAAAAAAGGAACCCTTGTGCACTGTGGGTGGGAATGCAAACTGGTGCAGCCACTGTGGAAAACAGTATGAAGTTTCCCCAATTTATCTTCTTGCTTTCACCCTTATCTTCCTCTTAAAAACAACAACCAGAGTTATTCTGTTCAAGTGGAGGTCAGAAGATCTCACTCCTCTGCTCAGAACCCTCCAGTGACTTCCCACTCCATATTAAGTGAAAGCCAAACTCCTTATGCAGTCCCTAAGATCATCCATGATCTGGCCCCATGTCTGACCTTACTTCCTCTTACTCTTTTCTTTGATCCCTCTACTCCAGCCACACTTGGTGCCTTGCTATTCCTTGGACTTAACAGGAAGTCTCTTGCCTTAGAGACTTTGCAGGCTCCTCCTGGATCTCTCTTCAATATCCTTGTGGCTCAATTCCTTTCAGATCTTTACATCTTCTGTGAGAGCTTTCCTGATCCCCCTATTGAAAAACCACAAAGCCCAACTTTTCCAATCCTTTCCTACTTTTTCTCCAGTATTTTTTGTGCTCATTTAAATGTTTTGTCTTTGTTCATTGAAAAATAAGCTTTAACAGAAACCTTATCATTTGTTCACTGCTTTATTCACAACTTTTAGAACAGAGTCTGACATGTGGTAGGTATTCAGTATTTGTTAAATGAGTGTGTGGCAAAGCTTGTGATTTTGGGATTCTTTCCATCGATTTCCCTCGAGTTCTCTGATAAGGCTGTATATTAGGGCATGGGTCTGGCTTCTTTCTCTCCCTGAGGAGACTGCCAGCAATCTGAGTCTGTCACAGAGATCTGGGAAATGCTCAGATGTGGACCCTGGAGGGTTCTCTGGGGTGGGCTCTTGTTCTTTAAAGTCCTTTTTTCCTAAATCTCACATGTAAATAAAACTCCAACCCAATGATCTCATTCAATCTTCACATTAACCCTGTGAGACAGATTAAAAAAAAAAAAGGAAAGAATGGAACCAGCAATAATTGAGCATCACTTTGTGCCTGGAATAGAGCCAGGAACTTTCACAATAGTCATTTAATTTATGCATTAATCCTAGGATGGAGGTATCTTTTTCTCTATTTCATAGATGTGGATCAGAGTTGTGCTAACCTGCTTCACTCATACCTAAGTGTTTGCTCATCTTCCATGCTCCCAAAGCCTCTTTTGGGTGGACTTGGTTTCATGTAAGGCATATCATAGGTTTGCTTCTTCTGTAAAGTCTTTTTGCCTTTGGCAAGAGCAAGTTGTAGGTTCTTCATTTGGGTTACTATTTTTCCTAGAGCATGAACCCAGGGACCACAACAGCCAGACACAATTTAATGAACTGCAAACAATAAATAAACTGCTTAAGGTTTTAACTCATTGGAAGAAAGTCATCCCATTAATTCAGGGCCCTATAGGCTGCAGAAAGGAGATTGTCTTCAACATTTGGCTTGGCATCGTGACAATGAGCACTGGGGGTTTTATTTGGGAAGAGCACTGAAGGTCCTTCATCCTGTGAAGGGAAGATTTAACCTCTTTCAAGGCAGCATCTGAGTTTGTTTTCTGAAAAGAGAAGGTTGATTGGGAGGAGGCAGATCTACTCCTAGCAAAAGTGCACACAACTTGAAAAATAAAACATCTAGTTCAGCCAAGTTTTCTCTGTTGGCAGAATTCAAGACATATCCTCATCTTATAATCAGTCCAGTCCTGGGAGAATTTCTCCAAGAAAAAAAAAGTCCCCAAATTATCTGAATAGTGAAGCTTGAAAGGCAGCCAAAGAGAATTGCATCTTTTCTGTTACTACCACATGTGCTCCCCTGCACACCCCATTGCACAAGAGCTGAATAATGGTGTATTGTGTTCCTAGCAGGAGCACGGACAGTCCCACGTCATCCCCTTGGCATGATGGTGTTCTAGAGCAGAAAGCCACAAGCTTGTGGGTTTCCTTGCACTGGGTTCCCATCCTCACTTCCTGCTTCATTCTCAGCTCATGTGCTTTGAATTTAAGTTTTTTTTTCCTATGTAGGCTACCTGTAGTACATTTACACATAATGAAGAGATTTTATTTTTTTAATCTGAGTAATCTTGCTTTAGTGCTTTCAGGATACTGTAAAGCAAATAAAATTATCTACCACCCCAAATAATATTTTTAGAAAGTGTTCAAGTACAAGCATATCTGGAGGAAACTCTTATGGGGAGCCAAAGCTGGCTACTGGGTATGGAAAAATATTGGAATTGGTCTTGCAAAACGTAGAAGGCATGGGACTTACTGCAACACATTTAGTGACTTACTTGTCATCTCATTTTGGTCATGATGGCTATGATTGTGGATTTTCTGTTTAGTCAAATAGAAAAAAAGAAAAGTAAAAGCCAAAGAAGAAAATTCTATGAGATTTAGATCCAGAAATGTCTGGGTTGTCATGCCTTGTTTTCTATTTGCTATGTGGTCTTCGGTATGCTATTTAACTTACTTGAATCTTATTCGCCTTATCTGTAAAACAGGAAGGACAATCTCTTCCTTATAGAGTTTTATAGGGAATAAATGGTATCTACATAACCATTATGTACATAATATTTTTCTTCCCTTCCTGCACAATTCTGCCCTACATTGGTGGCTTATTAGTCCTCTGAGTATAACTGGGTGGGTTTTCCCCTCCATTCCATTTTATGACTGAGTTGCGTCATTCCCTCCTCATTCTTTCTCCTTGAAGACACTGTCAGTGGTTTCTGGGGTGGCCGCACTACAGGTAAAATTCTGAGGGGATCCCAGCACTGAATGTTCCATAGTAGTCCACTGTTACATATTAAAACTAATATGTACATAGCACTTTAGCATTTAAGAAACACTTGCAAGTACGTTGTCCCATTTAATTCATAAAATTATTTTGTGAGCTAGTTGTTAGTATCTGTTGTCACTCCATTTTCCAGGTGAGGAAATTGGGGCTCTGAAATGTTCAGGGATTCAGCCACGGTCACACAGCTGGAGACATTGGAGTAAGCATGGCGTCCCCCAGTGTCCCTAACAGTAACAAATAGTACTTTTCAGGTACTGACCATACCTCTCTTTTCTGAATCCCCCTACCTGCTTGCTGCCACTGTTTCCTGGTCCCTTTTTATTCCTGGGATCCTTTGGGGGCTCCTTCACAAGTCCTCGCGAACGTATCTTTTTAGCTATTGTTTGGTGTTGGCCATTTTCTTCCTTTCTAGGTCTGGTTTATTTTGGTGAGGTTTGTGGTTTGCCACCTGAAAAGAAGCATCATGAAGGTGCCTCTTTGTTGCCATGGCTACTGGGGCCTGCTACCAAAGGAGCTTATGTGGAAGGCCCAGTCTCATTGTGCTCCCAGAGTCACCAGTGTTTCTGCTCTTTACACTTCCTAAGCGTAGTGACCTTGCTGTCTGGTACCTCTTTAGTAAAGCCTCCCAAGTAGGGATAAACTCTCTCCCTATTTTGTGTCAAACTCCATTCATCAAGCCCTAAAGCAGTACTACCTTGCCCCTACCCCAATGGCTTATAAAATTTAGTGAAAACTGTTTTTTTAGTTTTATTATAACCCCCTTGAAAGTCCCAGTGAGATCTTACATTAGTTGGGAACTGTCCAGAGAAACAGAACTAATAGGGTGGATGGATAAACAGACAGACAGACTGGCTGGCTGGCTAACTTATTGTGAGGGACTGGCTCATGTGATTAAGGATGCTGAGAAGTCCCACCATATCCCATTTGCAAGCTGGAGCCCCAGGAAAAACTGGTGGTCTAGTTCCAGTCCAACCCCAAAGGACTGAGAACCAGGGGATCCAACGGTATAAGTCCCAGTCCGAGTCAAAATGCCCAAGACCAAGGAGCTCTGAGGTCTGAGGGCAGGAGAACATAAATGTCCCAACTCTAGCAAAGGGAGGGGATTTGCCCTTCCTCCATCTTTTTGTTCTATTTGGGCTCTCAACATGTAGAATGTTGCCTATCTGCATTGGTGAGGGTGATCTTCTTTACTCAGTCTATGGATTCAAATGTCTTCTGGAGATACCCTCACAGACACATCTAGAAATAATATTTTACCAGCTATCTGGGCATCTCTTAGCCCAGTGAAATTGACATAATTAACCATCACAGGCATTATTCAGGAAAAGATAAATTCAAGGGACAGATAACATGCTGACCTTGCAATCCCTCATTGACTGCAACCACTAAATCATTAACTGATGTGCCTTAGTGCCTATTTCTTACCTCTCAATAAGTTTTTTTCCTCTGAATTGCCTAGTTCTTCAAGTAAATAAGCTACCTTCTGGTGGTCCCTACTAGTCTTCAAACACAGCTGATTCTTGCCATGACCTTAGCTTACATCCATGCAGGGGCCTCTGTTATTCATGCATTATGTTAGTGGTACTCTGACTTCTGGGTTTCAGAGATCAACAGTTCAGAAACCATTTGCAGAAATGACATTGAATTGGCTACTGTTCATTTTGCCAACCGAGGAAAATAACCAAACAGTAACACCAAAAACAACAGCCATTTACTAAAACCATACAGAGAGAAAGAGCAGAATCTTTGACGGCTCTTTAACTTAGTTTAATAACCAAAGATGACTTTAACACCAGGAAAGTAGAAAAAATATAATATCTAAACAAAAGATAGACATGTTATTAAATAAATAACTTTATCAAAAATCCATACATTTTTCTCCCACTTTGCTTCAGACTGAAGTATTTTTCACCCTCTGGCATCTTGGAACTATTACGTTGCTTCATTTGTTATACACAACACTGTGAGGTAAGTGTTATTATCATCCCCATTTTACAACTGCAGAAATTCAGGACCAGAGAAGTTGGGCATCGTGCCAGAAGTCATAGAGGTAATAAGGAGAGTAGCTAGGACTTAAATACAAGCCCTCTCCTGCCTAACGTTTCTTTGCTTGGCTGACTAAGCAGCTGAAGTTGATGGGGATACTCAACTGGAATTAAGCATGCTCATTTATTTAGAATATCATGAGTATTTAGAATGATCATTGTTTATAATCTTCCTCAGCACGTTATTTGGCCATGTGATATTTATTAATAAACATGCATATGTATCTATAAAATTTACCACTCTGAATAATTGGCATTATCATTTGTCTGCAGATTCTTTTGTCTCTCCAGTCCCTGAAGAATCTACTACAGAAAGAAATATGGGATTGTTACTGTAAGTCTAAGTCTTTCAAAGGTCCAGCTCTTTCTTTCTGTATGCTCACAAAAAAATGGACATTCATGAAATATTTCTAGATTTCATTTTGCTTACCTTTCCCTTTTCCTCTCTACCTAATTCTTCCTGCATCTTTCTCTTCCCTTGAGTTTTTCCTGTATTTTTCTTCTTTGAGATTGTTACTGTCTGGGCATTGGAAACCTCTCCAGGTAATAAGTTCTTGATTAATCATCCTCTAAATTTTCTCCCGTTGGGATGGCCCCTTTTGTCCAGATTGATCTTCAGTTTACATCAACCATAAACATGTACAGATTGGTTTATTTTTAGTGGGGGTGGTCTGGAGGGATGGTTTTCCAGTGAACTGAATAAAGTTAAGAGCGATGGAATGAAGATGTGAAGAGACAGAACATTGGAGAGGGCGGCACCGAAAAAGTAATGTGAGACTTTGAAGGTCGCGTTTCTTAGTTTGCATTTACTCAGCATCTCATATCTAGACATCTTGTCTTGGTTTGACCCTCATGCCTTCTTGCTTTATTTTTCTTTTTTCTGAGAATGCTGCTGGCTTGATGATACCTCAGTCCCTGGAACCCAACTTTATTTTCTGTCTGTTTTCCTGGTATTCTTGAATCGGTCTGCCCTGGAAAAAGGGATTAGATAATAAGGGTTTACACTAATGGGAACTTTTAAAATACTCATGGACTTGTAATGTGGTCTTGAATGTTTTCATGAGATAAATGTACTGAACATCAAAAAGGATGAAGAGTTGGTCTTACCTGAGCTTAGAGTAATAGGGTATTGCAGTATAGTCCTAGAGATGATGGGACTTCCAAAGATCGATGGCCAACAAAATTGTATTCACTGCAGTTTGTTATATTTTAGCCTTTTGCTTTCTGAAGATCAAACACCTTGGGAAAACTGAGGCAGCTCAAAGATAACTGTTGGTAAATTTTCTTCCTTAATCTTCCTAAACCCCCCATCTTTCAGGAGTAACCAAAGTTACAAGGGATTTCATTTTTGGTCTGTACCCTTCTATCTGAAATGCTTGGAACCAAATATGTTTCATAGGTCAAATGTTTATGATTTGGGGAAAGTAAAATGGAGCATGCATTTTATATTTTGTGATACCCCCCAGGGGGTTTAGGATGACACTTTGTAATCATCACATTAATGTTTCTGCAGCAAAATATATGCACGTCTATACGAAGCTAGAGAAACCAAGATTTAAAAAAAGTTTGTAGTGAATTCAGGTCAGGTTTTTCCCCAAATGAGTTAAGTTCACAACAGGTTTTGATGCTAGATGAATTATGTGAAGATGTTTGGATTTCAGAGCTTTTGGATTTCAGAATTGTAGATTAAAACGTGGATCTGTAGCATATCAATTGTTAGGTGTGATGGAAAAATTTATTTACTAGAGAAATTGAGAAACTCTAGAAGATTCTTAACCAGGGGTGTGCAATTCTGGCTGGAGACATACTAAATCAGACCACGTGGGAGTGGACCAGGAAAAGATACTTTTAACAAGCTCCCCAGGTTGCTCTGATTCACATCAAAATTTAAGAATCTCTGCTCTAGAAGAAATTGCCAAGGGAGATTGCAAAAATCTTCTCCCCTATGCATTTAAGAAAGCGTTGATTTTCTTTAGATCTCTGTGAACTGATAAATGTATTGACTTTGCATCAAACAGGCTCCTGCTAGAGCTAAGATGGGGATTCAGGTAGTTTAGCTTTTTGGGTTTCTCCGTCCCTCCAGAGATAGAGACTGTCCCTCCAGAAGACCAGTGGGTAACATACATGTTGAGTGTGCTTAGATTATGACCCTGCAGTTCCAACCTCAGGCTCCCTAGTCACCCAAGGGCTGTGATACAGATTCTTCTATATGACAAGCCTCTATTAGACACTGTGGAAAGAATGCTGGATTCCTGTTCTCAAAGAGCTCACTGTTGCCATAAAGAAAAAAACAAAACAAAACACCTGCACATGTTAATGTTCATTAGTGCCAGTGCTTTTCATTTGGTCACAGTTCAACTCACGACTGTTACCACTTCAGAGCTGCATTGACACATGTTCTTTCTAAAACTTTTAATGAACATTTACTTTTTAGCTTTTGGGGCAATAATAAACTCATGGCAGAGATACTAGAAAGAGGGAACCTGCTGAAGAATAAGGGAGAGACATTTTACAGTGAATCAAGGTATGAATAGGATTACACCGTTTTTAAAAACAAGGGATTACTTGGGAGTGGAGTGAAAGAACAAAGACGTTGGTGTCAAACCAGTTCTGACTTGGAATTTTAGTTCTGCCCTTATCAGCTTTATGACCTGGGCATATTACCTAAATTTCTGAATCTCAGTTGCCCATATATAACACAGAGACAATTAACCCATCCTTCATGGGGTGGCTGTGTGGATTAAGTCCGCTCCTCTCTAGGGAATCACCCGGAACAGTGAACATTGGTTTCTTCATTCTCTTTGCCCTGGCACCCTTGGGTCCTTTGTGTTTTATGCACTTGTTTCTTTGTCCTGTGACATTTATCTGTTGTTTCTTAGCCTTTCATACTGGATTATGAGTTCTTGAAGAACATGGACTTCATCTTTCTAATCCCCTTGGGTCTGGCATGTGGTAAGCACTTAGCAAAGGTTTGTAGAGGAGGGAGAGAGCACCACAGATTACAGACGTTGTGAAGGAAGTAGGCTGTGAGCAGTGGAAGAGTGGTGTTTAACAACCAGCTTGCCAATCAAACGTATATGTCTGTTATTTTTATTCTAAATTTTACTGATTTAAAGGATGGATGGCACAAACATACAGATCATAAAATACACAATACCCTTCGTTGTCAATTTATATAGCCAAATGGTTTTTTAAGACTTCTTTCCTAGGTGGGGATCAGGGGTTGGCCTGTGATTCAAATCTGATCCACCACCTACTTTTGTAAATAACATTTTGCTGAGGCATAGCCACACCTAGTGACTATCGTTGGGCTTCCTGGCAGAATTGAGTAATTGTAGCAGATCATATAGCTCACAGATCTTGATATGTTTGCTCTCTGGCCCTTTTGAGAAAAGGGTGTCTCTTTATCATCTTCTTTCTTCTTCCTCTGCCTTTTTCCCCCCTCCTCCTCCTCTTGTTCTTTTATAACAAGAACTTTATAACCTTTAAAAATGTAAAAACCACTTTTAGCTTGTGGACAATACAAAAATAAGTTAAGGACTTGGATTTGTCTGTTGAGCCATAGATCGCTGAACCCCGGTCTAGACAATCAGAGCAATAAATAAAGCTCTGATTTGTAGCATAGCCCATTTCTGTGCTGTAAATACTCCCGTCATCATGGCTGATTGGAAGCTGAACATGGACTGATGGATACTAGTATTTCAACTACACAGAATCAATTCAATAGTAGTATAATAGCAAAATTATCAACACAAGTGAGAAACACAAAAATGCAGTAAAATAGAAAGTGAGTTTTGATTATTTATTACCCTTGTTTCTAATATAACTTACTTTTAATGATAATTTATATAATTTAATTTTTTAATAATAGCTGTAACTAACAACTGACTTGCAGAATTCCTGAAAATTAAATTGTCAGCTTTTGCAAACTGATACAACTGGCTCCATCACATTCCTGGGCCTTTGCGTTGGTTCCTGTTGGAGGTTTGGGTCTTGATAAGTGTCGGAGAAGAGAGGCAGGCATCCAGCTTTGCACCTCATTTCTTTGTTCCACAGCTTTCACCTAATTAAATCGTAGTGACACTAATTCAGAATCTGATCAAGTTAGACTTTCTCTCTGCAAAGGTTTAAGCTGAGCTAAGAGACAGAAGGATGGTGAAGGAGCCACATAGGGGATCAAGTTACTAAAAGAGTGCCCTATACCATTGGTCACTCTGGTCAGTCCTGCCAACTCTAGTGATCATCCTTATGACCCTGTTCTTATAAATAGGCTCCACTTGATTGTGTAAATAGAGCTTTTTGGAGAAGGAGATGAATTTTTGTAGTTGTTTGACCTCATTTATTGTTGGGTACATATTAGTAACTGGACACTTGGCTTCTATACTTGGGAGGCTTATCCTCTTCTCTAATGGCAATGCGATGCCCTATTATTTGCAATATTACACTTTTAGGGAAGAGCAGAGAAGAGTCAAAGCCAGCTGATGTAGTCATTATCATGAACCGACAACAGGGCAAAGCCACCATCATACCATGCCTCTCATGCCGAGCTCGCTAATGGGTGTAATTTTGTTAGTCTTGCAGGAAGGATTCTTTAGGTCATTCACACTGTGAGAGGCAAGAGGGAAAAGCTAATTTAACAAGGTTGTCACCTTCTCGAAAGCATATTCAAAGGCTTGCTAGCTGAAGAAATTCAAATAAAAGGGAGGGGTCAGTGCTGAAAGCTTTCTCTTTTCCCCATTTTACTTTTCTTCATTCAACAGGGCCTTCTGGAAATAAAATATGTCTAAGGAATGGAGAAAGAACGGAAAAAAGAGGAAAAGCTACATTTCTTTTTTTTTTTTCCTTTGAAAACTGTACATGAAGGATCTGTGGCTTGTGTAGAGTGGGTGAGGTGCTCTGTAGCTCTCAGTGACATTACCAAGGGGAATCTGGGGCCAGAGGTGTGCAGGTGGGGCTGTCAATCAGCGACAACATCAAGGGCTCTTACAAAAACAAAAGGAAAGAAAATGGATGTTTAATCAATACAGTTGCTCTCTGCTTAACCTTTTGTGTTTTAAGCAACATTCACTGGAGCCCAGCAACAGAGTCCAATATTTAACACATAAAAGGTACTCAAAAAGGTGAAGCCTTGGAGAGCAGCTAGAAAGCAAAGATGGAACCGAGGGTTAAGAAATGGAAAGAAAAAGACTCGGAGGAGAGAGAGAGGTCAAATGAATGTTTAAAGGCTGGAATCCGTGAAGAACAGACCCGGGACCACCAGAGGGCCAGATGGGAGAACCCAGTGTTAAGAGTACATGAATGTTGGGCACCTGGTGATCTTGAGCTGTATTCAGTTTACCTTTCCTTCCTGCTGGAAGGTAATCAGCAACAACTCAAACTTTGGCCGAAAAAGAACAAGAAACAGCTTTGGTAGGTTCAGTACTGTTTAGTGTACATTTAGTGTACAGTTACTTCTGACAGCATCTGGTCAGCTCTCTCTAGCCACTCTGCCTTGGGGTACCTAATTCATAGTGGTGGAGGAGACAGAATCGAGAAAGTGTCTGAGAAAAGAGTCTGGCAAGAGGCGTGGCTGTTTGGCAGTGCCCAAGTTGGGCCACTCAGAATCTCCTATTTGAACTCTTAAAATAGCCTCTTTACCATTAGCTCGCCTCCGTATTCAGGTCTGTGTTCCACACTGTCCTCAGTCTTGTTTTTTAATTAAAAACTATAATATTGGGTGCCTGGGTGGCTCAGTGGGTTAATGCCTCTGCTTTCGGCTCAGGTCATGATCTCAGGGTCCTGGGATCGAGGCCCGCATCGGGCTCCCTGCTCAGCGGGGAGCCTGCTTACCCCTCTCTCTCTGCCTGCCTCTCTGCCTCCTTGTGATCTCTCTCCCTCTGTGAAATAAATAAAATAAAATCTATAAAAAAAAAAAAATTAAAAAAAAAAAACAAACTATAATATTAATTTTGAAAATGTGAAAACTATAGAAAAGTGTCAAGAAGGAGCTAATAACCATGTATATCTCCTCCATCACATTTTTATTTCCTTCTTTCCTTTTGTCCTTCCCTTCATTCTTTCAACATTTATTGAGTACCTGTTATGTGGCAGGAACTGTTTAGGAGATGTAAAGATCACTGTAGTTGACTCCTTGTCTCAGTCTGGAAGGAAAGATGTGTAGACAAATGATTGTGGTATTTCATCTCCGCATATGCACATATTTTAGGTTTATTTTTGTAATTATTTTGATTTTTCATTTTAAGAAATAGATGCAAACAGTATAAAATTTAAAAGTTACAAAAGGGCATAGAGTAAAAGTAAAGTTCTATCCCTGCCCTCTAGTCCCCGCATTTCTAATTCCAGAGGCAAACACAGGTACTAGTTTCTTTCTTTTCTTCTGTGTGTGCGTATATAGAAAAATACTTATGTGTATATGTATTTGTAAGACTGTACATATGTCCACATATATGCATAAGTATATATGTATGTATAACATACAAGTAGCATGCTATATACCTGACTTTGTATCTTACATATTCTACTTAATATATTTTGGAGGTCATTCATTAACACATAAAGAAAAGCTTTTAAAATTGGCTTGACTATGGGGGGTGGGAGGGTAGGGATAGGGTGGATGGGTTATGGACATTGGGGAGGGTTTGTGCTTTGGTGAATGCTGTGAAAGATGTAAGCCTGATGATTCACAGACCTGTACCCCTGGGGCAAAGAATAAAAAAAAAATTGGTTTGACTATTTAGGCTCCCTGTTGACAAAGTGTTGAATTAATTGTACTCTTAAACTCATGGAACATAGTCAACAATGGTCCTTGCAAAGTTTTCTCTTATTTTTCACTCAGTACTGTGTTTTTACATCTATCAATGTTGTTTTGTGTTTAAACAGTTTGTAGCTTCTAAATAATGCTTAGTATTCCATAATATGTGGCCAATACATTTTACTCATTTCTTCTTGAGGTGAGGGACAGCTAGCTAGATTGCTTCCAATTCACCACTGTTAAGAATAAGTCTTACATTGTTGGTGGGAACACACACACACACACACACACACACACACACACGCGAATATTACTCAGCCATCAAAAAGAATGAAATCCTGCCATTTGCCACAATGTGGGTGGCACTGGAGTGTACTATACTAAGCGAAATAAGTCAGAGAAAGACAAGTACCATATGATTTCACTCATAGGTGGAATTTAAGAAACAAAACAGATGAGCATAGGGGAAGGGAAGGAAAAATAAGAGGAAAACAGAGAGGAAGGCAAACCATAAGAGACTCAACTATAGAGAACAGGCTGAGGGTTGCTAGAGGGGAGGTCAGTGAGGGGATGGGGGTAACTGGGTGATGCGCATTAAAGAGGGCACTTGATGTAATGAGCACTGGGTGTTATATGCAACTGGTGAACCCCTAAATTCTACCCCTGAAACTAATAATAGACTGTATGTTAACTAACTTGAATTTAAATAAAATAAAAGAAAGAAAAAGTGAAATAATTTAAACGTGTTCTCTTATCAATCTGTGTGATTCTTTTTATAAGATAAAAGTCAGGGGTGGGATTGCTGGGCCAAAGGATATATGTGATTTTAATTGAAGGACTGCTAGATTGCACATAAGGATGGTTGTACTTTGCAACATTCCTTACACCATTATAGGACGTGTATTGCTCTGTCTGTTCTAATACTAACAAGCTTTCTAATTCTTTATTTTTTGGGTTATTTCACTGATTAACTTTTAATAAAATAATTAAGACTTTGTTTTAGAATAGTTTAAGGCTCACAGCAAAAATGAAGTGAAGGTCCAGAGAGTTTCCATATTCTCCCTGCCCCGTCACATGCATAGCCTCCCCAATAACAGTATCCCCCATTGCTATAATCACCCAAAGGTTATAGTTTACCATAAGGTCAACTGTTTGGTGTTGTACATTCTTATGGGTTTGGACAAGTGTATAATGATTTAATATTCTTGTGTGAGTCAGGCAAATTGTATCTTTCAAGAAATTGGTCCATTTCATTTACCTTATCAAATTTGTGGGTCTAGAGTTGTTTATAGTATTTCTTTGTTATCCTTTTAATGCCCATGGAATCCATAGTGATGTCACTTCTTTCATTTTTGCTTCTTCTCATTGTTTTAATATGCATTTCCATAAATACAAATGAATTTGAGTGTATTTTCCTATGCTTGCTAGCCTGTTGGAGTTCCTTTTCTGCATATTGCCAGTTAATATCTTTGTCCAATTTTCTGGCTAGATTTCCTGTTCTTTCATTATTGACTTTAGAAATTCCTTGTATATCCTATGATTTCTAGATACTAGCATCCTGTTTTTAGCCAATAAAAGTATTTTCTTCCATCTGTCATATGTCTGTTAACATTGTTAAGTGTCTTCTTCATTAAATGGATGTCCATAATTTTTATGTAATGAAATCTGTCATGTTTTCCTGCCTTATGGAGCTCTGTTTTAGATGTTCTTTCCCATCTTGGGTATACAACTATTCTCCTGAATTAGATGTATCAATCTCATTGTTCTATCCTTTCATCTACATCTTTAATCCATCTGCAGTCAGTGTTATATATGGTGTAAAGTTAGGGGTCCGGTTTCAATTTTTTTTCATATATTAGGCTAGTTACTTCTAATACTATCTATAATTAGGCTTTAATTACTGCTTTGTGGTGTACCTTTATTATTTATCAGGTTGCCATAAATTCATAGATCTGTTTCTGAACTGTCTACTATCCTGTGATGGTTTATTCTTGTTCTGTATTAATTTTATCACAATGCCTCTGTATAGATTTTAATATCTGAAAGGCAAATCTCCATTGTTAATTCAACTTCTTCCCACTTAATCATTGGCATATTTTCTTTCATGCAAATTTTAGAAGAAATAAATAAATTGATTCCTTGAAGACCTAATTGAAAGATAGTTTGGGATTTAATTTTAGGTTATTTTGGAATAAATTGATATTTTAATGATACAAAGTATTATTATCCAAGATCCTGAGTTTTCTTTCCATTTATACAGATCTTGTTTTATGCCCCTCAAAATACAAATTAAAATACCTCCATGGAGGCCTTTGTATACTTATGTAAATTTCTAGATAATTATAATTTTTCTTATTATTTTGAATGGTATCTTTTATTTGATAATATTTCCTGGGGAAGAAAAATCCTCTTTATAATTAATACATTTACCTTATATTTAGTAATCTCATTGAACTCATAATTATTCTAATAGCTTGGTGATTTCATTGTATTTTTCTTCTATGTAGATGATAACACTATTTTCAAGTATTGATGACTTCATTTCTTTCCTTGCATTCCTCATATCTGTAATTTTTTTTTTATTGCATCCGCTATGACCTAGTATTATGGTAAATGGTAAAAACCATCTTTGTCTTGTTCATGTTCTTAAATTTTCTCTAATAAGAAAAAATACATGGCAAGTTTGCAAAATATATTTTCTATACTAATGAAGTTCCCTGCAATTCCTAGTTTACTAAGTGTTTTTATCATAAATTGGTGATAAACTTTGTTTTTTGCTGTATCTAGAGTTTTTCTTTCTGGCCTACTAATATGTTACATTTCCTTGAAATATTTTTTGATATTGAACCATTTTTGCATTCTTGGAATAAACCTTACCTGACTCTGGTGTATTTTGTTTTATATGCACTATTAGATAGTGCTAGCTAATATTTTTGCTTCTGTGTAATTGATTTGGCCACTAATCTCTTTGTTTAGGAGACGGATGACACAGTGCTTAAGAGTACTCTGGAACCAAACTACCTGGGTTTCAATTCCAGTTTGGCCACTTCTAGCTGAGCGATCTGAGGAAGCAGTAAACCTTTCTGGCATTATTTTTTTCCACATGTAAAGTGGGGTTAATGTTTATGATACCTAACCTAGAACTCGTATTTTGGAATAAGTGAGTTAAAATATGGAAAACGATTTGCAGAATGCCTAGATTATGGCACCAGATTTATTTTGTTTGATAATCAACATGATGCTAGCCTTATAAAAATAATTTAGACTTTTTTTAATCACTGGAACAATTTGTGTAAGACTAGAATCTGTTCCTTGAAATTTTGGGAGGATCATCAATAAAGTTTTGTGAGACCAGAGTTTTTTTCAGTGGAGAGGTCTGTTTAACTTGTTATTTTAACGTCTTTACGCTTATTAGTCGGGCCAAGTATTCTGTATTTTGTTGTACCAAATTTGGCATTTTATAATTTTATTTTTACAGGAATGTATTCATTTGTTTAGATTTCAAATTACTTAATGGATAGTTGTTTGTAATATTATTTTACAGTTTTAAAAGTTTTTTTTTACTTGTAGTTAGTCCTTTTTACTTTTATATTTAGTTATTTAAATCCTCTTCTTCTTGCCTTGCTCAATATTGCTGAAGGACTATCTTATTAAAATTTTTCAAAGAAGCAGATTTAGTTCTATTAAGCTCCTCTTTCCCCCTTTTCTTATCTATTTTATTGATTGATGCACTTTTCTTTTACTGTTTACTACATTTGTGTTTCTTGGAATATGCATTCCGTTGGGGCTTTCCCCCCTAACTTCTTAAGTTAAAGGCTTACCTTTTTTTCCTTAAATCATTCTGTTTTTACTGATAAAATGTATCTCAACCTATATATTTCCAGATACTTCTTTAGTTGTATACCACAAATATTGACATTTTGGCATATTATATTACATTGCCATTAAGTTCTAAGTATTTCCTAATTCCTGATATCCTTCAAACTCAAGGGCTATTTAATACCTTATGTTAATTTTCAGATATATGGGATATTTACTTATTTGTGTTTGAGAGAGAATGAGAATACGTGCACACACGCAAGTTGGGAGGGACAGAAGGCAAGGGAGAGAGAGAGAAAAAACCTTAAACAGGCGACATGCCCTGCATCGGGCCTGACACATCCATGTAGAGGTGGCCAAAGATGCTTGATGATGGATGGGATATGGGCTGCCCACTTCAAGCATGTGGTGAGAACCTTGACATTCTGTGGGAATGTAGAGAGGCCCAGAGACTGTAACATTACCAGTTGGATCTAGAGACAAAGGTTGGGCATCTCTGAGACTAGCATATAGCATGAACATTTTCTAGAAGTCTTGAAGATCTGCTATGTTTTAGCATCAGAGTTGAGGTCTCACATGAACTAGTTGATTATAGAGGTCTTCCCTGAGCCTGTGGAACTGCTTTATAAGGCAGCTCTCATTCCTGCCATCCCTGGTTAAGAGGCAGTCCTTTCTTCTTTTCTCTGGGCTAAAGAAACCTATTTGAGCCCACAGTTTACCAGTTCATTTCAATCATGGTTTGAGGGCCTCTTTGGGAGAAGAGCCAAATCCTTTGTTTTTGTCATCCTTCTGCATCATCTTGGCACTAGTAATTTATCCAAATAAAAAAAATTGTTGGGGTGCCTGGGTGGCTCAGTCATTGAGCGTCTGCCTTTGGCTCTGGTCATGGTCCTGGGATCCCGGGGTCAAGCCTCACATCAGGTTCCCTGCTGGGCGGGAGGCCTGCTTCTCCCTCTCCCACTCCCCCTGGTTGTGTTCACTCTCTTGCTGTGTCTCTCTCTCTTTCAAGTAAATAAATAAAAATCTTAAAAAAAAATTCTTTACTTAAATTTTCCTCATCCTGTCATCCTATTTTTTTAAGCAGATGTCTAAAGGCTGTGAAAATCAGATTCAGAGAGATCACATTTCCATTTATTTAATTGAAATGTCCTGACAAAATTTCAGTATTAAATCTAGTCTGGCTGGGGGGGTTTGTAGTTTTATTCCATTCTTGCTTAGATTATCAAGTTATTAAAGAAAAATCAAATAGGTGGTTTCCGTCAAGTTTGCAAAAAATCTTTGAGGAACAATCAAATGCTGCCTACAGAGGCTTTCCAGCTACATTTCTCTCTAGAGTGATTAGGGAGGTTTCTAGTTTCCTGGAAACATTCTGAATGATTCCTGCAATCCTAGCTTCTTATCTGGAAGTGTCTTGGTTTGGCTGCTAAATTTTATGGTCAACTTATCTACAACTGTAGGTTTCAGGTCCTTGGCAGTTTGAATATTCATTGGTTACCCACAGGTGGTCCCTGAGCCAGGACCTCAAATGCCAGGCTCCAGAGGTGCACTGAAGAAAACAGGCAGGTGCTGGGAGAATGGACAGCTTAGATGTGTTGGAACATGTGAGCTTCTAGATGAAGGCGTCTGCAAAAGCGGTGAGGTTAGAGGGAGAAAGAGTCTGCCATGCAGCGTATGAAATCAGAGGAGGCAGTGCGTGTGATTGCAATAGAAATAGATTGAATCATGATAGAAGTTCTCTGGACAAAAAGCACTTATGTGCAGGCAGAAAATAGGTGGGCGTGAACAGCTTACCCTGAGATAAACTGCGGTGGGAACTCAAGAGGGAAGTGTGTGAATTCATGACTGTTCTCAAAGAGGAATTAAAATATTTTTTCCTCAAGGTTTGAAAATCCTTTCTGCCTTTAGTCTGTGGATCCTAAAAGTAGTAGAGGTAGGGGTGGTTGGGGTGATAAGGAATTTTGTATATTATATCTTTGTTATTGATTTTTTTTTTTTTTTGCTGTTGGTATGTGTGATAATAATTACGGGACTTACTGATTTTTTTTTTTGTAGCCCAGTACATGGTTAATCTATGTAAAGTTTGAATTTGTACTTGATAAGAAAGTAGAGTCTTTACAAAGTAAAAAGATCTCCATATATCTAATAATATAAGCTTTAAAATTACATCATCTATATATTCTGTTTATCTGATTTTTTTTTTGCCTTTGGATCTATCTGCTTTTGAGGGCAGTATATTAAAATCTCCCAAATCTTCTACCACAATTGTGAATTTACTTAATTTTCTTGGTATGTCTCTTAGTTGTTGCATTATATCTTTTGAGACTATGCTGTTAGGTTCATATAGGTTTATGATTTTTATATGTTACTGTTCCACTTTTTGTTTTACTAGAATATAATATCTCTCATTGTTAGTTTTGTCCTTAATTATATTTTGAGAGAGTTTCTGCATTGTCAGTTTTTTTGGTTTCTTTTTTCTTTTTTTGAGCATTTAAAAATAATACAGTTTATTGTATTACTTGAAATAAGGACAGTTTTAAAGGAGAGAATAAAAATTATGTGTGGCTGCATGTGACCATTCAATATTTTATTTCTCTCCTTTTTTAATTTATTAACAAATAATGTATTTGTTTCAGGGGTACAGGTCTGTGAATCATCAGTCTTAACACAGTTCACAGCACTCACCATAGCACATACCCTCCCCCAGGTCTATCACCCAGCCACCCTCTCCCTCCCTGCCCCGTCAACCCTCCGTTTGTTTCCTGAGATTAAAAGTCTCTTATGGTTTGTCTCCCTTCCAATCCTATTTTGTTTCATTTTTTCCCTCCTTACCCCCCACGATCCCCACCCTGCCCCTCATATCAGAGAGATCATATGATAATTGTCTTTCTCTGATTGACTTATTTCATTTAGCATAATACCCTCTAGTTTCATCCACGTTGTTGCAAATGGCAAGATTTCATTTTTTGATGGCTGCATAGTATTCCATTTTGTGTGCGTGCGTGCGCGCGCGCGTGTGTGTGTTTGTCCTTTGTATTGTAGGATGTTTAGCTGTATCCCTTGGTCTCTAAATACTAGATTCCAGTAGCACCCTTCCTTAATTATGAAAACCAAAACTGTTCATAGATATTGCTGGATGTGCCCTGTGATGGGATTGCCTCTGGTTGAGAATGACTAGATTAGAGGGAACAATCTTGAGAGTTCAGCCTTGGCCAGAAAAATTTTTGTGTTTCCACCAGCCCAGTGGAAGGAAACTATGTAATTCATGGGATAGGAAGTAGAGAACTCAGAGGGGTATTTCTTCAGAAATGGTGTATAATTAGCCCTCAACTAAAGTTTGCTCTGCTCTTGCTTGTCAGAGCTTAAAATAAAATCTCAAAAATATCACACTGTTTCCAAAGAACTTAATGGTATCGCGGGGAAATTTTCAGGAATGTTTATAATACCACAAAAATATCCAGGACTCAATAAGTTAAAATTCAAAATGTATAGTATTCAAATAAATTACCAGGTATGCAAAGAGGCAGAAAAATACTATTCATAAAGGAGAGAGATATCAATCAATAGGAAAACAACCCAGAAATGACATATATAATAGAATTAATACAAGAAGTATAAGAACATGAAAACAGTTATTATAACTCTATTTCATATGTACAAGAAAGTAGAGGTAAGGTTGAGCATAGTATGTGGAGACACAAAGATTTTAGAGATTCAGATAGGGACTTCTGTGTTTGTCCAAGGTAGAGTCAACAGGGACAGAACATGATCTCCACATAGAACAAATAAAAAATGAAGAAAATGTATGAACCAACAGTTTTCAAGACACCGAACAATGAGACAGCAAAGAACAGTGATTGTGAGACGGAAAACAAATAAGATGAGACTATGTTTTCCTGAGCTTACTACAGTGAGAGGGTTTCCACATTGTGTCAAGGGAATCCAGACAGTCCGACCAATTCCCTGAATTGAGAGATCAAGGCAGCTAGGATTTGTAGGATAGAATACCAGAGAAGAGAAAGCTGAGCACAGAGAGAATTCTGGAGGTCTGCAGAGGGTCTCTTTTGAGTATTCAGCAGAAAACTGAGAAGCATGTCCTATGAGGAAACTGTAAGTCTAGATAAAGAACTATAACGGATTGGAGGTAAGAGTGCCCAGTGCTCACTGGGTCAGGAGTACTGCCATTCCAACCAGCCAGACTGGGAAAGCCTCGAGATTCATGGGGCATTGATTAGAGTACACAGAGGGCTCTTGCTTGGCTCAGTAGTGGGGAATAAGTGTCTCTAGACTAAGCATTGGTTCTGGGCTGCCGGACAAATTAAAAAGCAAGACCAGATTTTGTCTTGATCTGAGACAAAGCGTTCATATCCAAAAAGTCCAATAAACTTGAAGCACAAAAAATGAAGAAAATGACACCAGTGAACATCATAATCAAATAGCTCAATATCACTGATAAAAAGAAAATCTTAAAAGCAGCAAGAGAAAAAAGACACCTCATATGTGGAGAACAAAAAAATGAGAATGATAGCAGATTTCTCTTTGGAATGAATGCGATTGAGAAGACACTAGAAGAACAACTTGATATATTTGTATTCGTTTCCTAGGGCCGATGTAATAAAGTTCCACAAACTAGGTGGTTTAAAATAGCGGAAGTAAACTTTTCTGTATAATAAGATGAACGTTAGAAGATCTTTTTGCTGCGTAATCATGTTTGGGTTCGTCAGAGGGCATCTCTGGAGTACTGATCTAGGATTTCTCCATGCTCCCAGCCCCTTCCTTCCTAAGATTGTTACGTCCTTCAGGCTCTCAGGGGGCTCGCACAGTACTTACATAGTTCCCCAGAATGTTTGCTCTCTTCTTTCTTATTTAGTGTCCGTGTCATTGATCTTTGGGGCTAGGAGAGAGAGCTAGTCATACTAGTCACTACTCCAGTTTTTCGTAGCCTAGAGACACACATTTTGAATATTTGTTGTTAAGTCCTATATTAAATTCAGGATCCTGCATTTTTAACTTAATACTATAATGCACATTTTCCTTTATTGCCAAAAGTTTAAATGAACGCACTTGGAGTGGCTACATAATATTCCATCAAATGATTTTGCCATAATTTATTTAAGCATTGCTCTATAGTTGCACATTTAGATTACTTTCACTTTTTTCCACAATGAAATATAACTCTTGGGAGAAAATTTTTATGGCTACATCTTTGCCCAAGGTTCAGATCAGAATGACCTTTTTAAAATTACAAGCCTGATCACACCACTCTCCAGTTTACAAAGAGCTCATTTTCCCCACTGATGAATTGTTGTAGCTGAAAGAAAAATTGCTATTAAGCAACAATAAAACAACTAAAACCACTTCTGCATTCTATGCTGAGGAATCACTCTGAAGAAGAAAACGGTATTTTGTTAGACACAGCAGTGGCACTTTTGCAAAGGAAGTCAAGATGATGTGAAATGATGTGATGAAGAAGTGCAGATTAAGAGAAGTAAACTTTTCTGTATAATTATAAAATGAGTGTTAAAAGATTTTTTTGGCTGTGTAATCATTTTTGGCTTCATCAGAGTGCATCTCTGACTGATACTCTATAAGGAGCCTTGACATTGGGAAGAGGAGAGGAAATGGAAGGAGAGACCTGGTTCTGAGCAAACATAGATCCTAGGAAGACGGGAGGAGATGAAAGACTAAGGAGAAGGGAGGCTTCCGATAGGAGTTTCCCATTGCCGATTGTGTGGGTTCATAGTGGATGCAAAGATATCTGACGTCCAGTACTTCTTGTTTTAATTTTCTTTCTTCCTTCCTTTTCTCCACTCATTAAAATTTTAATAGAGCTGTATTAGTGACACATTCAGAACTAGCCTTGTATTATAAATGCTGCCTTGAAGAATGAAAGACCCATCTTACAGTTATGGTGAGCTCAACCAGAGCGAACTGGAGCCCATGAGAAGCACTGAAGAGGTCCAAGGGGGTTGAGAGGGAAGTTGGGCTGATCGGAGACAACCGTGGCTTGTAATCAGCTGTCCCAGGACTTTTCTGGAGAATTCCTGCAGGGACAGACTTTGCAGTCAAGCGCAGAAAGGACCTGGAGTTGTTTTATTCAGGTGGCAAAGGACAGAAATCCTCAAAAGGTAAAAGAACGTGGGGAAGTTTGGCTAACAGTGCTTTCTCAATGCCCTACCCTTCTTTTTCTTGTCACCAGTCTCCGTTGTGGTCAAGTAAGTATGTTGAGTTGTCCAGTGTCTACTTTATATGAAGTATGTGGAGCCAGGCACAGGTTTGCTTTGTTTGCCAGCACCTAACACAGTCTTTGGTGTAAGAAAAATGCTGGGTAAACATTAGTGAAATAAAGGAATGTAATCGACTGTTCTACTGTTACTAAAAAGAAGCACCCAGATATAATTGTTATGTTAGGATACTGAGATCATGAGCAATCTCCCTTCTATTTTTTATAGTTCCTATATATTTTTGGTATTATTTTACTTAGGTAAAAAAAAATAGAATTGACTCTTGGGAAGACCTCTTTACCTGGGTCTTATATCCTTTAGAGTTTGCCTCTGTTTCTGGGTTCTTTCTAATAACAGATTGGTGAAAGTCTGCTACAATGCCCAGATTTACCCACCAGAGAGCTAAATTAAGTCATTCAGTGCCACTCCTTTACCTTTTGGACTTACAGATTTTGTCCTTTCATCTACTAGTGGGGAAATTTATGTTCAATTCTAATTATTCTTGTGTATGTCTTGATAAATGATGAAAATATTACCCCGATGAAAAATACTATGAATCTAAGATTTTTATATTCATAGGCTCATACTGTGTCCCTAGAGTAAAGGGAAGGTTCCCATAAATCAAATAAACACATACTTCCCTCTTTTTTGGTTGCCTTCATTAATAATTAGTTGACCTTCTCTTACCTTGAAAATGTTATAAATTATTGACCAGCTAATCCCTTTGAGAATTGAAAGGGGATTTGGTCCATTGAATGTAATGAGCGGGCTGGTAAGTTCACATTCTCTTGAGTCACTGGCATTCTATCTTGAAGTTGACATCTTGTGTTTGTTCTAGGTCTTCTCCTTGGCCCTTAAAGCAGCTTCCTATTTATGACATGCTCTTGCAGAAACAGCAAGAACCAAAGGGAGAATGAGCATTCTTTTTTTAGACTAGGTTGAGAATAAAACAGAATCCTGAAAACACAATCTAATGGGTTGGAAATATATAGATAAGTTTTCCCCCTCATACTAATAGTACTCAATCTTTTTGCTGTTCTTCACTTACAAACTTTTGGTCAATGAAGTCTGCCTTTGTGTTCACTCCCTTACCTCTGTTCCACTCTCGACATACTGCAGCTGGGCTCCACCCCACATCACCTTACTAAAACACTTAGGTGATTAATAATCTCCTAATTGACAAACATGAAGTGTAATTTTCAGTCTGCCTCTAATTTGATGTCTCTGCATTTTTCGTTTTTCCATTTCTTTCTTCCTTTTCCATCCCTCGGTCCTTCCCTCCCTCCCTTCCTCCCTCCCTCTCTTCCTGTCTCCCTTCTTTCTCTCCCTTCCTCCCTCCCTCCCTCCCTTCTCTCTCTCCCTCCCCTCCTTTCTTTCTTGCATCTTTTGATCCTCTCTCTTTGAAAATCTCTTCTGTGAGTTTCATGACCCCCAAATCTCTCGAATGTCGTCTTCCTCTTTTGGATTCTCCTTTTCACTGTTTTTTATGCCTCCTCTTTCTTCACCACTCTTTATGTGTTGGTATCCCCCAAGGTCCCATTCTTAGCTTTCTTTTCTACTTTACAAGATCTTTTGATGATCTCCTTCAATACTGTGAGTTTAACTAGCACAGGAATGCTAGTATTTCCATAATTTATATTTCCAGCCGGGACTTCTCTCTTTGGAACTTCAGTTGCGTATTTCTTGCCACCAATGTGACACATCCTTCAACAGTGTAACTAAAGGCAATGCAAACTCAATATATTTAAAACTGAACTTATTTCATTTTCTTCCCACAGAACACCTGGACCCTCTTCTTGTGTTTCCTGTCTTAGTTAATGAGACCATTATATGCCCTCTAGAAATCTGGAAGTTATTCTTAACCTTTTTCTGCCTTAGTAATTAATCACCAGGCCTTGTCATTTCTACCTAATAAACATCTCTCAAGTATATTGCCTCCTCTCCATTTCACATGCCATTGCTCATAGGCCCTCTGCCGATTCCATCCTCTCTGTTGCCATCAGAATTGTCTTTCTTAAATACAGATCTGAATCTTGGTATACACCTGCTTAAAAACATTTGTTGCATAGAAGATAACATCCAAAATCTTTAACAGAGTAATGAGCTCCCTCTCATGAGAAAAATTAGTCTCCTCTGTATTATCATGTACTTTGTATATAATTCTATTATGACCTTTGACATGTTGTATGTGATTATTATATAGGCTTGTCAAATGGATGAAAAACTCCTTGAAAAGAAGGGTCATGTCTTTTTAATTTTTGTATTTCCAGTGCTAAATACACAGAACAGTACTACATTTAAATAAAATGGAGGAATGGATTAACTGAATAAGAAACAAAAGATTTTTCTCATCTCTTTAGAGACTAAAGGATCAAAACATAAGAAATAGATGGAGTGATGTGAAAATCACAAAAATAAAAGAGGTCACCAGGTTATAGAAGTCCATTAACTAGGACATTTGATAACATGTCATTCCACAACCTGCCCTATACTTTGCTATGGGCTGCCTCTGTGGTTGTTTTAAAATATGTCTGCAAACTCTTGACACTCATCTCTTCAAAAGGTGGAGCTTAATTCCCTTCCCTTGAATGTGAGTCAGACTTAGTGACTTGCTTCTAATAGAATGTGGCAGAAGAGATGCTATATCATTTCTAAGTCTAGGTCATTAAAAAGGTAGCTTCTGCCTGGCTCTTTGTCTTTCTCTCTTGGGCCACTCCCTCTGGGTAAGGCAGTTGCTGTGTTGTTGAAGACACTTACGCCACCAATGGAGAGGTCTTTGTTGGGGAGAGACTGAGGCTTCCACCAACAACCTAAGCTTTCCAGCCATGTGAGTGAGTCACCTTGGATGAGGATATTCTTGTCAGTGTAGCCCCGGCCAACGTGATAATGGCAACCTCATTAGAGATCCCAAGTTGAAATCACCTAACAAGGTTGCTCTTGAATACCAAACCCAGAGAAACTATAAGGATAATAAATGTTTATTTTTGTTTTAATCTACTTAATTTTTTTAAAAGATTTTACTTATTTGTCAAAGAGCGAGGGAGAGAGCACAAGTTAGCAGAGAGGCAGGCAGAGGCAGAGAGAGAAGCAGGCTTCCCCCCGAGCAAGGAGCCCAATGTGGGACTCCATCCCAGGACCTTGGGATTATGACCTGAGCCACAGGCTGCTGCTTAACTGACTAAGCCACCCAGGCCTCCCTAATCTACTTAATTTTGAAGTAAGTTGTTATGCAGCAATAGATAACCAATACACTTCATTAAGCATGACTTTCTTCAGATTGTTTAAAATCCTATATATTTTTTCAGGTCTGGTTTAAATACTTCTGTTGTCCTGGATTGTTCAGTTTCTTCCAATTAGAATAAATGTTTCTCTCTTGTAGTTTTGCCTCTTTGTATTGTTTATTCTTTTAACAAAAACATATTCATTGAACACTGTGTGCTATATTCTATACTAGGCATTAAGACCAAAAGTGAGGGATTCAGAACTTTTGAAGATGCTTTTTTCTTCCCTCAATATATACAGCTTCTTTGAGAAAATAAATTTATTCTGATTGTTCTTCATCTTTAGATCATCATTGGACCTATGAGCGTGAACTCTGGGGTAAAAGCTGTCTGAGTGAGGATCTGGACTTTGCCTCCTTACTGTCTTGGCTAACTGTGTGCCTGACTTTGGACAGGTTACCTCCTGAGGTTTAAGTCTCTCTGCCTATGAAATGGGCATAACTGTATTCCCTGCCTCATATGATTATTAAGAACATTAAAGGAGTTCGTGCATGTGAAATGCTTAGCATGGTATCTGGCATGACGTAAGTGTTCAATAAATACTTGTTAGTATTCCTGTTGACTGTCCCACTCAGTATCTAGCACAGTAGCTAGAATACAGTAGATATTCAGAAATGTTGGTTGAATTGATCTATAAATGGGGTAGGTTAGTGTTAATGATGTTGGGGGAAGCAGGCAGTCAGAAAAGAGTGTCAGACATGGTGTGCCAGTCATTGAAGCATTGAGTACAGTCAATTCAGTTATTTGTTAATTGGTTAATTTGTCAAACATTGTTTGTTTCCTATTATGTGCTATTAAGTAGGGACATAGGAAGATGAGTAAAAGACATTAGAAGGGCAAATGCTTGCAACCTGGAGAAAATGTTTATTCAGGGGCTTCTGCAGGAAAGCATCAGATTCAACAAACAGTTATTGAGCCACTATTCCACGCTAGGCACTGTTAGGGAGTTAAGGATAAAGTGAATGATTTCTTTTCATTTATTCAATAAATATTTATTAAACTTCTACTATGTTCCAGTCATTCTTCCAGGTTCTTGGGATTCACTGTGAACAAAACACACAACGATATCAGCCTCCATAGACCTTTCATTCTCGTAGAAGGAGACAGGCGATAAATGATATTCATCAGGGCTGATTACATAATATGTAGAAGACGATAGAAGCTGTTAAAAACAGGAAAAGCAAGCTAAAGGGGAGGTCAGGAATGCTAGAAGCAGTCCGTGTATGGGGAGGACTGTTCATTTCGGTATATTTGTTATTGAGAAAGTCAGATGTGGAAAGAAACTAGAAGGAGGTGAGGGAGTTAATATTAATCACCAACAAAGCAAAGCCCTTTTTTTACCTCCTAGTAGGAGCGTCAGATGTAAGTAAATAAATAATTTAATTTCTAATAGTGAGAAATGCCTTGAAGAAAATAGAAGAAAATCCATGGTTCTACCCCGGGATGTCTGTGCTCTTGCAAGAGAGAAGCTCAGGCTGCTGCCAGGCTTGGCCACCCGGCCGCTACGTCTGTCATGAGTGCACACCTGGGTGGAGGTGGTCATATCCTGTGTCTGTTAACAGGACAGCGGGACTGTTAGGTGTTGTGGCAGGTATCACATTCCAGGCGATTCGTCGACAGAAGAAGAAACATTTATAATCTATTAGTCCTACTTCTGGTGGCAGGAATGGGTGATGATGGGTTATCTGACACACGGACTCTAGCCTCTCTGCAAGGGAGAGGAGGAGAAATGAGGCCGAGCTTGCCACCACCAAGACAGTGGGGTGTTGTCGTGGAGAAAATCCCATTATCACCTCTGTTCTTCATGGAAACAATCTCTCCTAGGTCTGAATTTGATCTTTAACTGAGGACTGTTAAAAGGAGATGACTTCTAGTTTTCTGACACAGATTTTCACCTCATTGCTGATAGATGAGATATGTTTATTTCTCATTGTAAGAAAGCTAAGCTTCTTCACTGGGCTCTAGCTGCTAGAGTCTCTTCTCTGAGGTCTCTCGGGAAGATACACATTGGTCTGGTCTACTTTGTCTTGACTTGAGTAAATATTTTGCCCAAGGTGTATAGCTCTGTCCCTCCCATTCAGTGCTTCCAGCTGGTGAACTGAGAATATGTACAATGTCTGAAAGGCACATTATGCTGAAGAAATCTGATCTTAGTGTTGGGTATAGAATTTCCAATTAGAACATTCATTTGTCCTTTGTGCTACATACTTTGGACCCTGGGCTAATTTAAGGGGAATATTTTCAGTGACATCCTGCTTAGAGACGGAAAATGGTCTAGGGGGCATCTCCTGCTTTCCTTTATTCCCCATATTCTATGGGAAACACTTTTTATTTATTCGTTTAAAACTATTAACTAAGGATCCAATTAAACTTATATTTTTTTACTCAACTAATGTTGCTTGACACTTTTGCATATAATCTTTAGTATTCTCCGCTTAAAAAAGAGTACATATGAAATAACCCTATTTATATAAAATGTAAAATCATATATATATATACATATATAGATATAGATACATATAGAGACATAAACACATATGAAGGATGGCCAAGAACATGTTCATGGTGCTTACATATGTTCATGGTGCTACATAAAGTGCAATTCATGTAAACTTTCCATTCTATTTTTATAGTACCATGTAGTTTTTGAAATTTTTATGAGACCGTGTTATCTATAAAGCAGAAGAAAAACAATTAAGCCATAATAAAGCTTTTGAAGAACAATACTACAGCCGCATTCTGAGGTTATTATGATGTCTCAAGAGGGAAAACAATTGGCTCAGGATTCAAACCCAACCTCACTCCAAGCCATGTGACCGGCTTGACTGGCGTATTAGGTAATCTGGGGGACACAAAAGAGCCCCTAGGGAACTAACAGTCTGATTGGGAAAAAAAAAAGTCACCTGGGCCTGAGACACGAAACAATAAAGACAAGGAATGCCTAGAGGTCAAGGAGGGCTTCCTGGATGACAGAGGGACAGCAACACTTGGATAGCCAGAGGAGGAGGGGAAGACCATTCCTGGTGGAAGGCACAGCATGAACAAAGCCCCAGGGGCAGGAGTCTCCAAGACAGGTGTGGCAGCATAATTTGTTGAGATACTGACTTGTGTATTGTGAGCTCTTTTCTCCAGAGCTTTAGCTGTAGGACTAGAAGCAGAAGTTGCTTGAAGAGAATGCACTTTGTTGGCTTTGGTGTCAGGAGCCTCAGCGTATGGAGGGGATTACAGGAAGGAGGGAGAAAGTGGCTAGTGTGTTTGTGTGGGATGCAGAATAGTGAGAACAGAGGAGAAGCTATTTTCTCCCAAGGCGATATGAGGACTGCGGTTTAGGTTTCTGAGGGCAGCTGCACCCGTCCCCTACCCCCTCACAGAGCCCCGAGGAGGTGGGGAGACTGTGGCAAGAGAGGACTGCATGGGACTTCCAGAGCTCAGTCTTGGCAAAGACCCTGGGCTAAGTGCGATATTCCCAGTACACACCCAGAAGACAGAAGAATTCCAAAGTGCTACAGAAAACCTACATACATATGCAACCACTTGTGAGACTATATTGCCTTGACCAGGTCAGGTACCTTCTAAGATCTGAGTTTGTTCTGCTACCAAAAAATGGGTATGTCAACCCCTTGCAGTTAAAAAATCATTGAATCTATGAAATTGGAATGTCTGTCTCTGGAATCAGTTCATTTCTACCTGAAATGCAGGGAGGGTGGTGTGGAAACTTCATTTTCAAAGAGCCACCACCAGAATCTGCAATATGCATACTATTTTTCAGCGGGAAGTAGGACTACACTGCATGGTAATTGAAACTGCCTTTTGAATCTTCTAAGCCAGCAGGATCTGATACCTGATCGGATGAGCATTGTTTCTTCCTTCCTGTAAAATCAGCTAAAACGGGAGGACTCAAGTGCAAATTTCCATCACAACTGGAGAAACCTTCCCTCCGCTCATCCACCCACACTATCTCTTCACCTGCGCCCTCTATTTGTATAGACTCTTGTTTTCAACCAAAGGGGCTCAGCTCCAGAGAGACAAATCATGCACAAAGAGAAAAGAAAATCACTTCCTAGACCTGAATATTTAGTGATGAACTAAACCTTCTGAGAGGGGAAAATATATGATTCTGTTGCAAAGGGAAAATAAATGTCCTCCAAATCAACGTGTGAAAATGGAGACCCAGGGAAGTGAGGTTCACATCTGTCCTTAATGCAGCTTTGGAAGGATAGAGGCAGAGACAATAAATGATATATCAGACATGGCGCTCTGCTTAGAAATTGCAATTCTAAATGTCACACGCAGTGAGCCTCTCTCGCTCCCCCCATAATTCAAGACAATTCACCAGAGATAACTTCTTTTCTCTGCCATAATAATATTCTCTAGCTCGTATCCCAAATAAACAACATTGGTTACTGCTTTAAGCAGTACCTTCTGCATTTTCCCACACCACTTAAATCAACAACCCCTTTCTCTGTGTGATCTGAATCCCAAGCCCCCAGCCTCATACTTTGCTGTAATAAGTTCCCCATTATGGATCGCTGTTGCTTATCGCCAGTGTTATGAAAGAGCAGGTCCTCAGTGCCCCGCTCCTATGCCAGCTTTTCACCACTCTAGATAAGAGGGGAATATTTTATATCTTCCTCTTTTTTTTTTTGAATCATCTTCTTAATCTTTATCATGATCTACTTTTTTTTTTCAAACCAGTGGTTTTTCTAAGTGTGGATTTTTTTCTTTTTTATTAATCTTCACAGTCTCCAATCCAGTCATCTCCTTCCTGAAATGAGAAGCCTGGTATTCACATCACTCAACACGGTGGGTTTTGGAGCTCGGCGAAGATTAAAAACACAGGAAGGCTTGTCAGCAACCTAGAGGGAATAGAGAGGTTGCTGTTAATGTGTTTCTTCATTGAATGGAGCTCGCACGCGCATTTGGAAATAGAGAGAGTGACTGTTCAAAGACGCTGGGAGAAGTGCTAGCTGGGACATTTTGTCCAAAGTGAAATGTGACATCACTGTAGATGATCCTGCTAATGCTCCTGTTAGTGCTGGCTGCTTGACTAAGAGTAGCAAGGGAAAGCAATCGTCCCTTCAAACTGGGGCTGGTCTCAGGGAAGAAGAAAATGCTCTGGGCAGAAAAATAGAAATGGCTACAGTTTATGAGGCCAGAACTGCTTGATGTTGACAGAATAGTCGGTTCTTTGCATTCCTCTGGGCCTTCAGATGTTCCCAGAATTAGGCAATGAGGTCGCCCTCTGAAGATAAAGTATCTAAAAATCAGCAAAGAATCAGTGACTTGATCTATCCTCAGACATGCTCCCCACCCCCGGAGATGTGCTATACTTGTGGGATTGAATGGGCGTGGGGATGGATGCAGAATAGCTGGAGATCACTGTGTTTAGGGTTTGTCTTTACAACTAGAGTCACAGAAATTGAAGAAAGAGTAGGTTTAACGGAATTAAATAGCAGCTCCTAAAACAATAATCACACACGTACTGTGCTAAGTATTTATATACATTCTTGCTAAGCATCGTGATAGCCTGTGGGTAAGCTATTGTCACGATTTTATAGATTAGGAAACTGAAGTTCAGAGAAGTTGAATAATGTGTCCAGGGTCACACAGCTTGGCATTGGTGGAACAGGGAATCCAGGTTTAGTTGACTTCAAAACCTTTGTGGAGGGCAGTGTTCTATGTGGATTTGGGGAAAAGGGGAGTAAGACTTCAGCTCTGTACATTAGAAGGAGACATTATATTTGGTAGCATCACATAATAATGGCCGAGAGCATACAGATCTGAACAGAAATCCAGCTGCCCTGCTTAGACTTGTGTGGCAACCTCTCCAAGCCTCTGTTTTCTGTAAAACAGCAGTATCTGAATGTCATCTAGTTGACATGAGTGTCAAGTATTCAGATCAAGTAGGAGGTGGGGGTCTATGGTGGGAGAGAATCTATTTAGCCTTGACATACCTGGATAAATATCCCACTGGACCCTCCAATTTTCTATGATCTCATACTCACCAAGTCATCTTTCAATAGCTAATTTGGTTTCTCGTGTACTTGATACAGCTTGGTTACTGGAAATGGACATCTGAATCTATAATGAATATATTTGTGTCTGGTTTCTGTATCAGTGTCTCCTGAGTTGAGGAAGTTTGTCCAGCCTGATGTAATTCTTTTAAGGATGCTGTTGACCTTCCCACACTCAGCATACTCATGACCAAATTATGGAACATATGGGGGAAACTTCATCTGATCAGCTGACTGGCCTGTTCCTTTTTTTCTCATGCTAGCCTGGGTCTGCTACACTTTTTTTTTTTTTTTTGAATAATCAAAATAAAACTACTAGCAGCACAATAGCTACAGTGATGATTGCTATCATTACCCGAGGGCTTTTGTGTCAGTTGCTGTACCAGATACATCATGGACTCTATCTTCTTTAACCCTTACAGGTGCCTTCGGAGAGCCTTCTGTTTTAACTGGGAATGGAGCCCTGGAGAGGTTGCCATGCGATTCTAAGCACGGCAGCTGGATTCCCGTCCAGATCGGGGTGCTCTTGGCCATTATGATGTGATACTAGTTTTGTCTTCATCTCCCCAACCTGGGCCAGTCATTTGGGGCAAACCTGTGGCTTGCTGAAGAGAGAGTTTTGTATCGGGTTGCCATAAGGAAACCCCTGCCCAGCTTGCCTGGCTCTCTGGGACTTCCTGCAGGGGAGCGCCTTTAAGACTCTAATAGGCTCAGATGTATGGGCATGTTCGAGTTCTTGGGCCTGTGAAATTGAAGATCAGAACCCGAGGTCTGGTGTTCCTGGAGATCTGGTGGGGACCTGGTGTGAGAGAGCAGTGGGGAGAGTGAGGAGGCAGGAGGACATGGAAGGGAAGACCCTCTTTAAATAGCCAGCTCGAATTCCTTTCTGATTTCCCCCTTAACATCACCATCTTCCCTCCCCTATTTCCATAGATTCAAAGCCTCCGGCACCAGCTGCCACTGTGTCATTGAAGGAGGCCTTGATAGGCTTCTCTTGAGGAGTCATGCATGATGAGTTATGATTTCTCCAATACCAAATTTATTATGATGATGATGATCATTAATAGCAACCTCTTAGATTTATAAAGCACCTTTCTCCTAACAATCTCTGTCCTAGAGATTGTCTCATTTATCCTCACAGATCCCCAGGGATGAGGAGGAGGCAATATTATCATTTTTACATTATGGATTGCTATGATCAAGAAGTTTTTATCGCAGTACCTATTTCCATTTGGAACTGTGTTAGGTACTATGCGAAGAGATTCCACTAATTCATCAAGTATTTTCTGAGTGTCTTTTATGTGCTGTGATAACTCTGTGATGTTAATATTTATATTATCCCATTTTACAGATGAAGAAGTGAAGTCTCAGAGAGGTTAAGTGACTTGCTCGGCTGCATAAATGAATAAATGAATGAAATGTTCCTGCCCTCACCCAGAAGGCAGTATTATAAATAATACGTAGTCTTTGTTGAGCATTTACTAGGTGCCAGGTGCTGTGCTGAGATAAAGACAGGAGGTATCTTTGTTAATCCATGTAGCAATCCTACAATCTTTTAGACTTTCAGTGATCTATAATTCTCTCCATTTACCAGATGAGGCACAGAGCATTTGAGTACCTCGCCCACATGAAGCCACCCATCTGGTAAGTAGCTAACCTCAAGAGCGGGGAGAGCAGAGTGGAGCCAGGTTGTCAGAGTTGGATTAAAGTTCTAATAGTTGCTATGTGATCTTTGGCAAGTCTCTTGACTTTTCTATGCCACAATTTTTTTTCACTTGTAAAATGGGAATAATACAGGTATCTACTTTATATCATTGTTACGTGGATCAGATATAATTATATGTGTACGTACATATATATATGTGTATGGATATGTATGTATGTATCTATCTATCTTAGGATTCTGTCTTGTATATGTTAGCTACAAGTATTGGAGATCCAAATCCAGGCACTGATACTGGAATTTTATGTTATTTTGCTTCAAAAAATAATGCTTTCAGGGGCAGAAGCAGTAATATTTGAGCTGAATTTCCAAAGCACACACAGTCAAAGGCTTGGTTCTAGTGGTGTAGCTCTAGCTCAGTAGATGGAAAGCTACATGTAATAATTGAGTTATTAGCAGGTGGAGTAGGCTTTTATTATACCTTTCTGATTCCCCTAAGAATTGGAGCTTTGGGGACTCAGCATCTTTGAATTTCCTTTGTCTAGAGGTCATTTAGCTTATTTCCGTAGAAGGTACATGGAAGTTCTGCCAGCTGTGAAGGTTGTTGTCTGCCCTCTGGTTATTGAAAGATTTTTTTTGAGAAGATTCCAAAATCATCCTTGACCGTGTGTTGACAACCTGATTTTTCTTTGAACATTCAGCATTATGAGTATGAGCCAATCTCTTCATTACAAACGAACCAAAAAAATCCCAGAATATGCTGCATTAGCTTCAGAGGATAGAGCTCCTTCGATATGGAAAGCTTAAGCTTTGCCTTAAACTAAAACTTCCAACTAAATCTGTAACAATTCCTTTTAAAAGACAATTATTGAATAGTTTATTTTTCTTCTGAATCCTTGAAACTTGTATCAATAGACAAAGTCCTGTTGTTTTCCAACATAATGCAATAGAAGTTTACTAGTATCATGTGTATAGTGAACTCTATCTACTTGAAGCAGAAATATAATCTATGTTTATTATCTAGGGGTAGGTAAATTTAGAAGCACTTACCAAATTGGTACCAATACAAAAAATAAAAAGAATAAGAAACGAGGTCCAATCAGTATTTTTATTGGAAAAACCTTATATGGTATAGCTGAGCTATATAAGTCTCAAGGTTTGCCATTTAGGCAAAGGGTATCATAAAACGTATTTCTACTGAAGAATAGATATGCCTTAATAATAATAATTACCATTTGTTATGCATAATCCAGTAAAACCACTATAGAGATGGTGGGATTAAAAGTTTTGAGAGGTCCAAATAACACTCCTAAGATAGTAGGACCAAGATTTGGACCTGGATCAATTTGAACCCCAAATCCACCCTCATTATTACTGTCTTATCCATGTTATACTGTCCACTAAGTGGTAGACACCAAATTTGAACCCATGTTCCCTGATGTGACAGCCCATATCATTGTACAGCACCTCATTATCTTTCTAGAAGTGTATCTATTCTGGCTCTCTGGAGAGCTTTATTCTTTGGAGATAGTCAATCGCTATATTTCTTTTATGTGGAAGGCAAACGTCCAAGAGATGTAATTCGAAGCCAAGACTTTCATGCTTGATTTAGATCAAGTTTCTCTAATACATACCACTGTGGCACAGATCTCTGTAAACTAAACAAAAATAATTCGAAGTTCCTACTCTTACCTCACACAAGCTTAATCGATGAGACAATTCGTTCATATTCCAATGTAGCTCAAAGGAGGACAATCCCTTGGACTTTTTTACTATTCGGTAATAGAGCATTCATACCCAAACTCCTGTTGCTCTGTAGAAATAAAAATCCTCATTCGGTATGTTTCTGTGATTTGAGAGGCAGCACGATATGTTCAAAAGAATACTGGAGCTCTACCTTCTGGCCCTGTGTAGCTCTAGGGGATTTAGACTGTGACCTGCTGTTTACAGAGTAGGAGTCAAAAAACACAGGCTTTACTGGCCCTGGGTCTGCTAGTTGGACCAGCCTCTCAATTGCTCAGAGCCTCATCCCTTCCCTGCTAAAGTGGAATCGGTCCTCTCTGCCCTGACTCCCAGGAAGGTAACGAGGATCGAATGAGAGAGCCTACACAAATTGTCTGGAAAACGACAAAGAGCTACATAAACTTAAAATCCAATTATGATCATGCCAGGGAGGAGAGCACCCCTAATGTAAGGAGGTGTGCTTGTCCTTCACATACCCTCTCACCTTCCTCCCTCTTGTTCTGTCTTCTCACAGTTGTCTCCCTTTCCCTCCCTCACTTTTATCTGCTGCCTCCTTTTCTCCCTCCTGCTGGAGTTTATGACCTAGGCTAATGAGACAAATATGGCTCCTCACATCAAGGGTGGGGAATTAAGGCCTGGTTATAGCCCAATTTAATTTTCATGATCTCTTGAACAAGTGAAGGAATGCTTGGGAAGCAGACTGCTCTTGGCCTGATGCCGGCCCAGCCCGAGTCGGGGCAGCCGTTACCCACACTAGCTCATCACACTCTTGGTAGACATTTCAATTAGAAGTCATTACCCTTCCTTCCGTGCCTTCCTCGGCAGAGGCAGTGCCAGCCCTGGGTCTTGGTCCCAGTTCTGTCACTTAGCGAGTAACCTAGAGTCAGTCATTTAACTTGTCTAAACCTTAATTTCCTCACTTATAAAATGGGGATATTAATGATACCTGCCATACTTTTCGCACAGGACTGTTTTAAGGGTTGTTTCAAATTAGGTAAGTGAAGGGGATTTTAAACTGGCAAGTTCTCTATTTTTTAAAATTATTTTATCATGCCTGATCATTCACATTTTTTATGAATTGGTCAAGTAAACATTTGCATGGAATATTTTCGGGTAACATATTTGGCTTTCCTAGTTCTCCTGTGATTATCTGAGAATCAAAGTACAAAGAAAGTACTATTACCAGACTCTTCAGAGTTTAATAAATGTAAAATAGTCTATCCCATTTATGTAGTGTTAAGAAGTATGGAAGCTGGAATTCCATATAAACTCATTGTTTTCCTACTCTTCGACCAGGGGCTCTGTCCTTTGTCCTGATACTCACGAGGGCCTTGGCGATACCCTTATTCCTTTCTTTGGACTCCCAATATTATCGGAATATCCCTATACTCACGGAGTCTTGCACATTACCGGGTTCCCTCTCCAGGACCTGTCCCATCTCTTGTCTGTGTGTCTTGTCTCTATCCCCCAGGTTGCTTGGCTGATGTGCTCTCCTCCACTCATTAAATGCATGAGCTATTTCCTTTGCGGCTTGCTTTTTCTGCCAAGGGAAGGTAGCTGAATTAATTTCACTGATGGTTGCAGTTTTGTTTCTCCCCTTTTCTGTCTTGTACTGTCTAAGGTTGAAGAGTCACTTACGATATTAATTGAGTCCTCCAAGGACCTCTTTGCTGACACAATTCTCAACACTACCCCTCTTTATTTTATTTTAAGGTTTTATTTTTCAGAGCAGTTTTGTAGGTTCATAGCAAAATTGAGGGGGAAGTACAGAGATTTCCACATACCCCTTTCCTCTACACATGTGTATGAATTTGTAGCCCCATTATCCACATCCCCCACTAGAGTGGTACATTCATTATGATTGATGAACTACTTAAACGCATCATCACCTGAAGTCTATAGTTTACTTTAAAGTTAACTGTTGGTATTATACATTCTGTGTGTTTGGACAAACGTGTAATGACATGTATCCATCATCATAGTATCATATAGAATATTTTCACTACGCTAAAATTCCTCCGTGTTTCACGTATTCATCCCTCTCCCTATCTCGAACCCCGGGCAACTACTGGTCTTTATATTGTTTCCATGATTTTACCTTTTCCAGAACATCCTAGATAGTTGGAGTCATACAGTATGTAGCCTTTTCAGATTGGCTTCTTTTACTTAGTAATATACATTTAAGGTTTCTCTATGTCTTTTCATGGCTGGATAGCTCATTTCTTTTTTAGCACTGAGTAATATTCCATTGTCTGGATATAGTACGGTTTATTTATCAATTCACCTACTGAAGAATATCTAGGTTGCTTCCAAGTTTGGGCAGTTATGAAGAAAGTTGGTGTAACACCCATGTTCAGGTTTTTGTGTGGGCATAAGGTTTCAGGTCTTTTGGGTAAATACCAAGGTGTACCTTTGCAGGATTATATGGTAAGAATATGTTTAGTTTTTTTTTTTTTAAAGATTTTATTTATTTATTTGACAGAGAGAGATCACAAGTAGGCAGAGAGGCAGGCAGAGAGAGGAAAGAGGAGGAAGCAGGCTCCCTGCTGAGCAGAGAGCCCAATGCAGGCCTCGATCCCAGGACCCTGAGATCATGACCTGAGCCGAAGGCAAAGGCTTTAACCCACTGAGCCACCCAGGCGCCCAGAATATGTTTAGTTTTATAAGAAACTGCCAAACTGTCTTCCAAAGCCGCTGAACCACTTCCCACTCCCCCAGCAACGAATGAGAGTTCTTGTTGTTCCACATCTTCACCAGCGTTTGGTGTTGTCAGTGTTTAGGATTTTGCACATTCTAATAGGTGCCTAGTGACACCTCATTGTTGTTTTAATTTGCATTTCCCTGATGAGACATGATGTTGAGCATCTTTTCATATGTTTATTTGCCATCTGGAAATCTTCTTTGGTGAGGTGTCTGTTAAAGTCTTTGACCCAGGGGCGCCTGGGTGGCTCAGTGGGTTAAAGCCTCTGCTTTCGGCTCAGGTCATGATCTCAGGGTTCTGGGATCGAGGCCCGCATCGGGCTC
>LNAC01000499.1:2051220-2348724 GCA_002007465.1 Ailurus styani
AAAAAAAAAATAAAGTCTTTGACCCATTTTTAAGTTGGATTGTTTGTTTCTTACTGTTGAACTTTAGGAGTTCTTTATATATTTTGGATAACAGACATTTATCAGATGTGTCTTTTGCAAACATTTTCTCCTCGTCTGTTGCCTGTCTTCTCATTATTTAGACTTGTCCTCTGTAGAGCCAACATGTTATTTTAGTCAAGTCCAGCTTATCAATTACTTATTTCATGGGTTGTGCCTTTCAGGTTGTATCTAACAAGTCATCACCATACCCAATGGTAATATAGGTTTTTACCTATGTTATATTCTAGGAGTTTTATAGATTTGCATTTTACATATAAGTCTGTGATCCATCTTGAGTTAAATTTTTGCATGTGGATACTTAGTTGTTCCAACACCATATATTTAAAAAGACTGTCTTTGCTCCTTTATATTGCCTTTGCTCCTTTGTCAAATATCAATTGGCTATATTTATGTAGGTTTATTTCTGGACTCTCTGTTCTGCTTCATTGATCTATTTGCCTATTCTTTTGCCAATGCCACACTATCTTGATTACTATAGCTTTATAGTAAATTTTGACAATAGTGTCAATCTTCCAACGTTGTTTTCCTTTGATAGTGTGTTAGCTATTCTGGATCTTTTGCCTGTAAACTTTAGAATTAGTTAGTCAGTATCCAATAAATTAAATAAATAAATAGATAAATAAGTAAATAAATCACTCACTGGGATTTTGACTGAGATTGCACTGAATCCATAAAGTTGAGAAGAACTGGCATCTTGACAATATTGAGTCTTTCTATCCATCAACATGGAATATCTCTCCATTTATTTAATTCTTCTTTGATTATATTCATCAGAATTTTGTGGTTTTCTTCATAGAGATCTCATACATATTTTGTTAGATTTATACCTTAAGAACTCATTTTTGGGGGTTACTAATATAAATGGCGTGTGTTTTTTTATTTTAAATTCTGTTTGTTCATTGATGGTATATAAGAAAGCAATTGACTTTTGCGTATTAGCTGTCTATGCTATCCTAATTAGTTCCAGGAGGGTGTTTTTGTTTTTGTTTTATACATTCTTCCATATTTTCTACACAGATGATGTTATCTGCAAACAGTTTTTTTTGTTTTGTTCTGTTTTTTTTAAAGATTTTTTATTTATTTATTTGACAGAGAGAGAGAGAGAGAGAGATTACAAGTAGGCAGAGAGGCAGACAGAGAGAGAGGAGGAAGCAGGCTCCCCGCTGAGCAGAGAGCCCGATGCGGGCCTCGATCCCAGGACCCTGAGATCATGACCTGAGCCGAAGGCAGAGGCTTTAACCTACTGAGCCACCCAGGCGCCCTGCAAACAGAGTTTTATATTTTCCAATCTGTGTACCTTTTATTTTTTTGTCTTATTACACTAATAAGGATTTCCAGTATGATATCAAAAAGGAGTGGTAGGAGAGTTCCTTGCCTGAACCTGATCTTAGTGGGAAGGCTTAGAGTTTCTCACTACTAAGTGTGACATTAGCTGTAGGTTTTTTTGTAGATATTCTTTATCAAGTCGAAGAAGTTCCCTTTTACTTCTACTTATCAAAAAACAATTTTAAATCCTGAATGGATGTTAGATTTTGTCAAATACTGTCTATTTATATGATTATGTGATTTTTCTATTTTAGCCTGTTGATATTTTTGTTTTTATTAATATTTTTTGTTTTATTATGCTGTGTTAGTCACCATACAAATACATCATTAATTTTTGATGTAGTGTTCTATGATTCATTGTTTGTGTATAACACCCAGTGCTCCATGTAAATATGTGTCCTCCCTAATTCCCATCACTGGGTTAACCCATTCCTCCCCCCACCTAATCCCTCAGTTTGTTTCCCATAGCCCATAGTCTCTCATGGTTCATCTCCCCCTGATTTCCATCCCCTTCATTTTTCCCTTCCTTCTCTTAATGTCCTCCATGCTAATGCTTATTATGTTCCACATATAAGTGAAACCATATGATAATTGTTTTTCTCTGCTTGACTTATTTCACTTCGTATAATCTCCTCCAGTTCCATCCATGTTGATGCAAATGGTGGGTATTCATCCTTTCTGATGGCTGAGTAATATTCCTTTGTATATATGGACCACAACTTTATCCATTTGCTTGTTGAAGGGCATCTTTGCTCCTTCCACAGTTTGGCTATTGTGGACATTGCTGTTGTGAACATTGGGGTGCATGTGGCCCTTCTTTTCACTATGTCTTTATCTTTAGGGTAAATACCCAGAAGTGCAATTGCAGGGTGTTAGGGTAGCTCTATTTTTAACTTTTTGAGGAACCTCCACTCTTTTCCAAAGTGGCTGTACCAACTTGCATTCCCACCAACAGTGTAAGAAGGTTTCCCCTTTCTCCACACCCTCTCCAACATTTGTTTTTTCTTGCCTTGTCCATTTTTGCCATTCTAACTGGTGTAAGGTGATACCTCAATGTGGTTTTGATTTGAATTTCCCTGATGGCTAATACTTTTTATTAAAATACAGCTTTGTTAGAAATATTGTATTTAAACAGTCATTTAAATTATATTATCGATAAGTTTTTCTCCTCTATCTGTCCTCCAAATGTTTTCTTGTTCCAGAACCCTGCTTCCAGGCCTCGTTTTATATGTATTCACTCTGTAGATGGTTTCATCTAGTCCAAAGGCTTACTTATCATCTGTAACTGAGAGAAGGGGATTTTGGAAACATGTGACCTGAAAATATCTTGAGTTCCTTCCACTCCAACTACAAGTACATTTATTTCTTCTGAGCTAAATAGATGCCAAGATCTTTCAGTGACTGGGCATGGATAAGGCCGTAGGCTTTGCCGAGGTCCCTGAAAAAGAACTGGACGGGACTTTTCCTAATTGCTGGGCAGTTACCCAGAGAGAACATCACAGATCAAGGATGAGGAAAGGAGATTGTTGATTCTGGGAAGAGGCTGGTTTTCAGAGATCTTTGGACATTAGAAGAAAGCCAATGCCAGTTCTTGGACGCATGCTCATTTCTTTAACCTACAAAAGGGCAGGAGGAAGTTGAAAGAGTGGGCAGTCTTTCTTTTCTCCACATTGAAAGAGTTTAGGTAGAACTGAGACTAGAGAGGTTTCTTCTAGCAGCCTCCATGGAGGCTGATATCCTGCCCTGAAAACACAAGCCCACAGGATGAGACATACCTTGAGATTTTACCTTCTTTCAGATTCCCACGATTGAAGATATCCTAGCATTTAGGGTTGATGGGCCCCAATAATCAGGAAAAAGGAGGAGAAATCAGACTGAACAATTAGGACACAAAAAAAGTGAAATAAATTTACTGGAGGAGATGAATGGATGGCCATTGAATGAGAGAGAGAGAGAGAGAGAGAGAGAGAGAGAGAGAGAATGATAGAGGGGGAAATATAACCTTCTTGGAGTTTAATAACTTAATTTTTGTGCTGAAAATTAGACTGTTTGAGTTAAAGGAGAAGATAATTAGTGTTGAGGTCCAGATTAAAGATCTGGAGAGGTAAATGTAAGAATATCTTAAAACATTTCTTTGGTTTGGCTCTCCCTCTCCCTCCTCTCCANTCTGGAGAGGTAAATGTAAGAATATCTTAAAACATTTCTTTGGTTTGGCTCTCCCTCTCCCTCCTCTCCAACCCAGTATTCCAAATCAGAAACTGGGTGTAGGCAGTGTGTTTTATTTTTTATTTTTTTTTAAAGATTTTATTTATTTATTTGACAGAGAGAGAGAGATCACAAGTAGGCAGAGAGGCAGGCAGAGAGAGAGGAGGAAGCAGGCTCCCTGCCAAGCAGAGAGCCCGATGCGGGCCTCGATCCCAGGACCCTGAGATCATGACCTGAGCCGAAGGCAGAGGCTTTAAACCGCTGAGCCACCCAGGCGCCCAGGCAGTGTGTTTTAAAGATGATTCCTGACAGCAGGAGTAAGAGAGGATGGCGAATAAGACAGGGAATGAATAAAATCCAATACAAGGATGTATTGTTGAAGTCTCCGCTGTGGGCAAAAAGACTCAATTCCATTGAGACCTTTTGAGAATTTCACAGAGTTCTTCCTGGAATTGAGCCCCTGAAGGACAGGAGTCTGGAGCATTTATCTACTATCTCCCATTCCCCATTCATTGAGGGATGCCCCTTGGAACAGTAACTCCTCTGCATTTCAAGATGTGGGCAGTGGTTGAAGTGGACAGCTTGTCAGCCGAAGGCAAGTTTGAGCACACATGACACTGTCCGTCGCAGCTGCATTTGACATCAGAGATTGGCCAAGTGGATGTGAAGGAGGGCACCGGTCATTCCTGTTACAAATACTTAGGCAGAAAGATAAAAAATAAGGAAAGCTTGAAAGAAAAAGTGAGAGGGGCAGAGATTCAAGAGACCCAAGATACAAATACATGATATTGCAGAAGGAAAAATACAAATAGAGAAGAAGCACTAGGTAAAAATAACCTTGGTATTGCTTTTCCATTTTGTTTTTGTGAATTTGACTCCTTTAGATCTTTCATATGACTGGAATCATGCAATATGGGTCCTTTTGTGACTGGCTTACTTTGCTTAGCATAGTGCCCTTGATGTTCATCCATATTATGTCATGTGTCATGATTTCTTTCTTTTTAAAGGCTACGTAATATTTCATTATATGTATATGCCAAATTTCTCTATGCACTCACCTATTGATGGACATTTGGATGACTTCCTGCTCTTGGCTATGGTGCATAATGTTGTCATGAATATGGATGTGCAAATATCTCTTTGAGATCCTGCTTTGAAATTTTTTTGGATATATATTCATAAGTGGAATCGCTGGATTATATGGTAATTGTTGTTAATCTTTTAAGGAACCTCTATTGTTTTCCATAATGGTTGTACCATTTTATGTTCTTCTTATCCTTGCCAGCACTTATTTTCTGTCCTTCTGATTATGGCCATCATGATGGGTGTGAGGTTATACCACATTATGGTTTTGACTTCCATTTCCCTAATGACTAGTGAATGTTGAGAGAAATAAATTTTTGTGGAACACATGAATAAATATCTGTCCTACACAAAACCTTTCCATAAGGCCACCACCAGTCTTTCCTGCCTCATTTTGGATGAACTTGGCATGCTAGGAGTTGTTATCAGACCAGTCAGAGAGGTAAAAGAATGTCTAGGCTGAACTCAGTCTACAAGTGCTCTAATTTGGGGTGGGTGGGGCAGCAGGAGACTCCACGCACTGTATGTCAGAATATGTGTCATCATTATGTTTCAGTGTGTCCTTTGTCTGAAACAGGAAGCCAGATAGTGGTTGGTAGGCTAGGGGGCATAGTTCAACAGCCTCCAGGAGAGAAGTTTGACTATTCAGAGTCATGCAAGATATCAAGCCCTGCCCATTCTGGTTGAAGGTCAGGGATGGCCTCCAGGCCCAGGATAGGGGATATGGATTACAAGCCAGAAAGACTTTGGTGGTAAGGCAGGGTCTTTTAGGTTAGTGTGATCCTAAAGATGATTGATTTCCAAGCTAGGATGTATTCTTTTTTACTTTCTGACATTTCTCTCTTCTTCCTTGTGCTCAAACTAGGATTTATGGAAAATTATTTCTATGACTGGTAAAGCTGAAGCTGGGGGAAGGTCATGTCACCAGAGTTGAATAAAGCGGTCAAACTAAAAAATAGCTTCAGCCTAGAAACTGAGAAATGGAAAAAATTCTTAGTGGCCTGAACATCAGAAGGTTTATGTTCCACACCTGTTCTGACACTAAATTCTGGGTCATTGCAGGGTTTTACTTTTTCTCATCTGTGAAATGAGGGGGATGGAAAGGTGAGTCTTAAAAGATCTTATCCATTCTGGGGGGAAAAAATCAACAATTTAGCATCTGATGAGTCTTTTTAATTCAGTAAGTATTTATCAAGAATCCTCCATGGGGACTGTGCTGGGTGCAGGCTAAGTATAAGTAAAAGAATTATAGTCTCCGCCCTTAAGAAGCTTTTGGTCTAGTGAGGGAGGTATGCAGGTAAACTATCAAGGCAGATGAGCAACTAAGCACATATTAGAGGTTTTTACAAGGCTCCAGAAAATATAGTTAAAGGAACAAGTTAATTCTGCATGCTGGAGTCAGAGAATACAGGAAGAGGTGCCATTTGACTTGAGATCTTTTAGGAAGACTTTGATGGCGAGGGGAGGAAGAACAATCCTGGGAGAGGGATGGACATTTGTAATCTCAAGGAAACATAATGGTCATGGTAAACCAGGGAACAGATTTCAGCTTATCATGGGGGTATGGGTTTCATGAGATGAAGACAGTGACTGAAGGTGAGGTTGAAAAGGAAAATTGGGAAATTGGGACCAGGTTGATAAAGAATTTCAAGGCTGGTGGGTTTTTTTTTGTTTTTTGTTTTTAGGTACTTGTAGTTTATCAGTTGGGAATGTTTTAGGCCACAAGTAACAGTCTATCCACCTGCAAGTGGCTTAAGCAATAAAGACATTCAATTTTCTCATAGAGCAAGAAGTCTAGAGATCATTCTACTTAGATACAGCCGCTGAACAGTATCTTCAGTGGTTCAGGATCTTCCTATTCTTTCTCTTGCGTCACTTCTTAAGCAACTATTTTCAAGATAGGAAAAAAAAAAGGGAAGGAGTAGAGCTAGAAACCTCTTTTTTTTGAGTTTGTATCAATTTTCCTGGAAATGTTCCAGATGACTTCCCTTTACATCTCCCTGACAAGACTTGCATCACATGCTTGCCCCTAGCTGGCTGCAGTGAGGTTAGAAAAGTAAGCATTTAAATAGAAAGTGATTGATACAGGTATTTTTAATCATATTCTGGAATTTGGGAGGTGTGTGCTCTTCCTAAACACATCACCTCCCTAATGCTTGAATAAAACCTGGGTTTGCTTAGCCAGGAAGAAGAGGAAAGGAGTAGTCAACCTAAAGTGTCCAGCAAGGAAGGCAAGGAGATTTTTAAGCAGAGCAAGTGATATGATCTGATTTGTGGTTTAGGATGGTTTTTCTGGAAAAGAGATTGAAAGAGCCTTCCTATTCTGTAGCATGGGCATCAATTTATCTCACAGAGTGTTAAATTCTAATAAGGTCAGAGTAAATCTTACAGAGCACTCAACAGAGTGAATATCTCAAAACTTTTACCTTGGGAAGAAAGATCCAAATCTTTGATTCCAGAAATAAAATTTCTTTTTAAATAATTAAAACCTATGTCATTGTGATTGATGGGCCAGGAAAATGTTTTAACATTTTTTTTTCATGAAAAAAAATGTTTCTTTCCCTTGGAAACTTTGGATATTTTTATTTCTTACACAGATGGGGTCTTTAGCTACAAATGCCCTTTACTATCCAGAAATGAATAATAGCACCATATTTAGGCAATAATATGACATCCTTTGGACTCACAAGAATAGTTTCTAACAACTGCATATATGACCTAAGCATGACCTTACCTGTGGTGTTGACCAGCATTTTGGTTTTGTGAAGGGTAGAGATTAGTAAGACAGAAAGAAGGTAATCTGAGCCAAAGAGATTTTGAGATATAATTAAGTGTGGAACATAAAAAATAATTAGAGATATAACCATTCATTATATGATCTTGGATATGTTGTTTAAACTCCCAAAGCCTCACAGATGCCCAAGCGATCACGTAAGATGATGGGTTAGTGCTCACCAAATACCGGTGTTCTCGTCTACAATCATCTCTTTTGCAGATAGCTTCTGACTGTGAGACTAATTCCAGCCAATGAAATGTGAACAAAACTAATGTCAATCTTTTTGAGTCAAAGCCATTAAGAATCAGTATACCCCTTCTATCTTCCTTTTCTCCTGTGCTGACCTTGGATGCCAGGTATTTCAGATGGCATAACTACAGGAGGGACGAGAACTGCTGATCCAACTTTGAGCAAGAGCAAGAAATGATCCTGTCCAGATAATGTAGATAAGAAAATGCTTTGGAAATGGTAGTTACAACTACTGGTCTTGTTATAATAAATAATGCTTTCATGGCTGCCTCAACTCATAGGGGTTAATCCTCAACTGGTTTGGTTCCACTTTGTTCGGGGGGAGCAAGGCTTTCCCTTTCAGCCCTACTCCTGCACAAGGTGTCTAAGGTAGAATAGAGGCTACTGTCTACTCAGGGAGCTTGCAGATACCCTGGACAGTGGACAATGGAGTGTCCATACTGGAAAAGAAATCAGTGCTTTCAAGTTGACAGGTCCTCCTTCGCTCATATTTAACTGCTTCTACTCCAGCCTCTCCAGTGTCAGTCTCTCCTCTGCCTTCTCATCCCTCTTTCTCTATTTCTCAGGCAAATACAGTCTCTCTCTTTTTTTATTAATGTATAATGTATTAAATGTAGTTTTTAGAAGTAGAAATACATGCATGCAAAAATTTCTGTCTTGTATTTAGATTGGGGGTTTCTTTATATCTTTGTGATTCGGTGAAGGCAAAGTAAGGGGAAAATGCCCTCCGCTAAGAGTGAGGGAGCAGAAGAACAGAAATATATACTAAAACACATAGGTGATGATTTTGAGTTATAACCTGTTACGTTATCTTTGCTGACATGATTATTAATAATGAATAGATGAAACATGGGATGCTGAGAGACGATGTCGTATAATAAGAAGGGAATTCATGGAAACAGTTTTTTGAGAAATGTATTATATGGTTTGCAATCATCCTGAACCATCAAAACACTTGTCATCTGCTTCTAAGAAGGAGTGAACAATAAGCTGTATTTGGGTGCACATAGGTGCCAATAGAAATGAAAAAGCAGAGAAACCAATAGTTTCTGGAAAAAATTTCTAAAGCTACCTATACTTTATCACCTTCTTTTAATCTCTTTTGTGGTAGGCATCTTCTGACATGGTCCCAATGGGACTTGCTTCCTAGTACGCATGCTCCTGTGTAATCCCCTCTTCTTGAATATGAGCTGGTTCTAGTGACTTACTTCTGATCAATATAGTCTGACAAAAATAATAGCTTGTCACTTTCAATTTTAGGTTATAAAAGATTGTGACTTTCATTTTGTTAACACTCTCTCCCTGGTCTTTTTCTGTGACCACCCTGATGAAGTTGGGTGCTACAGAGGGAGGCAGGCCCTTATATGGTGTTGGAGACACAGGTATAGGGAAGACTAATTCCTTTCTGTTGAGGAGTTCATGATCTACAGAAGCAATGCAAGTTTTTGTATTAAGAGCCATACAAAGAAAGGGCTGTGGCAACAGAGATGAAGGAGTAATTAATCGAGATTATCAATAAATAACATCTATAACTACAGCAATCAACGCAAATTTCCTGAAAATGGTGTATTGCAAAACAGACTGACTTTATAGCCTACAGACAGAGCATCAGGGAATTATAGACGAGAGAGACTGAGACCTGATAATACTTTGGCTGTGGTCTAAGGAAATGATCAGGTAGGTGGAACCAACATGGATCACCTTGGAAAAGGCAAATGACTCAGAAGACAGCGGAGAACACAGTAGTAGCAAAAGAAGTACGGGGAAGACCCAGATGGAAACCCTGATCTTAGTTACTCCTGACTGAGGATTTCCCCAGTGGTCATCAAAGATGGTTTGAAACTTGACAAGATTACTTCTGTCGGAATCCCTGCATGTTATTTTCTGTTACTGTATCTTTACATACCATATCTGTTACAGCTAAATTATCCTCAAACAATATTTATAAGGCTCTTTTATCTCCTTTAAAAAAAGTCTTTGCTAAAGCAATACAAACACAGAAAAATATGCAAATCATAAATCTACATCTTGATGAATTTTCACTAACTGAGTACACTCATGTGGCCAGCACCCAGATAAAAATGGAACATTTCCAGTGCTCCAGAAGCTGTCTTCATGCTCCCTTCAAGTCCCTCTTAACTTTTGAAAGACTTTTTGTATTAAAGAATTTTAGACTTATAGAAAGGTTGCAACAAATAGTATGGGGTTCTTGTATACCCCTCACTATTTTCCCTGATGTTAACATTTGACCTAATCATAATAAAATTATCAAAGAGACACAGGAACCAACTTGAGCTTCCTCCTAGTTCCCAAAAAACTTGGATGATGTAAGCAACAGCAATAACCACACAAAACAATGGATTTTAACCTATAGGATAAATATCTGAGTCACATGTGTGTAAATAGTTGCATAAATACCTGAGAAAGAAAGGGTAACCTTTTTTGAAGTAGAATTTCAATGAACAAATGTAACAGAAATGATCAATGTAGAAAATCACCATTAGGGAAACACCACTTCGATGATTGTGGAAAGAAAGAATCATTGATGGATGTTAATAATGGGCAAAAGTATGCTGAGAAGTAGGACATTTGCACAGTCTCAAAATATTCCCCTCTAAGATACTTATTCATTACACAGGGAAAGCTAGTCACTTTGCAAGTAGAAAAACTTAGCAGGCACTGTGTTAACCTAGCAATAACCTAGTCTCACCCCCTAGGGATAAGACATATTGACGTCCTCTACCTCCTGATACCGTGCACTGAGAAGGGCACAGCATCTCTTCTGCAGTATTCTTGCCCAAATAACATAACCTCATTTAAGCATCAAAAGCATACAACAAACCAAAATTGAGGGACCTTCTGCAGAGTAACTGTCCAGTTCTCTTTAAAAGGGCCAAGGTTATAAAAGACAAAGACTGAGGAACTGCCCCCTAGACTGGAGGAGTCTAAGGACACAGGAGGGCTTCATACAATGTGGAATCCTGGATCAGATCCTGGACCAGAAAAAGAACAGCAGTGGAAAAACTGGTGAAAGTCAAGTAAGGTCTGCACATGAGCTGATGGTAGATCCATGTGCATGTCCCTTTTACTTGTTGAAAGTTGAAGAACAGTAACATCTAATACATAGGTATTGCTTACTTGATGCCAGATCCCAGCTCCATTTTGCAGATGAGGAAACGGAGGCCCAGACAGATGAACTTGCACTGAGCTACCGTTACACAGCTCGTGAGCTGCAGGGCAGGGCTCACACCCAGGCTGTCTGGCTCCCAGAGTCCGTGTGTCACCTCCCTGCCTTCTGCCTGTCTAGCATGCTTCCTTCCGAGACCGTTGAGGGCACACGCCGTGGGCTCTGGGCTCTTGAGCCAACAGACCAAAATGCAGCCTTTCCCCACCGCCTTGGGAGTGGGTGTGGAGCCAAGGCCTGCCTTCCTGGCTGGGATGCCCCTTTACAAAGGCATTTTTTCCCCAAGATTCTAAAATAGAAGCTCGGGGCTCTGTCTTCCCACAGAAAGTATCGACATCTATATTTATCCCTTTTCCAGAAGCTGAGGAGACCCAGTTCATGCTAATTGCAGTTTACCAAACAAGCTGATTCTTAACCCCATGAATATTTTTGCCATTGAAAGCGCCTACAACTTGCGAAAATGAACAAATGGCACACTGCTCTGCTCTTTTCGCCTCCCACAGAGGATTATATTTTGTTGCCTGTTAACTCTGCAGTTGTACCACACGCGTCACCGAGACGTGACCAAGGGTCCCAGCCACCCCCAGGCGGGGCACAGTGTGGACTCGGGGTTGGTTTATACACAACCTTCAGGGATTGGCTTAACCCGGCAGGACACTTCTGGAAATGAGGTCCTCTGATGGTTCTCGGGCCAGGAGCTAGTTGGGATTTAATTACTTATTCTTTTAACCTTTTATACACCTTGTTGTTAAAACCATTTCATAATTAACAAAGAGCAGAGAGATTAGAATGATGAGCACACAGAGATCCATCATCTAGATCCAACAACTGTCTACGTTTTGCCAAACGTGCTTTACACGTACGTACTCCTGTCACACACATACGTACATTGCTGAACGCTTTCAAAGGGGACTGCAGATTCTGTGTGTCAGAGGGTTCAGTGGGGCTGTGTGCTGCAGGGACTGCAGTCTAGAGCTGACCTTAGGTACACCCCGCCTTTTTTCTTTTTTCTTTTTTCTTTTTTGGCAGGGTTGGAAGATGAATGGATGGTATTAATGAGCCTACAGGGTGAAATAATATTACAGGGTTTAACACTCATTTGTGGAATCACAGACAGTAAATGCTGGAAGTTCTGTTCATTCTCTGGCTCTAGGATCTCCTTCCTCTCTTTTTGCTTTCTGCCCTATGCTTTAGTTAAATTGGTTCACTTGACCATCAGAGAGCATGTTCTGAGCTTTGCTACCCTTGTCTTCACTCGCGATTTTTCCTTCATCTGGTTCTTCCCTCTCTCACTCTTTACCACCACCTTCCTCTTCTCTTCAACTGTCCAAATCCTACTCATTTTCCACGACCGGTACCCCATGGCCCCTTCTTCTAGAATGTACCTCCTCCTCCTCTCCCACAATACAGAAATATTATTTCCCTGCTCTGAGCTCCTCCTCTTTTATCTGTAGCGCTTCTGGGTCCCTTCCTCCTTTTGATTGTGCCATTTTTAAGTGGTGTCTATAATATCTCTTTTCCCATAGATTATAAGCTTCTTGAGAGTGCCCACCACACCTCTTGATCCTTACGGTTCTCAGGGTGCCTTGTACCTAATGGTGCTTAATTACTGCTTTGGCGTGAAGGCCTAAGGGCCCCATAATGATGGCCTTGCTCATTAAAGTTCAGAAATTAGTGTGGTCACTTGGCTCCAACCTTCCCAATCTATCATTATTTGGTTTGAATGGCTGGGGAAACCTAGAGACTATAGAGACCCTTTTTAGGGCTGTGGTCTTTGGGCAACAGCGTCAGTGGGTGCCACTGTCCCCTAGGGCAGTGGGGGTCCTTGCAATGCCACTCTCTGGCCCACTAGAGCCAGGGGGAGAATACCAGTATGCTCTACTTCAAGGACCAGAGCCCTGGTAGATGGCAAGGATTTTTGGTCTTCTCTGACAGGCTGGATTCTCAATGCAATGGGGGAAAAAAAAAAGCAAAGAGACCAATTCAGGAATTACATCCTTCTTTATTCGGATAAGATACATTTTACATGCTTTATGAGGTTAATGTCCCCTGCTCCTGATTACAAAAATCTGATTGGCATATTAATCAGGTTATAAAAGTGAGAGAAGGAAGAACCACAAACAAGGTAGCAGCTGCTCTTTTGCTGCCAAATCCATTCAGGGTATAAAATTTTTGCTGAGATATTTATTGTGAAATAGTTTTTTTTTTCTCCCCTTGCTTTTATTTTTAGTCGGCATTACCCCAGCATCTGTTCCACCTCATGTGAGAAATGCATTGGAATAGGGGGTGAGAGGAATGTACTTACAAAATTGAGAAGGCTTCTGCAGAGTGTGAGAAGTGAGGCAACACATCTTGCTCTGATCAAAGACTGAGAATCTTGGGAGGAGCTTGCTTCCCTCTACTTGACACTCATATCTTCAGATCCCAGAGCTTTGAGAGATATCTGAGAAAGACTTAACTTTGGTCAGCAATGTCCCCACCAGGTGCTGGTCCAACTTTTGCTTAATTACTTTCAATGATGAGGAACTCATTGCTTGTCAAAGCAGCATTACAGAGGAAAATGAAACAGTGGTTTCCTGGACCTTGTTGCAAGAAAGAAAAAGCCAGATAGGAGCCAGTCCGAGTCACAGGCAGCAGACTATGTGGTTCCATAACACTCATCTATTAGAAAGGTCTTTCTTGTTTCATAGTTGAAGCTTCCACCACTGATCATTCCACCTCTGCTCCACTGAACCACATATAACAAATCTACTGCCTCTTCAGATACTTAAAGAGTGGATTTCTCTGCTGTGCGTTCTCTTCTCCAAGTTAAAATTCCCGTCATTTCGTCAGTTCCTTCCAAGGCATTGTGTTGAGGGTTTTTACCATTCTAGGTACTCTTTGATCACCTGAGTCTACTCAAGGTATGGGTTCCAGACTTGAATTCATCGCTCTCCCTGAAGAGATACTTACTTGCACGTGTATGGAAGGAAAGAGATGCTACCATCTTATCTGGCTGCCATTCTATGTCCCCTCCAGTCGGCACCGATAACCCGGACTCTGGTTTGCAGGTTATTGGGCCTTGTTACAAAACTGAATTGATTTGTTTTATAAGGAAAACACCATATAACATGGAGGCTGAAAATTCAGGGCTGCAGGTAAAATACCAATTTATGAAGATATGTATTTTGACTCTTGCAGAAAATATTTTATGATGGACTATAAGATTAAATCATGTAAAACAGGTCAGTCCAGAAACACATCAGAAACAACTTGAAAAAAATGAAGAGGTAATTGTACTACGATCCTGAGATGAATTATAGGAACTAAGCACTAAACACTGTTCAAGTGCCCTAATTATAAAGACAAAAGTGAAAATAGTCTTTTCTTTTTTTTAATAGAAGAAAAAGTGTCCATTTGATGGAAAAATTTTATTCTACCAAAAATTGACAGCATGATCTGTATTCCACCTCATTCCCTCTGAAAGTAAGCTCTGTGGTGCCAAGGAGCATGCCTGTCTTGGTCACTGTTCAACTCCCTTTATGGAATAGAGTTTTGACATTTACAGATACTCAGAATGATTTTCAGCTGAATTCCACAGAAGATCTGAGGCAGGTGATGATAGGGTCACTTACAATAAGCCATTATAAAATAGAAATAAAACATTATAAAATACAAATAAATATCAGCATGAGAAGAACAGAAGAATGCAAAGAAGTAAAATAAGAAGTTTGATCACAGAAACAAATTTGCTTACTGTGAGAGTCAAAAGATTCTGACTGTGGGTGAAGTTCCTATTTGATGCCAAGCTTATGTTGGCTAAAGTGAAAAAGAAGACATGATCAGCATCATGGATAATAGACAATAGATAATAGAGTAGTATTTCAGTCATTTAACACAAGCACAACTTTTCCAAATATTATTTTGGAGCAGCAGTTCCCAGGTGGAGAATCCTATGTGAAGGGCACAGAAAGTGTAGTGAGCAATGCTTCCAGCAACATTCCTTGTGACGATTCCTGATGGCTGTCCCTGGGACATCCTGGAATGACGGCAGAGGGACCGCAGGGACCTGTAACTCTGTCGGCGAAGGGGAAGACCTGCCTCCCATGGCTCTTCACAAAGGGATGCTCGGGAGTTGGTTACTAAGAATTAAAAATGAAGTCCAGTTTAGCTCTTAGAAGGAGGAGGGAATTGATCAGGAACCAGTATTAGGCCACTCACCTTGCTGGGAATTTTCACCCTAAATCCTGTAATGCAGATGAACTTGTTTGAATGAATCCTGAAGGGCCCATGAACTTGAGTTAAACTGTAAGTTATGTACCCAGGAAACTGAATGAATCAACCTGTTGGATGTCATCCTAGTTTGGGTTCCCCTGGAGAAGCAGACTCAGAGACAAGCCCTTGTGTGCAGGTAGTTTATTTGGGAGATGATCCCAGGAAGCTCAAATGAGGGGTGGGGAACGGAGGGTAGGGCAAGAAGAAAAAACAAGAAGGCGTTTGTTAATGATCGACTTGCCTTTTATCTGGAGAATAGACGCTCCGTTTTTACCTCTTTGGGGAAGATTTCTTTGATTCTCCAGACAATTATGTTTTTACCTTTGTTTGCTCCCATCACATTTTGTACTTGGCTCTCCTGTAGCCCTAATAAGGTCACGCGATGTGTTGGCACTTCTAATACACTAGTCTTTTCTACTGGACCGTGAGTTCCTTGAGGAAAGAAGCAACAATATTTTAACGTCTTTGGTCCAGAGCATAATAAGCGTTCAGAACTATTTATTGATTGTATTAATGTACAACCCTCACAGCCAAGTGGAGCAATCACATCTTTGAGAATCCATCGCACAATTCTCTTCCATGTGGCTAGACCTGTCCTGAAGAAACAAATTCTTTGATAAAGGGTCAGCAGGAACCTCTCTCTTCTTTTGTGAGTAATACCACCAGAGGTGATTTTAGATTTTTGTTGCTATAGAAACCTCAGAAAGTACATTAACTTCAATGCAAAGGCATCTTATTCCTTAAAAATTTCATGTTTGAATGATTTAAATGCAGGTCCCAGCTGGGTGATTAAATGCGCTTCATGTGAGGGAAGGAGTATAATGTTGTGGCTAAACGTGTAGGCTTTAGATTTGGGCTGCCTGGGTTCAACTGCTGGCTCCATCCCATAATGCCTGCCTGACCTTGAACAAGTCAGGTAAAGATATTGAGGCTTAGAGATATTATGTATCTTTCCTGAGGATTCACAGCTCTACCGCTTAAAACTTTTCATGGTAGTTAATATTAGCTTCAGAAACTTTTCCAAGGGCACACTCTTAGTTAGGTGATGGAGTTGGAATTTGAACAAGGTGAAAGAAAATAACTTTTCTTTCCTTTTTTCTTTACCTCCTTTCCCTTCCCTTTTCTTACTCTTTTCTGCCAGAAAAGTTTAGTTTAACTCCTATTGGAAAGGGGTTTAGTTAAATTCATGTAGGGACAAAGAGTGTATTTCCAGTAGCAGGCCATAGCTTGTTTATCATTGCCCTTCATAAATATTAGAATGCCTCTTGAATGGAAATGCCTTAGTTTATTTTAATAGCCCCCATTTACTGGGCACCTACTATGTACCAAGTTCTTTGCCGGTATGATTTCTTACCCTCCTAATAATTCTGCAGTAATTCTGCACAATCCATTGTCTCAGTTTGGTTTTCCTAGAAGTAGGCCCTAAGACAATGTTCAAATGCAAGTAGTTTATTTGGGAAATGGTCCCAGGAAATACTGAGAAGGAGTGGGGAAGGGAGCAGGGAAGGGAAGGCAGCCAATTAAGGGTGCGTTGTGAAGCAAGTTAACAATATGGGCAACTGGGGCCAATCCTGCTGGGCAACTCTAGAAGCCAGTTCGGAACAAGTGCCTCGGGGTTGTCCCAGACAAGGTGTGAGGGAGCTGGAGTGTGTTATGCACTGGTTCCTGCTGCTCGTTGGTTGACGGCTGCACTCTGGGCATGTTAATCATTCAGTACTTGTGGCTTACCATGGGTGAGCAGAGTGGTCTCTTGTGGATAGAGAAATCCTTAGGCAGATAAATGAAGATGCTGGCAGGTGCGAGGTTCGAGAGAATATGGGCAGGGCACCTACAAAGCCTGCTGCAGTTTCTTACTATCTATATTTTAAGGATGAGGAAACCGAGGCTTAGAGAAGTCAACTGACTTGCCCCTACTCCCTAGTACATAAAACGTCAGACCCGGCTGGCATTAGAATGCAGGTTGTTCTGACTCCCACATCCGGACTTTTTCCTACTCCTTGCATCATCCTGCCCTCCATCACCAGGCTGAGGAATAAATAGGCTGTGTGAAATCAAGCTAGTCTGAGGACTATGACTCCCTCTGAAAGGGAGCGTACTTTGGGGATGTTAGGGAGTCGGAGTCATTCACTGTTGTGTTGCTTAGTATTTGGAATACATCTGTCACTGCGTGAATTGTGTCCTCCAAAAAAGATGCGTTGAAGTCCTAACTCCCAGTACGTCAGAATGTGACCTTATTTGGAAATAGGATCATCGCAGATGTAATTAGTTGAGCTCATACGAGGGAAGGGTGGGTCCTTTGTCCAGTATGACAGCAGCCTTATGAGAAGAGGGTTGTGTGGAGACACGACCCACAGGGAGAACCTCATGTGATGACGAAGGCAGAGTTTGGAGTGCTGCAGCTGCAAGCCAGCGACCCCCAGAGACTGCCAGCAGACCACCAGACGTGATAAAGGAGTCCCCTGCTGACCCCTCAATTTCAAACTTCTAGCCTCCAGACTGGGGAGACCAGAAATTGCTGTGGTTTTAAGTCACCCAGTTTGCGATGTTTTGTTATGGCCACCCTAGGAAACTAACACACACCTATTTTTTTTCCTTAATAAAGCTTTTACTGACACTAGTGATTGTGTAAGAGGGGGATTTGGTGCCAGCTTGCAGAATCGTCTGAGTTGGGAGCTCCAGCTGCAGTTTGCATGACTCCCCTTCAGAGCCATGTGGGTATCTTGAGCAATCAGTGCCTCTGACACAAAGAATATAAAACAACCAAGTTTGGATAAAAAGAGTTTCTTCCTTTAGTACTTACTAGGCTCTACTCTGATTGATGTACTTAGCACTGCTTCCCGCCAAGGTAAAATAGATCCTATTTCATAGACAGGGAAACAGGAAAATAGGGCAGTTGAGGAATTTGGAATGAAGCCATCTGATGTAGCCTCTTACAAGCCTTTTTCCCTCTGATCCCTCAGGATCCCGTCAGCAGCTTCGCTACTCTGCTTCACTGCTAGGATCTGAGCAACTTGCCTGGGACAGAGTAAGACAGTAAAAGAAGACTTATCTTTAGAAATTATAGTCCTCAGACTTAGAGGGAGAACTGAGCACACTCTCCAGGGAAGACGAGTTAAGGAACTGGTGCCCAAATGTGTTACGAGCACCTGGAGATGGTGGGGGAGGGGTCCCATGAGTTGGTGGAGAATCCTAGCCCACACCTGGAGGGGTACGCACAGCTCACTTTCTGCTTCTGTCATCTTAAGACTAAGTCATTTCAGTGTGTTTCCATTCCCATCACTTTGCACACTGACACAGGAAACAACTTCAAGCTACAGTGGGTCTGGTTTCAGAGTATTTGGGGTTGGTGCTGTGGGCATAGACTGCTGATTAGCAAGCAGCCCCTGGGAACGGTTATTCAAGGAGCTGCTCACCCTTGCATCCACTTTGACCACTGCTGGACCACACGGTACAGTGGGAAGAATTCAGGTACTGGAGACGGGGAGGTCTGGGTTTGAATGCAACAACAACTTATGATTTAATTGCTGTTTTCTTATATATATATATATATATATATATATATATATATATATATATATATAAGAAATATATATATTTATATACATATATATATATATTTCTTACCTGTAACTGCATAAAAGTACCCATGTCACAGTGTTGAAGGATTTAAATGAGGGTAAGAAAATAATCTATGTTGGGGCCCCTGGGTGGCTCAGTGGGTTAAGCCTCTGCCTTCGGCTCAGGTCATGATCCCGGGGTCCTGGGATTGAGCCCCACATCAGGCTCCCTGATTAGCAGGAAGCCTGCTTCTCCCTCTCCCACTCCCCTTGCTTGTGTTCCCTTCTCGCTGTGGCTCTCTCTTCCAATAAATAAATAAAATCTTAAAAAAAAATAATCTATGTTATAGGGTTTTTAAGAGGATCAAATGTGGAAACCACGAGAACTGTGCTTGGACACCCTGCATGCCTCTATTTACTGTATGGCTGTTAGCTCTTCTTCCTGTCATTGCAGTTACCGCTAGGAACAGCGATCATGTGAGCAATATATCTGGAAATCCATAGTTGTCCCCCAGGCTGCTGACTTGATCACTGCAGATAGACAGAGTCCAATAGAATGGGGAAGAACTCTTTCTCTCTAATAATAGTATCCAAATAAGTTCTTTCCCTGGGCATTTGTGAAGAGAAAAGATGAAATTCACCTTCAGAGTGACAGATAAATAACACAGAGGCATCGCCACAAGGGGGGCCTAGGGGTAACTACCAGTTCCTCTTCACTATGGGGGTGATGACCCTCTTAGTCTGTGCGACTTTATTTCCTTCCTGTCCTGCTGATGGTCTGGATCGGCGCTCCTCTCACTTAAATGGGCCTACCAGTCACTTGGGAGCCTTGTTAAATGTAAAATCAGATTCAGAGGTCTAGAGTAGAGCATGAGGTTCCTCGTTTCTAACGAGCTCCCAGGTGATGTTGGTGATGCCCATGAAACACACTTTGAGTGGCAAGGCTGTGGATGCTCTTTTTATTTTCCTTGTTCTATGGCATCTGTGGATTTAACTCTTTATGGATTCCATTGCCCCTTCTCAGTTCACATAGGCTAGAATATTTTCTTGGCTCGTTCCTTCTTTCAATGTCTGTTAAGTCATTAGTATGTGTCAGGAACTGTATCAGGAGAAAACATCACAGTTGATAGTTATGGGTTTCGGTGTCATTGATAGGAATTCCAGCATTCTCCACAGAAATAGAGCCCCTGGTCATGAAGTCTGTGTTGGACATTCCCCTGCCTCTTTCTACCTATCAGAGCAGTGGCCCGAGTTAGGAACAGGTGGTAGGGAGAGAAGTTATTCTTTCCAGATACAAGCCAGATGGCGCTAGTCCCTAGTATCTGCTCGGCCTGACTCTTGTTTAGTTCCCTGCCCATTTTGACACAACATTCCACTCCTTTGTCAGATGCTATTTGAAGTAGAATCATGGGGCCCTACTGAATTGTGCATAGCAGGTGACTCAGGTAAAGTCTTGAAGATATGTCTGTCCTCTCAAGTCTTTGCATGTTTATTATCAAAGAGTTTTCTCCCAGCCTAGCCTTTACTCCATCTCACCGGCTCCTTTCTTTCCCTTCCTGGCTCTTCTCTCATCTTCAGATTCTTACCACTTATGCTGAGCTGTTTGGCTCTGGCCTAGCTAATATTTGGGTACCAGTTCTGGCAGCTAACGAGTTCTTCATTGGTTAGGCCCAATCCTCCATAGATGGTAGTGGGATAATAAAAATAATAAACATTTCTTCCTTATTAAGCATAAAATCTCAGAATTGACCAGTAAAAGAGCTAGTACTTTGGTGTCCTATAGAAAGACAGAATTGTTCTAAAGGAAATGATAGAAATTATAATGCACAGTAACACATCACCAGCCCCTCTTGCCACACTCATTCTGTAGATGGCTGAGCCAGTCTTGGAATTACATCCGTTTGTTTCTGTTTTCAGTTTCAATGGAGAAACAGAAGCTGCTTGGCAGATTCTCAATACTGATTTCACAGTTTTTAATCCTTATGAATGAAATTGCTTAAGTTCAATCTATACAGTAAAGATCTCTTTGTGTATTTCTATTTCTCCGATGATTTCTGTTTTTATTTGCCATTGCACAAATCTATGAAAATGCTAGAGGCAGAATATTCTTTCAGGAAAACTTGTTTTGTAAAACTCTTATTACAAAATGCCGCCTTCTCTGCAGTGTTGTGATGGGAGGGTCTTTATAGCTCTCTGGCTTTCAGTAGATGAAACAATTTCTGGGCTGAGTGTTGGCTAAAATAATTTTTTCCTCACATTTCTTAAAAATCATTTTTTTTCTGTGATTACTTCATGATCCCCACTATCAAGTATGTTTTCTCTGGCCACTCTCCACACCCTTGTCTCTGCCTCTAGCAGCTGGTCTTAAACACTATGCACTTGCGTTATTGTCTGGTTTTGTGCTTAACTGATTCATGTCCCCCTTACATGTGGACCACATACGTCAAGGAAGGAAATTATTTTTATGTTCTACATGTTTACTGAGGGTTTTGTCTTTTCTTCCTTGACCCAAACTCCTGGTTGCTGGTGTGTGAGCTTGTTTACTCTGAGTAAAACACAACTTCCAATTTAGAAGTGATACGGCTTAACAAGTCTCGTAAAAAGAATTGGAAAGATCTCTGGACATCAAAGAGCTTTTATGTGCTGACATTTTGTAGAATGTAAAAGAATCTGGAACATATGGATTAAATTCCTCTTAAAGCACATTCCGCTTTAAAACTGCTTGAGACAAGGCACATTTTGGACTTCCTCAGCCTGTGTATTTTCTCCCCTTCTGGCTAGTGTCCTGTCCCATTTTGGGGACTTTACTTGAGTAGTCAGAGACCATGCCTTGATGAATTACAATTATCTATCCTATAAAGAGGTTTCAAAGACCTGCTTTTTGTTTTCAACCACTTTCAGCCTTTCTGGTGGTTGGTTCTGATAGTCCAAATATGGATTCTTGAGAAGAACTTTTGGGCAATAATGGTACACCTTGAACATGCACAGTTTCATTTTTCTTGGGAGAAGAATAGACTAAGTTGATGTGGTTGACTACCAGTTGCTTTCTGAAACTTAACTGATTATTATAGATAGCATCCTGGTTTTCTTTCTACCTCTCTAGCTATTCCTTCTCAGACTCTACTGTATTATGAATTGCAGGAGGCCTAGGGCTTTGCTCACTGCTGTATCTCCAGGACTCGGAACAGTGGCATATAGCTTGTGTTCAGTAGACATTTATTCACTGTATCACTGAGTCTTCTGAATGGAGTTATGCTTCAAGGGTTTATCCTTGAATTCCTCCTCTACCCTAACTTCCCTAGAAATCTCAGCCACCTGTCTGATACCCATTGACCCATCTATCTTCCTGCTTCCGATGTCACAACTCCAGTGACTTGCAGACAACAGCAATTAGCTATCTTCTCACCACCTTAGGAAAAATAGTCTAAATGACATTCAAAGTCCTTACTCCAGCCTCGAAGTTGATCTTTGTCTCCACTTCTGCTTTTCTCCTCCATTGTCTGTTTATAGCATTCTTTACCATTTCTCCATTTATTCTATTTCTACTACCAGTTCTCTAGGGTTTTGTTTTGTTTTGTTTTTTTGGGTTTTTTGGGGGGGGTGTCACAACACACTATTTCCTTTGAGCTAGTCTCTCTGCCTTTCTTATCTGTCTCTATATTGTTGGTAGATTTATATTCTACAAACTTGCTGTGCAAATATCATTTCTATGCTCAGAAACTTTCAATGTAATAGGACCCTCCAGAATGGAAAGATAATTTTTTAGCTAAATTCTCGAGGCCCTTGACCAGTCCGTCCCAGTCTATCTCTCCATCCTTATCAGCAATTGAAATGGTGTGCTAAGGTTATTTATTTAAAAATAATGTATAGGATGACTTGGTTAGAAGTCATGTGTGACTTGGATCTGGAGGAACCATCAGTGAGGCTAGCCTTAGAAAGAAAGCCAACATTTCACAAAAAGAAAGGGGCTGGAGTTTAAGATACAATTCAGAAAGTCCTTAAATGCTTCTTGCTCATGTTTTGGTACTTCTCGTATGTGTCCAGACTGAGAATTCCTTAAGACTTGAAACAGCGTGTTATCAAGGTAGAAATTATTCCTGAAATTCATAGTATAATAGTTTCTGAAAATAGTCAGATTCAAATTCTGATTTCCCTTTCCCAAGTTGTGACTTTGGGCAGTTACTGACTTCACCAAGACTCAGTTTTTTCATCTGTCAAATGGAGGTAAAGATATTTAACATACAGAATTTTTGTAAGATCGAAGGAGATAATTCACGTACTGTACCAGATATAGTCTTGAGACATCATAGCTACTCAGTAAATGGTAGATATATTTTTTTTTATCATTACTGTTCTTCTTTTTTTTAGACCCTTGAGATTTTTTTGGTTCAGAGAATCTGGCTCCTTGAACATCTCAGTGTATCTAGCACCCATTATAGAGATGAGTATTTTACAATCCTCAGTGTGTTTGTTGAATGGTGATAACAGTTTTAGTAACATTTATTAAAGTGGTTATTTTGGGTTTTGGAGAGTTTCATTATTATTATGAAGATACTAAACCAAAAAAAATCTAGCACTGACCAGCAATCTGACATCATTATTGACATTACTGGTGCTTTGTGATTCTTAGGATTCTATTATCCAAAGCTTTCTATGCGAATAATATGATCTTCCAAATATTAACTTAGACTAATACTTACTGAGTATTTACTAGGTGTGTGGCTGTGCTAGGTGCCAAAAATGCTGAGCCAGATCCTCCTTTGGGAAGCACATATTGTAGGGACATTCTGCCAAGTATAAAGTGTTGTGAAAATGATTGACTTTGCCTGCAGAGTCCTAGGAGCCTTCTTTGAGAAGAAGATAATTGAGTTGAGTCTAGAAATGATAAATGGCATTATTGTTGGTGGTGGGGTGGAATCCCAGGGAAAGGAAATCGCTTGGACAAATGATAGGGAGGTCTGTGAGGAAATGGCTTGTTTTGAGAAGTGGGCGGGCAATTAAGCGTGATGACTTCAGAATTTCTACATAGGAGAGGTTTGGGGGAGGTGATCTGGTTGGAAGAAAACCAGAGAACTTACATTGAAGCTGAATCTGCATAGCATCTTGACACACAATTGTTAAGCAGTCTATTACCCATATCAAAAACGAGGATATATAGCTTCTGGACGTTATTGGAGGAGATGGGTTAATCTCTCCCAAGTCCTCTCCACGGCTCCACAACCGCAACTCTCCAAGTCTGGAGAACTGGCTGAGATAAATTGCAGAAGAGCAGCTGCAGAGGAGGGTGAAGCCAGGAAATAGAAAGCTGTAAAGCAGGTTCAGGGTGCATTGCAGGTTTTAACATGATCGGTTTGATGCCTTAGAAAGTTGACTAGTTAGAACACGAGGGTACACTGGGGAGAGGACAAGAGTGGAGGCAGAGAGGTGAAGTAGAAGCAGTGGGATGGATTCAAAGAATGAATAATTGAGTACATTTCTTACTACAACATTTTTCTTCCTGACTCACACAAAAAACTATTTCTGAGGTAGTTACCCTGAAAGAGTATAGTAATACCTAACACTTTATCAATACGTGTTGTTCAAACAATTTGTATGTGATCAACACCATTTGGGGCTCTTTCCTTGGATTAATTTGCTTAACCTTTCTGACAAGCCTATATTTAAGGATCTACCATTTTTGTCATTTTATGGGTAAGCAGAGTCACAGCCAGGATAAGTAACTTGCCCAAGGTCACACAGTTCTAAAGCACTGGAATGAAGTTTAGAACCTACGTGATCTGATGCCAGAGTCACTGTTCTAATCACTCTGTTGTCCTGTTTATTCACGACAATGTTTTTATATTTCTCCAGTGGATTATGTAGAAGATGAGTGAAGTATTATATCCATCGTGGGGGTTTGCACATAATGTGTGCCTAATTTAGATCTGCTAAATCAATAAATAAATTTTAATAATATTATCACTCTTGTTAATTGAGCTTTTATGTGCCAGGCACCGGGTTGAGTGTTTCCATCAATTAGTCCTCATAGTAACCTTCTGAGATAAATATAGTAGGATATTAATAGTTAATGTTTACATAATTAGTAGGATTACAAAACAGGGTAATATATAACATCTCTTTTGATCTACATAAAAAAAATCATATGAAGTAGATAACAATTTGACTCCTGTTTTGTGGTTGAAAGATCGTCCTAGGTCGTATAGCTAATAAAATGTAAAACTAGTACTTGAAGCTAAGTCTTCTGGTGCTGAATGTTGCTGACTTTCCATACTACACCTCCTGTCAGAGATCTTTGTACATTATGAAATATTACTCACATTGTAAGGGTTAAAATAACCAGAGAGTGTGCTACAGGGAGGGAAATTCTAAGCTTACCCTTGAAATGCAGGAGCACAGATGTTTTGGGAGAACATTCCAGGTAACAGGAATGGTTGTCAGAGAAGTAAAGAAGGTTGGCAAGTGTGAGGTATTTTTGATGATTAGCAGCTCAGGTGTGTGACAAGTACTTAGCAAGCTGTAAAGGCATTATATAAACATTAGTAGATATTATTATGGAGTTCATGAATATTTTCTATTGGAGTGTGCCAATTTGGATTCTTGACACATGTTGTGTTTTGTTTGGATGAAAGGAGAAATCGTAAACTGTTCAAGCAACTGGAACACACATTATACACACATATACATCGAAGGACTGGACCCCTGCCATTCCTATTTTTATATGTTGAAATCTCTGTCTAATCGTGGTGGTACAAAGTTCACTCCCTCAGCAGCCAAGATTGATTTTTCCTTTGAGTAGACATGCTTCACAGAAGTACCCTTTCCCGTTACGTTTTGAAAGTCATCAGACATGCTGTTATAAATGATCATGGAAGATTACTGGAGATGCTGCAAAATAATAGTGAACCAAGTAGCATCTGTAATTTCCAAGGATGGCTCGCAATCATCACTCAAAATGAACCCTATCTGAGTGCAGGGCTGAACTTTTCTTTTCCTCCCTCTTTCTTCCTTTTACTACTTTATAACATAGCTGAAATGGATACTGCAACTCATGAATTTTTATGCAAAATATTAAGTTGCCAGCCGCTGCTCTGCAGACAAACTCTCCTTGTGACGATGAGAGTTAGCCTGCACAGTTCAATGGCTGACAACCTTGGACAAAAAGACTCCATGTCAAACCGGCCAACTGAGAGTAAAAGTCCATGCTGGTTGCTGACCCAAAAAGTGTTTTGTATGCTTCTTGGTTCAGACTCTCCTACAGACTAAAAGGAAAATGATTCCATATTTGTTGACGGAATTGCCACTTGCTCAAGGTATTTGTTTTCATTACACATTTTATGTATCTCAACCTCTTATATGGATAAACCCTAGAAAATGAAGTTCTCTGAGCTGGGAACTGCTGAGCCACCCTTTCCAGTTCCTTCTGGGCTAGATGCAGTTGGTTCGGGTACAATTGATTCCCAAGTCCTGTGGATTCTCTTTCATTAATGTCTCCTAATTCTACATCGTGTCCCTCCATCGACACTGCCACAGCCTAACTCAGACCTTCTTTTCTCAGCTTGTCTTTCTTGTCATTGTAGCTGCTTTTGTCTTGATCCCCCTTTTATTGTCTCTTCCCCTTTCTTTGATCTCTTTCTCAGCTGCCAGGGTGATTTTTCCACCTTCCAGACCTTGTAGTGTGGCTTTTTTGTTGTCAAATCTCTGATGGCTCCCCCATTGCCTGCGGGAGAGAGTCCAAGCATGGCAGTCATGTCTTTACCAATGAACCTTCCAGTTACTTCTCCTGCCGTGCTACCCTGAACTTCAGTTGTTTCTCAAATTTGGCATGTACTTGCTGTTTTTGTGCCTTTCCTTACCTTGCTTCTGAAGCTTTTCCTGACTTCAACCCCTCTTTCCTTCCCGTGAAAAAAAAATTTTTTTTTCCTTCTTTTGGTATCCTCCAAATAGAGTTAAGTTCTTTCTTCAAAAAATTTTAATCCAGCAAAAAATTCTTGAGGGCCTAACAGGTACTAGACACCATGTTTTGTGCTTGAGACTGTGATAGGTCATTTTTTAGTTGGAGCATTTGGGAGATAAATGTAGGCAAGATCATCATAACCCAACGCTGTAAAGATATGATAATAAAGAAGTGCTTAAGTAGAGGCCAGAGGGAGACTTTTTAGACACCCTATCTAAAATTACCCACCTTTACATATCCAGTTATTCTCTGTCCTGTTACCCGGTTTCGTTTTCCTCATAGGATTTATTATCTAAGCTTATCTTATTTATTCTGCTGTTTCCTTGTTTATTTTGTCTCCACTGGGATGTAAGCTCTGTAAGAACAGATCCTTTGACTCATTCACTCTTGTATTGCTGTGTTTAGAACAATGCTTGGCATATTGAAGGTGCTTAAGAAATATTTATTGACTAAATAAATGTGGTTGGAGATGGCTTCCTGCTCCCTTTTCCCTATTATCCTCCTTTTTATCTTTCTTTTAGATTAACTAAGAATGGCTTGAACTCATTCTAACTGCCACCATTGAGTCATTATAATGGGATGTACTTGATGTGAAGTGTGAGTTTTATTTTGTTCTGGGGATGTTACTGACCATCCATTACTCATAGTCATTTTTAAAATTTTATATGTGTATTCATTACCTTTACCACAAATATGCTAACCACCAGGCTAGATCGGAGAAAAGAAAGATGAATAAAATGAAGATCCTTAAGTAACTCATTACTTGAACTTATTACTATAGAGTAAAACCATGTTTTTAATTGCAGTAAACAGGAAGGCTTTGAGGAAGGCACAAATTCCTTTCATTGCACCTTGGACAATATTAATGCTAATCAAAGCTTTATCTTTGGGTGTGTTTTCTTAGATTTTCTCAAACATGCAAATCAATAGGTATTTATGCACACCTACTTTGCGCTCTATGCTTAGATATGCTGTATACGAATGGGAAGGGCAGGCACCTTGCTACTAAGAAACTGTCACTCAAGTAGACTCTTCCCAAAATGACCTTGAAGCATTCTGCAGCAGGGTATCAAAATCCTAGTATTAAGGAGGTGAAATAAATACATTAGCCATGGTCAATCAAATACAAGCTGTCATCACATTTAGATTTGAGATTCCTTTTTACAAAGGCAAAGTGGGAACCAGGTTAGATTACAGACTCTTCAATGTGACAAAGCTATGACTCTTGGTAGGTACTCTGTTTTTTTTACATTAAATTCTTAACAAATTTCATGGAAGATCTAATATCAGAGACATCAAATGATTTAATAAATAATATCCTACTTAAGAGTTTTTATAAGCACAGTTAAATCTAATAACTTGCATTTATTGAACTAGGATCATATATTCATCTCATTTAATTCTTACTCTATGTTGTGAATGCTCTAATTAATCCCAGTTTGTGGATGGAGAAAATGAAACCTAAGAGATTAAATAACTTATTGAGGACATACAACTAGTAGGTGGTAGAGGAGTACTGATACCCAGGCAGCCTGACTTTGGAACTTGTGCCTTTAACTCTTCCTCTGACTAATACAGCAAGAAGTAGAATGGATATTCCTGGCTGTGATCCTTTCATGTCATTGGAGGGCCACTCAGAACAAATTGGTGACTGATTATGGAGCCTCTGGTCATTTCTTGACCCTATGAAAAAGTAAAATGTCTAAAGGAATGGTTTTGTAGTAAGAATATCTTCTTTACATACTTAGAGGCTGCTGTTAGGGGCCAAACTCTTGACCATTGAGACTGATACTATCTGATAAGGCTTGGTGTATTTGGTTGAAGACAGAGCTTTCTTTATGTTTGGGAAGCCACAAGAGCAGATGGTAGAGTTGACATTCCACACGAAGGCTGAGAAACCCAACAAACCACCCTCAACGACAAACCACTTCATTTCCACATGGAGGGGGACCTGTAGACAAAACCACACCACACATTTCCACAGAAGGAGCTTTTGTTCAGTTCCCAACCATTGGTTTCACGTTTTGACTGACTAAAACCCTCGGTTTTCTATTGCTGCTCTTGGGGAAAAATTGTCAAAGTTGTGCCTTCTGGTTTTGTCTACCAAATTGAAGAGAACGTGGCTTAAAGAATATGCCGAAAAAAAATCCAATTGATAGAAATAAAAACAGAGCCCAGGTTCAATTTTATACATTTTTTGGCTTTTTTTTTTAAATACTGCAGGTGAACTTAACGATGAATGCTCTGAACTAACAAGTCCTTTAAATGACTCTATAATGAGAAAACTCTTTTGTATGAATTTGTGCAGTTCACTGTCAATTCAGATCAATAAATCCTGCACCAGTTGATTTTTTTAAAATGCAATTTATTGGAGGGGGGAAAAGGCTGTAGGGATTGGATTGCTTGTTCCAGCTTTGAAAGATAAAGAACAGATTCAATAGCAATGAAACTAAAGTGTCTCTCCATGCTGCCTCAACCCCCTCCCTCTCACTCCTGCTTTTCTTTCTTTAGTGCTCTGTCTGCAGTCACCCTGGCTGGGGCTGCTGCAGATTCATTAAGAAGTGGTGCTTTGAAAAATTCAGAGAAGAGATATGATACTGCCTGGACAGTGAACACAGAATTCCAGCAGCTCTACTCATGAATTTCTTTCATACCTTCTACTAATTCTGTAATCTAGGAGAATACCATTCTCAGGTGCTATGGGCTCCATCCTCAGCTCTAAGGTCCCTCACTACCCAGGTGAAATGGACCTATCATCTCTTTGAAATATTTTGGGGCAACTTCTTTGTTTAGGAATTTGTCTCTTCCACTGGAATAGACTAGAGCATGGGTATCAGAATTTGATTGTCTTCAAATCCTATCTATATTACTTAGACCTTGGGAATATTCCTTAGGCTCTTTGAGTCCCAGTTTCTTCATATATAAAATAGGGATAATAACAGTGCCTACCCTGGCAGAATTAATTAAGATGTAAAGTGTTTATATGTAAATTATAGTGCTTTGCTTATGTCAATTAATTAATATTTCTTATGAATATGTATGTGAGAAAGAGACTATATTTGAATTTTTCTCCAAATAAGAATTATATCTTTTCCTTTTTGATTCCCAGAATTAGGATTGATTTTTGCACATGGTGGTGCTCAGTGAATGTTAGTTGAATTAATGATGGTAATGAAACCTAACAGTGATGAGTCCATACTTTTTTTTTTTTCCAAATCACCTCCTAAATTAATTTTCTCCTTTGCATTTTTGTCTTGGCTCTGCTGTGAATTCAGTGTGTTCTCAGGGGAGGGATGGTTTTCTTATTTAGAATGAGGAGTTGGCATGCTGAGGTCTTTGGAGTTCTGAGTTCTGAAATTCCTTGTTTCCTTCCCTTTTTCTTCTCTTGGGTCTGGTTTGTCAGTGTGACCAGAGGTCAAGCACTGCCAGCATACTGGCTGTTGGCCTGTGTACTTTCTATGAGGCTATCAGACCCAGAAGCCCTGGACCAAACAGTTGGTCAATTCCAAGTAGAGGACTTTAGACTTAGGAGTTAAGAGGCATTACTGGAAGTTATAAGACCTTCATTCTAGTTCTGGTTCTGCCTTTTTCTGGCTCGGTGACCTTGGACAGGTCACCTAAACTCTCTTGGCTGGCTTTCTCAGTAGGCATGTTTATTGTTCTGTTTATTATAATCACAGTGGTGGTAAGGTTCCCAGGAGATTGAGTACCTTGTCAACTCTAACATGCACACATTGTAGTCACTGCCATGGTTTTTGGTTTAGTATGCAAAGATATCTTTGCTTTGAGATTTTACAGGGATGGTTGTACGGAGAACTTTCAGACAAAGCCAACAGAGGGTTCCTTGGAGAGGTTAGATCATGTTTAACTTATGGGGAGAAAAAAAGTTGTGAATTATAGGCGATGAAGAGGACTGGACACTAACCACCCGTCCAATGACTCTAGGAGTAATAATCATAATCATAGAACAATAGGAAAACCTTCCTTTAGTTAAGTGCATATTATGTGAGTGGTCTACTAAGCCCATTAATATCTTACCTTATTCATCTCACAATGAACCCCTGAAGTAATAAGTACTCTTATTCCTCACTTTTCAAATGAGCAAACAGGTTCAGGGAGGTCTTAGAGATCATAAGTGGAATTGAACACGTCTGCAAATTCCCATGTATGTCCCCTCCAAGAGAGTAGAGTTAGAATGAAGTTAAGCTAATTCCTAACCCAGCATCATTTACTGAAGCTTTGTGCTGTCCGATCCCTTACATCTTAAGTACCTCTGGATGCTAACTTCACAGCTAGTTTCTTCTTCCAAGGAAGAGGCTATGAAACTGGAACTTTACAAGATGAATTGGATGATGGGTCCCTAAGGAAGTGAGAGATGGGGGATTTTTGAGAGAGAGCAGAAGGATGGTGTAACTGGTCAGGGGAGCTAGTTGTCCAGAAAAAAGGTGATGAAAAAAGGTGATGACTATGAGAGCCAAGCAATACCCCAACCAGTTAGGGAGGTGGGGAGTAACCCAGACCATGTTGGTACCATGAGACAATCTGGGACATATCTGAGGGGACAAGGCCTAGGCTGAGGCTCACTCCTCCTCAAGACCAACCATACCTGTGAATGTACGAGACCACTTTCAGAGAGAGAAGAAAACAGCTTCTCAGGCCCTGTACAGTTAGTTGACTGCAGGAAAACTAAGTCTTGGCTTGGCAGAATCTTATTCTCTTGATAGTGAGTATAATGGGTTTTTGAAAACAACTTAACCTTGCAGTTAGCACCAACAGTAACCACTCTTCCCACTGTTTAGTGAGGACTGTTGGGCAGCAGGCACTCTGCTAAGCATTTTACCTTCATTAACTATCTCAATTATAGTGAGCTAGGTTATTATTTACCCTGTTTTTCACATGAGAAAACTGAGGCCAAAGACTTGTCCAAGGTCATATGGCTTTTAAGAGAACAGAGTTGAGATTCAAAACTAGGTTTCTGTCACCGGTCTCCCTCTTCTGCCTCCTAGAACTGAGATGACGAGAACCTAAGTACTGTTAAATCTACTTAACATCTGGTAATCTTTTATCTGTATGCTGAAACATTGTTTGAAATATAAAAGAAAACAAATACTTTTGTGCTTTTGTGTTCTATCTTTTTTTTTTTTTTTTTTTTTTTTTTTTTTTTTTTTTTTTTTTTTTGACAACCGTTACCCTCCTATATAGAGTCTTTACTCTGGCTGGTTGTCAGTTATGCAAATATACTGATAGGGACATGTTACCCTAACAGAGCAGAGTGTAAAGTCTTCACTTCCCGAGTTTGTTTCCTTTGCCAAGGAGAATGCCTCTGGACTGATGGGGATAGAATGAGCAAACAGTAGCCAGGGGAACTGAAGCTCAAGGGAGGTGGGGAAATAGTACAGAAGCACTAGCCTTGAAGAGTGAATGCCAGGCTTTTGATCCAACAGAACATATACCAAGGTTCCGAGAGAATTTCTGTGTCAGTCTCACAGAGAATAAAAGCTCCGTCAATTCTAGTTCCTAAGTATCTTGGTTTCTATCAACTTCTATCTCTCCCATTGCAGTTTTCCTTGTCCAGACCACCATCATCTTGAACCCTAATTACTGCAAGAGCTTTCTAAATGGTCTCCCCTAATTGTCTTATAACATACCCTCATCTAATCCATTCTCCACACCACAGTGAAGGTGGTCTTCATAAAATGTATGTGAAGTTCATCCTCTGCTTGAAGCAAGTCTCTGTTTGTTAGTGTTCACAGGGTAAAATTCAAAATTCTTAAAAGTAGCTATAAGCATCTTTATAATCCTACCTCTTTAGGCTTATTCTTTGTCCTCCCCTTTCTTCCCTAACAGTACTCTTGCTACATTAAATGTCTTTCAGTCCTTGAGACTTGCCACGCTCTTCCTTGTTTCTGGACAGAAGCATGTACTATTCCCTTTGCTTCTTACAAGGTCTCTTTCTTCTTCACATGACTTACTACCACTTACCTTATAAAGTCTCTGCTCAGAGGTGCCTTTCTCTGGGAAAGTGAAGTGGATTCCTCCAGTCCTCCAAACAGTTGGTCCAGAAGAGGGATCAGACTGATTGTGGTGTCAGAGCTAGGGATAATGTATGAAAAGCTCTGGAGCACAGATCGTAGCGAAATTCAAGGAAGATAATTCCAGACGTCTCAACTGTCCAAAGATGGGGTGGGAGAGTGGGTTCCCTTTCACTGGGAGTGAGCAGTAGAGGATGTCAGTCCCTTGGAAGGGAGGATGTATTTTGAACACTAGTATGGGAGTTTGTGGGAAAAGAGGGGGGAAAACTAGATGATTTTTCAGTCTTCTCTCCTGAGGCTTTGTAAGTTTAGTCTCTATAATCACATTAAGTAAACAAGCAATTTTCTCTTTAGTCAAGGTTTGGATTAAATAAAATTGATGTGTTCTTTTTCTTTTCTTTTTTCTCTTTCTCTTCTCCATCCCTCCTTCCCTCCCTCCCTTCCTCCCTCCATACCCCTCCTCCCCCTCCTCTCCTTTCCTTCCTTTCTTGAATCCATACAACTTCCTTGAGAACTATTAACCTTGTTGCAGATGAAGAACAGAGAATTGGATATTCACCATTAATAAAAAACAGGCCTGAAGCAAAGATAGCATGCCCTGGGCCCGATGTGGTATTTATATGTCCTTATATAAAAGAAAGAGAGCCTCCTCAAGCTTGGCTCAAGTAAAAATGAGGATCTTAGGTAGAAGGACACTCCCAGGTACAAGAACTATACCTTTTCCTGGTGGTGTGGATCAGAGTGGGATGGATACCTCTTGGCTGCCCCTTTTCAGGAACGAATTTATCCAAATGCACTATTCCATCAACACCAGGATGGGGCAGGAAGTTTGGGATGGAAGGATGCTGATTCTTAGAGAAGCAGCTGTTGAGTTAGCATTCTCTGTATACTCTTTCCTGAGAGAGAGAGAAAGAGAGACGTAGCAGCTCCTTCACATCTACACACACAGTGTAGATATATGTTGGAGTGACCAGCACCAGCTGTCCTAAAGCAGAAAGCTTCACTAATAAGTTCTGTAACTATTTATGGAGCCCCTACAGGTACTGTTCTAAGTGATATCAATATTAAAAAAGACAAAGTCCCTGTCTTCATGAGTTTACATTCCAGTGGGAGATATTGAACAAGTAATCAACAAAAGCATATTATAATTGCAGGTGATGATAAATGCCATGGAAAATAAAGGGCTAAGTAATGATGCACTAACAAACAAGCTTTAGACATCCATAGCTTATAATAAGAAGCTTATTTCGCACTCCTGCAACATGTCTACCATGGGTTTCCTGCAGCCCTGGGCCACATTTTTATTGCAGGATCCAGGCTAACAGAGCAGCCTCAATCTGGAACATTTCTGGTCATTGGGGCAGAGAGAAAAAAAATGTAATAAACCACTAGCTGGTTCTGCAAGCTTCTTTCTGGAAGTGGCCCCCATCATTTCTGTTCACACTTCACTGATGAAAGCAAATTAAATAGCTCTCCTGACTTTTACTCTTGCCCTACTGGATGGTGAACCAAAGGGAGGGAAATAGGTGTTTGGTGAATAGTCTTACAGTCTAACAGAGAACACACGCTTAACGGGGGGTCTGGAAAGTGTTCTCTGAATGCAGTGAGGAAATTAGCCATGTGAAGCTATGGGAAAAACCTGTTCTAGGTAAAGGGAAGGTAAACACAAAAGCCTGAGGGAGGAGTGAGTGTGATGAGTTTGAGGGACAGCAAGAAGGCAAGTATGGTTGGAGCACAGAGAGTAAGAGAAGAGTGATGAGAGATGAGGCCAGGGAACTAGGCAGGGGCATAGTCACCCAGGCAAGACAGAGCCATCATCTTCGTCCAGTGAGCGTCTGTTGAGTACTTATCATGTGCCAGGCACTCATCTAGGCTCTCGAGGCATTTCCTTGAATAAGATAGACAAAACATTATAGAACTTTACATTTTAATGGAGAGCAAGAGACTGTAAATAATGTGTAAATTATGTAACATCTGAGATGGCGATAAATGCTGTGAAAATAAATCAGAGTAAGTTGGAACGGGAGTTGAGGGGGCTACAATTTTGAAGGGGGTATTCAGTATAAACATCATTTTGAAAATAGCATTTGAGCAAAAATTTAAAGAAGGTGAGAGCATCCATTATGCTTATGGTGTTATGGTTAAGAAGACCAGAAATTTGGAGTATAGTCTAAGTGAGATGGAAAGCCTTTAAGTGCTTTGGTCTAGGAAATGTCATGGTCTGACTTATGTTTGAAAATGATCATTCTGGCTGCCATGCAGGGAATAATTGTACAGTACTGCAAAGGTAAGCGTAGGCCAGAGGAACAGATAAGGGGCAGGTTGCAAGGTGCTGGAGCAAATGGGAATCAAAGTTCTCTTTTGAGGAAGCCTATTAGATAGACAGGTAGGATTCTGAGAAGCTTATTAGTCAGTAGGCGAGAGTTTGGAGCTCGAGAGTCCTATGTAGGCATCATAGACATGAGAGATATTTAACTGTGAAACCTGATGAGCATACCTTTGACATGCATGTGAAAAGAGAAGAAATGAGAGTTGAGGATCCTGCCCTCCAGCATTCCAACATTTAGGGAATAGAATGAGGAGGAGTCCGCAAGAAGCCTGAGAAGGAACAACCAGCAAAACAAGAGAGAAATCTAATAAAACAATGAACAAGCAAACAACTAAAAATGAAACAAAACAGGATGTGTGCTATTTCAGAAACAAGAGAGACAAGTATTTCAAGAGGGAGACGGAAACTAACTCTGCCAAATGTTACTGAGAGTCTATGCATGAGTCTAAAAGTTATCCATTGTCCTTATCAAGGTGGAAGGCATTGGTGGTCCTTTATAGGACAGTTTGGTTGGAGTGGTGGGGATGAGAGCCTGGATTGGAATATTTTCACTAGAGAACAAAAGGTAGGGAAGTGGAACAGCCAGTCCTTCTTAGAATAATGTGGCCATGACTGGAAGGAACTGTGAGACCAACATAGGTTCTTTTTTTTTCTTTTTCCCACCTTTTGTCTGTTTTATTTTTATTTGGTTTTATCTTTGTTAGTTTAAATGGTAGGTATCACATCATTGTGTTCTAATGGGAATGGCCCTTCCAAGCGATCAATCCTGTCATATAGGCCCGTGTACATTAACTCTGCCATTTTGGCTTACTGTGGCCCTTCCTCAAAGCCACTAAGTCATGCAATAGTAGAGGCAAAGTTACGTTTGGAGTCCATCTGTCTCAGATCATTCTGACTTATCTAATCTTACCTGATAACAGCAGTATGAGAGCTTTCCTCTTGAGGAACATTAATTGGCACTTCTCAGTCCTCTTAGTATTGGTAGCACTGACTTCTGAATTTTAATTCCTTCCTGGTTTACTTACTATTATTTTACGTAGGTCTGCATCCCCTTATACTAGAAGTTAACATTAAATCATAGGGATCAATGGTCAGCAGGAAAGATTGTGTCTTCTTTTCCTCAGACTTACCTTAAGACCATTTTCCAGGCCTGTAAAGCTATTGCTTCCTTTAAGAAGTGCAACCAATCCTCAAGGAAGTTTTTGGAAGCAGAACTGAAGGGTCATTCATTTTAGGTTCATGATTTTGCTTTCCTCTGACTTCTCCCAGTTTGGTGTCACCTGGAGATATGAAGTATATCCTTACATCTGCAAAGTTAACATCCAAGACCTCTTCACAACTAATTAGCTAGGATGGTTCTCATTTTGCTGGTTACTCTACCTATTAGATTTGTCTTCCTATCTTAACAGTGAAACCTATGGATATTAGATTATGCTTTAGTTGAGAAGTTTTTCATTTGTCTTCCTCGCAGAGGTTCTTGGCTCCTAGGGAGACCATGTGACATTAAGGAAGAAAGAACAATAGAGTTCTGGAATCTTCTTTTTCTGACTTCCAAGAATGCTCTACTTCTCTTTTGTCTCTCTGAGAACATACTGGGATGAATTAAAATAGCTTAAGGTTTGAATTTAGTCAAATAGTCTTGAATTAAGATAAAAGTTTATAGCACTACTTGTTGACTCTGACTTTGGACACAATTTCAGTCTCAGTCTTCTCCTCTACAAAGAAGGATAGTAAGACCTATGTCATTGAATTTTAGTGTATGTTAATAATAATGTATTAAGTGCTCAGTCTAAATACTAACTCTGAAATTGGTATCATTCATATAGATAATAACAATAATACAGCAGAGTACATGCCATATACTGTGCTAGGCAGTAGGTAAACGACAGTGAAAAAGAAGTAATCTTTTACTCTCAAAGGTCGCCTGATGTAGTAGGATACATAAAGGAATAATCGTAACAATATGACAAATGGAATGATTGATTAAATGGAAAATCTTAAACAATCCTCAGAGAAAAAAGGATTGATTCTGGCTAGGATGTATGGGAGAGATACCATCTGAGTGAGGGTTTTATAAAGAATAAAGGACATTTTGATCAGTAAGTATATTATGAACAAGGGGATGGAGATGTGAAACAATATTCTGGTCTTTGAAATGATAAGTGGATGAAATTCTTTTTCTACTGGGGTAATGGCAATTGTTTAAAGCCAAATCTTTCCATATCCCCTCTGAAAACCATAAATATCTATAAGGAGAACAAATAAAACCATCCACAATCCATACGTACAGCACACTAGAAGGCATAGAATATTATAAATTCCATTTCTGTTCAAGTAGAGTGTGGTAGGCAGAATAATGCTCCACTCCCCCAAGATATCCACATCCTAATCCCTGAAAACTGTTGATATGTTAGCTTAAATGGCAAAGGGAAATTAAAGTTGTAGAGAAAATTGAGGTGACTAATAAGATGATTTTGAGAGGGGGAGACTATTATGGATTATTCAGATGGGCTCAAGGTAATCACAAGGATCCTTATAAGTAGAGGAAGGAAGGAGGAAGAAAAAGAACCAGATAGATGGCAGTACGAAAAGGCCTCTTGCTGGCTTTGAAAATGGAGGAGTGTGACCATGAGTCAAGGAGTGGATGCCTTCTAGAATCTGGAATAAGCAGGAAAATATATTTTCTCCTACCACCTCCAGAAGGAACTCTGTTCTTCCAGTACCTCGAATTTAGCCCACTGAGATCCATTTTGGACTTCTGACCTCTAGAACTGTAAGATGATAAATTTGTATTGTTTTAAGCCACCAAGTTTCTGTGTTATAGAACACAGCAGCAGTGGGAAACTAATACATAAGGAAATCAATGTTCCAGTGCCCAAGGACACCATGAAGCCTATGCCAGAGAAGAGATAGGTAGGGACTTTATCAAAAAGAAGGGAGAGTTGGGATGAGGGGATCCTAGCAATGGTGGAATCAAATGAAATCATCTTTATGAAGGAGGAGAGCTACCCTTTGTGGGAAAACACTGAGAATGGGTCTGAGACCTATGCATTGGAGCGCTGGTTACTAGAGAATTAAACAAAAAAAAAATTAGATAATTTTAAGTGCATGCGACCAAGAGCAGCAATTTGAGAAGGCACTGCTTTTGGGAAGGAGGGGATGGTTTGGAGGGAGGAGATGTTTTTTGGAGGCTTCATAGTAAATGGAAAGAAGAAAGCAAGCTGTGCAAATAAAGGATATTACAGAAATAAATAATAGTCATAAAAGCAGAAAGCACACCAGCTCTTATCCCCATCCAAATAAAAGCAACCTTTGATTAAGGGATCATCGTTCAAGAAACTGACTTCACTCTAGCTGTAGAAAAGGTACTCTTGAACTAGGAAATTTGATGAGCCATCTAAACCCATTACTTCTGCCCACATAAACTGGTTTTTGCAGGTCAGCATAAGACATTGAAAAATGAATAGAAAATGAAATCTAACAGATGAGAAGAAAACCAGAAAATTCTTCCCCAAACCAAACACGAAGCACGGGAAAGCTCTATAACACACTATCCCAACCTGAATTGAATATCCTTAAGCAAATAGATATGAAAATCTTGCTCAAATCAAAAATTCAAAAACTCAGAATTGAAATGGACAGAACATTCAAGAAGAGAGGAAATTTGTATTGAATAAACTCAAAAAGCATTTGGAAAAAGATAAAATCTTCTCAGAAATGAAAATAAAATGCAAGGTACTTAAGGAGAATAGATTCGACTGAAAATACAGTAAGTGGAATAGGGAAATGAAAAGAAAATAGCCAAGAAAATCATAACAAAATAGTAGAAGTTTAAATTGTTGAAAGAAAAAGTAATAAATCTAGAAGATGGGCAAAGAAGACCCAAAATTTCTATAATTGGAGTTTCTGAAGAATTAAAACAAGACAGTGGAACCAAACAAATATTTGAAATTATAATCAAAGAAAAATTTCTAGGAAAAAAGACCTAAACCTATATATTGAAAAGACTGATTATGTATTTGGGAAAATTGACCCAGAATAGTTAACTTTGGCTCAAAGTCTTTAACAGTACATTTTAAAATATAGACGTCCAAGCAAAAAGGCAAAGTCACTTGACAGAGGAAAAATTCAAGACATCAGAATTCTCAACAGCAAAATACAGAGCAATAGTGGAACACTATTTTCAAGGGAGTTAAGGAAATAAAGTGTTAGTGATGGATTTTATATCAAGCCAAATTGTACTTAAAAATCAAGGCTAAAGGAAAACAGGTTTTTTTTTTCTTTTTCTATCTTTATTTTTCTCTCCAAATTTTTATTTAAATTCTGGTTAGTTAACGTATAGTGTAAGGGAAAACAGTTTTAAATATGCGACAACTTAGGAAATAGTGCATTTATGAGTACTTTCTGGGGAATTTTAATAGAAGATAAACTTCATTCAAGTAAGCTACGACTAGGGTAAGTTTGGCACATTGGCAAGCATTAAATATATCTAATTGTAGATTTCAGATTTAAAAAATATAGAGCAAAATCTAAAGCCAAAAGATGTAGGAGACTATTATGTAAATTTTATACATTTTTACAAAGAAGAAGCAGCATAACTAAAGCATGGGAGAAGAGGAAAAAAAGATAAGATTAAAGAACAGAGGCTTGATAATTGATGCATAGGTAATCTTGAGAGTCAGAGGATTTGCTGAAAGGTGAAAAACCAAATAGTAGGAGCATAAGGAAGGAAAAAGATGAAAAGAGCATTCATTATATGATGGTAGCTGCAAGAGCAAAAATTGAAAACCTTTTAAATATCAAAAGAAACATCAAAAAGAGAAAAATATATAAAGTAAATATTCTACAAAACAAATCATATACTACTTTTTATATAGAAAGAAGGGAAAATTGAGATACAAGTAGGTTAAGTAACTTTTCATAGTCCAAACATATACAGTGAAAATATAGGTTAGTGTCATTTATACTAGAGAGAGTTTAGATCTAATCTAAGTATTCAACAGTGGAGAAATTGATAGGAAAATTAAAATAAATTGATTTAGAAGGCTATTATGTGACAGTTATACAGAGCAATATATAGACGTTCCAAATATATAATAAATAAAAATAATAAAAATTATGTACATCCTCGGGAAGTCTGAACATTAGACAAAGACAGGAAGGGAATAAGAAAGTAAAAATGCTTTGTTTTGTTGAAAATGTAAGATTTTGTAAAGTCTGTTTTATTTTTCACTTTTTATTGCGATATAATCTTTGTACAATATATTATAAAACAGTCATTACTATATTCTCTCTTTGAGCTCCATAGCTTATTCCATTTCTTTTTTTTTTTTTTTGAAGATTTTATTACTTGATTTATCAGAGCGAGAGCGCAAGCAGGGGGAACAGCAGGTAGAGCAGGCAGAGGGAGAAGCAGGCCCCTGGCCGAGCAAGGAGCCCGATGTGGGACTTGATCCCAGGACCCTAGGATCATGACCCGAGCCTAAAGTAGCCGCTTAACCAACTGAGCCACCCAGGCATCCCCAGCTTATTCCATTTCTATTATAGAAAATTGCTTATCCCTGATGATTCACAGACCTGTACCCCTGGGGCAAGTAATAAAAAAAAAAAAGAAAAGAAAATTGCTTATCATATTTTAACTGTATGCCTTCCCAGTTCTTCCATTAGATAGTAAGCTTCCTAAGGGCCTCTCTAGTATAGTGCCTAGCACACAGTAAGTACTCATTTACTGTTTAGTGAATAACTGATTATAGTTATAGTTAATAGTAAACTAAGGTATGAAATAGTAGAAGGAATGAATCCCCCTAAAATAAAGGAGGCAGTGACAACAAAGTCCTTATCCAATCAGAGGTCCATTTTTTGTGTAGTACTATAAAATATTTTTTATCCTATTGTGTTTTGGTGGGGGAAAGGGGTTAGTAATGGGAGAGAACTAAACCAGCAAAGGAGAAAAGAAGAATCTTAGTATAATTTGCTTACGAACCATTTGAAGGAAATGGTTTGGATTCTCAACTTTCAGAGCTTGGGAACAGTTCTACTAGCCACAAATTTTGCAACTGAAACAAAATGGATCTTACTTCCATCAGCAACGCAGAAGACCCTGTTTGTGGGTCTGTGCGAATGACCTCAATTAAGCCAGGCTGTGAAATGGAAGATCTATGGAAAATAGCGTAAAGGGACATGTTTTCTGTCCACTGCTCTGTCTTTTATCTTTGGGTCCAATTAGCTCCTCCAAAATGCTAATGTCCTTGGCCTGTGTTAGCTTAGGAACTCACCAGGAGGTCTGACTGAAGCCCAGGGTTACGGAGATGTGAATATTTTGATTTCGAGAACTGTTGTCTGAAAATACCGTTAGTGTTGTCGAGAAAAACCCTGTGTTTGATTTAGAACTCTAAGCTCTGTGAGACCAGGAACTCTTGTTTGTCTTCGTGTCCTGAGAACGTTAGCATCTGGCCTGATGACAGATAGGTAGGACAATCAATAGTGTTGAATAAATGGATAAATTTGTTGACAGCCACATTTTTTCTTCAGCTCGTTATCTTATATTTGATGTTTCATATGAGAAATTTTACCTTTGAGAAACTGGGTGCTCTCTCTTTTCTGATATAGGTGTTAGGAAAATTAGCTTCCTCTTTCTTCTCTCCCTCTCCTCCTTTCCTCCTCCTCCTCTGTGATGCCTCAGCTATTAGATAGTTTGAAACCAAAAACATGTAGCCAATTATAATGCAGTTGTAGAAATTCTAATGGTCCTTATTATTTTCATATTTTCCTCCTTTTATTTTTCTAGGGCCCCACTTGGGTCCATAGCTCTGGAATAAAACCAACATGATTTGAAGCCTGATCTCTCCCACCTACATTCTCTTAGCCTGGTTCCTCATTTGTAAAATGTGCATACACTCCCTCCCTCCCTGGACCACTGTGAAGATTAAATAAAAGAGCTCTACAGTAGGGCTTGATCAATAAATCATTGTTTCCATCTTTTTTTATTATTATCTCAAATCATTTTTTGGAAACCAAAGGAATCTAAACGAGTCTTAAAATACCTGATTGTTGAGGGCCCTCAGGTTGTATGGCGCTGTACCAAATGTGTGTTGTGTGTTTGGGAGATGGGGACAATGAGGGAGGCTGTGCTATCTACCTTCATGTACTTCCAGGCTTGCGGTGGAGAGAGCAAGGTGACTGCTTTTGGTGAATTGAGAGATACCCTGTTCCATGAGACTGTGGGAGGAACTGTGGTTTTTCCCCCACCTGTGGTCCAGAGAACATGAAGTAAACAAAAGTTTCCTGGCTACAGTGTGGGGTTGTCAGACATTTGTAAGTTTCTGCATCTCAGCAGTGGTTTGTCTTCCCACTTTCTGTGTGTAATTTCTGCCACTTAGCAGGAGCTCTCCCCCTCTGCCAAAACAAGATGGGAAACAGAAGCCTTCTCTCTGGGCATGGACCAGTTGGAATACCACTGAAGTAAACAATGAACAAATGAACAAATGGATATATAATATATGAGATGATGTGAAGGGAAGAAACACAAAGGTCCTCCCATGAATTGGGAGGGACACATGTACCAGTATAGCCTGGGGAATCCCCAAGAAAGCTCTCTGCGACCACTTACTCCCTGCTTATTTTTCACTTGCACTGTTGGTTATTTTTTTTTTCAGGACTGAAAATATATAAACTTGCAAGTTTTGAATGGTATGTATCTTGCCTGCACTGTTGGACTTCCGTATTACTGCCATTTGGTTTTTGCGTATCTCTCCTTCAGTGAATTGAGAGTTCCAGAAGGGCATTGTCTATTTTCTACTTAAGTTTGAGTCCCAGAGAATCAGTACAGGGCCAAGGACATAGTAGGTGCTTAGCAAATTGTTGATAAATGTAATCCTGCTCTCTTGGAGCTCACAGTCCAGGGGATGAAGTAAACCAGTCAGTGGACCTTTGGGCTGTCTCCATAGTTTGGCTTTTGTTGATAATGCTGCTATAAACATGGGGGTGCATGTACCCCTTTGAATGTGTGTTTTTTTGTCCTTTGGGTAAGTACCGAGTAGTGCAATTGCTGGATTGTAGGATAGCTCTATTTGCAACTTCTTTGGGAATCCTCCATACTGAAGAACTTCAGATTTTATTCTAAGTGTTTGGAGGGTTTTGAGCAAAGGTGTGACATGAATGGCAAATATGGCCCTCCTGGCTACATTGGGGAATAGATTACAGGAGGGAAGTTAGAAGGCTCTTATAATTTATAGGACAAATGATGGTGGCTTGGCTGGGGAGATAGCAGTGGAGATGGTGAGAAGTGGTTGCAGTGTGAATTGACTTTGAAGGTAGTAGCTGGTGGATTGGATACAGAGTGAGAAAAAGAGAGTGTCAAGGCTCACTCCAAGAATGTTGGTCAGAGTGAATGGCCAACTGGTGCTGCCATTTATGGAGATTAGGTAGTCTGAGAATGCAGTGGGTTTTGTAGTTGGGACATGGGTAAGAATCATTCTGGACGTGTTAAATTTGGGATACTTATTTGATATACAAAGAAATTGTTGAATAGGCTGTTGGATATATGATATTGAAGTTCAAGAAAAGAGCTAAAACTAGAAATGTAAAATTGAAAGTCAACAATACAGTACATAGAATTTAGAACCATGGGACTGAATGAGATCCCACTGGAAGTGAGCACAGAGAGAAATAGATAGGTCTGATGCTTAACTCCTTGGGCTCTTCCATATTTAAGAGATCTGAAAGATGAGGAGTAGAGGAGAATGAGAAGGAGTGGCCACTTGAGGATAAGGTCACAGCATTAACTCTGCAGTTTACTTCAACAAGTAGGTATTAAGTCTAAGTCTTGTGTTCAATGATGGTCTGTAACAGAAACAATAGTTTGGAAAGCCTTCCATGCCTACAAATTGGTTCAAATTTCAGAAAACAATATTTTCATGCTTAAAGGAATAAACTCTCCACTGTGTTTCAATCCCAGCTACCCAGAATCATTTGCTCTTTAGGAGTATTCGAGGTATCAGAATATCCGAATGGCTGCTTTCAAATTTTACCTTTAAAAGACATGTTAGAGTATACAAAATATTTTCCTATAAATCCCTCTCCCTTGAGCTTTACAACAATCATCCTAGGTAGGCAGAGCATTTCTTTAAGTCTTCATTTTATTGATAGAGAAACTAAGGAAGCAGATGATGATGAGGCTGGTCAATGGTGAACCTGGGGAAGTCATCAATACAGTACTTAGTGGAATTTAGAATCATGGGACTGAATGAGAGATCACATTGGAAGTGAGCACAGAGAGAAAGAACTAAATAGGTCCGATGCTTAGACCTAGGGTCTAGGTCCTAACCTATTTTCCCCTGTGCACAGGGCTTTTTCCTCAACACCATCCTCCCTCCCATAGAAATTTTACTATACTCTGTGGCTGCTGGAGAGTCTATAGCCTTTAGGCCCAATCAGGACCTACAGTGTTGCTTCTTTGGGAAAATACATTTCAATTTATAAGCACTTGAGATTTGTAAACAGTTGGATTCTACCCTGGTGGTAAGTTAGAAACTGTCTGGATTTCTCCGTGTTAGCACAGCACCTCACTTTCCCAAAAAAAAGGTCCATTTGTAGGGAACATGTTAATTTCTTTTCTCTCCCAGCCCAGTCCTCCCTGCAGGAATCGCCTTCTCAGTCATTGGCATCACCAAAACTAGAAACATCTGTCATTTAAGGCTAGACCTTTTCTTTGTTTTTTTTAAATCTCCAGCGTCTCATGGGTTACCAAATCCAGCCCATTCTACCTCCGACAAGCCTCCAGCTGCCCCTCCTCTGTGCCAGTGCCCTGGTTTCAGCTCCCCCCTTCCCCCAGCCCCTTCTCTTACCTGGGAGACAGCAGTAGCCTTCTCACTGGCCTGTCTGCCACCTGGCTTCCTGCCTCTAATCTGCTTTCCACAATCCAGCCAAAGGGCTTTCTAAATGCAAATCTAGTCCTATTAAAAACTGACCTTATTTAAAAGCCTCTAGTGCTTCCAATTGCTCTTGGGATAAGATCCAAGCTCTTTAGAACGGCATACCAGGACCTTCGGAATTTGCACATGGGATACAAAATGAAAAAATGCAGTTCCATCTTCTGAGCTCACAGTTTGATTAGGGAGGCCAATGCATACACAAATAATTTTAATGGGCTATGAACAATGTTCTCAGAGTTAAGTGCAAATAAAAACACCTAGAATAAAGTGCGATATTTGTAATACTTGTATTACCATGTAGGATGTATCACTGCAACAGTGAAGTGTGGCTTGTTAAGAGAGCATTCTCTGAAGTCATCTGGTTACTTAGTTTACTCATTCTGGGTGCAGCAAAATTTAACACATATTGTCTGGAAGGTTCCTATCAGTGCACACATAAGCTTACCTCACACAATACCTAGATGGGTTCTTTGATTTGGGACTTAGAAAAAGAATGAAAGGACTTGTTGAAAATGTCTTCTTGTGGAGAATTAGGTATATTTTACTACACAGTCCTACTCAAGTATAGTTCTGAATACTAGTTTGTGGGCGTCTAATGTTCCTCTCCAGTTCTCCTTCATGAAAGGACTCTAAACCAGTGGGACAAACAAATGTGTCTTTGTTGTTTACTTGATTCCAGTTCTGCTTTTCCTCTCCTGTATGTCATTCTGAAGTGAGATGCCCCTTTCTCATTTCAGGGTTGTTAACTAAGTATTTTCATAGTTCTCAGATTTCGCTTATGCATTCGTTTAAAGGAAGTTGCTATTTTTTTAGTTTAATTTTATTTTTTTTCAGTGTTCCAAGATTCATTGTTTACGTACCACACTTCCATGCAATATATGCCCTCCTTATTACCCACCACCAGGCTCACCCATCCCCCCCGCCCAACCCTCTGTTTGTTAGAGTCCACAGTCTCTCCTGATTCGTCTCCCTCTCTGATTTACCCCAATTCACTTTTCCTTTCCTTCTCCTAATGTCCTCCATGCTATTCCTTATGCTCCGCAAATTGCTTTTTTTTTTTTTTAAATCAGTTCATTTTTTGTGTTTCTGTTCTTCATATCTTACGAAGCCCTTTCCCAGTGTCTCTGGGAATGCTCATGGTGTTGAAATACTGGATTGTTTGCTTTAAATCGCTATATATGAGAAAGTAAATTCCTGTTCAGACTAGATCTGAAAAAGGCATCCCCCATGTGCAGTATGCCTGGGACTTACCTGAGTGACCTCATTACATTTCTGCAGGATAGGGGCACTAGGGTGGTGCAGTTAAGCATCTGACTCTTGATTTTGGCTCAGGTTATGATCTCAGGGTCCCAGGATTGAGCCCCGCATCAGGCTCTATGCTCAGCATGGAGGCTGCTTGAGAAGCTCCCTCTCTCTCTCCAACCCTCCCATTCATGCTATCTCTCTCTCTCTCTCTCTCTCTCTCTCTCTCTCTCTCTAAAATAAATAAAATCTTTTAAAAAATTTCTGCAGGACAGTGGTACCTCAGGAGAACTAATCCTTAATCTAGCATTTCCTGCTGTCCATTCCTTAAAATATATATGCTGAGAAATTCCCAACGAAAAAAAGCCTTACACTCAACTAACCCTGTAAAACTCTGCACATTATATCTGATCTAAGATGCAGAGAACATCTTAGAGGTATCAGTAAGTGAGGCAGTAAAGAAACAAGTTTGACTCAAACTTACTTGACCACAGACCTCTTTCCATGTTGCACCCATTAATAATAGTTAGAAACATAATGGCATACTCACTTTGGGTTAAGTGCCAATTTTATTGTAAAGGTTTTTGAAATTACAGAAAAATTGAAAGCAGTGTAAAGCACAAGCAAATATCCCTAGCATCTGGATTCTACAATTAACATTTTGCTATATTTACTTTATTATTTGTTTCTCTTTTCCCACTAGACTAGGATACCTCAATGATTATTAATCTAATTTATCTTTATTTCATCTGTACTTAACAGAATACCAGGCACCTACTGGTAACCAATAGATGTTTGTCCAATAAATGAATGAATGAAGGCATGCGTGCATTTTTTTATTCCCTCAGACATCTTCCTAGTACATCCCAGACACTGAGCTTCAAGAGACATAGAAGACTAGACAGAGTGTTCCATGGCCTTTCTATGTCTGTCCCAAGGCACAGATCCTAAGAGATAGGCCTTCTCTTGGGATAAGTGGAACCCTGCAGCTTGGCCGCTGTGAGCTGACAAGCTACTGCTTAGGGTCTCCAAGCTCATCTCTATATGTACAGCTCATTTCTAGAGGAGACAGCTTTTGCCGGGCCAGTGAGCTCAGACAAATGAACTTGAGGTGGGTCTGTCAAGTCTTGTCCACATGCTGGATTCTCTTTCCTTTACAGGTTTCTTGCTTTTGTGCGATCTTGGTGTCTTCTTAATTTCCAAAGTTGTTTAATTTCCACTCTGATTTTATCTGCCCTCATCTTTCATTCCTCGAAACTTGATCCTTGGTTTGTCTGATGATCAACCTTCTTCATTTGTAACTGCAGATGGAGAACAGTTATTTGATAGGCCTTTTGTCCTTTTATCCCCTAGTGTCTGATTACCTACCACAGGTCCTAAGAAAGCAACTGCCTGTCTCCTTTTATTTCTCTTCTGTTTTTGTATGAACAAAACCAACATCAACAAAATCTTTATTTCCCTCAACTTTTAACTTTGCTTCACTTTGAACTTTGCTTCCAATGAACTCCATTCTAACTTTTCTAAGATTCTTTATCTTTACACCTGTTCTCTCTTTCTCTCCCCCCCCATTCTGTTAGTTTCCCATTCCTTTGATTTCTTTCTCTGATAGAAAAGAAGTCAATGCTGTATAAGTGTAGAAGACACAGGATTGAGGGTTATAACCAAATCAATAAAGTATATTGAATGAGCCTCCAGTAGTCAGGCTAAGGCCTCCCATTTATTTTTTTAAACATAGTTTCCAGTGCCCGATTTCCAAACATGGCCCAGGTTCCCTATACCCTGTATTTGCTGTGTCAGTTTCTCTATTTGGGTACTGCTTCTGTTTCATTCTGTTTTACTCCTGTGAAAATAGGACTCTTGCTTCAAAATTCCATTATAAAACCTCCCTCCAGTATGAAACCTTCCTTGATTTTCCATCAATATGGAAACTTACTCTTTCTCTTTGAGCATCCTTAATACTTCATTCTGACCTCTCATTTGTCACATATTAAGTCTCATGTCTAAAAATGATGTAAGTACATTTTATCCTATAAAAGTTTTAAAAAATAATAATTCATTCCTTTAAAAAATAGAGTACATATGCTCAGTGAGATACAATTCAAATATAGAAAGAATAAATATTGAAAATAAGTCTTTCCTACTCCAGGTATGCTGGGCAGTGGTTTCCAATCTCTTTTGTGTCTTTCTAGATATTTTCTTTGTACTTTTAAAATACATGGGGTAGTATATTATATGCACTGTTCTGTACTTTACCTTTTTAAACTTAAAATTTATGTATTGAAGCTCATTCTTTATCAATTGTGATGCCTCCTTCTTTTTTAATGATCTCACAGTATTCCACTGTGGATATTTAGAATGTTTTCAATGTGTTTTGGTGAACACTATACCTTTAGGATAAACTCTGGGAGATGGAATTGCAAGATCAAAGTATGTATATATATATATATTTTTTTACTTCATTGGTTTATTTTATTGACATAAAGTTTATATGTAGTGAAATGCAAAGACATTATGTGTACAATTTGATAAGTTCTGATAAATGTATATACCCATGTTACTCACCACTCTAACCAAGATATTGAGTATTTCCATCACCTCAAAGTTCTTTTTTGCCTTTTTTAGTCAATCTTTATGTCCCTCATAGTCAAGCACTGTCTTATTTCTAACCATAGATGAGTTTTGCCTATTCTTGAATGTCATATAAGTGGAATCACACAATATGCACACTTCTGCTCACTGAATAGTATTCAATTTTATGAATATATACAACTTTACCCATTCTCTTATTTATGGACATTTCAGTCATTTACAATTTGAGAATATTATGAATAAAGCTGCTAAGAACATTCTTGTAAAATTTTTTAGTGGGTATATATTTTCATTTCTCTTGGGTAAACATGTAGAGTAGAACTTCTATGTCATGGGCTAGATGTATGTTTAACTTTGTTATAAACTGCCAAAAAGTTTCTACATTTCTATCAGCAATGTATGAGAGTTCAGGTTTTTCCACATTTTCACGAATGTTTGGTGTTGTCATTTTAAATATTATTTACTTGAAAGTTTATTAGCACATATATTTCTATTTTTGTGAACTCTCCTGGTTTTTTGCCAAATAAAGAATTTGGAAAGTTTTTCTTTTTGCTATTGATATGTGTACTTTAAGAAATATATATTCTAGGTACAAGTGTTTTGTCAGGTATGTGTTTTATGACTATTTCTCCCAGTCAGTGGCTAGTCTTTTTCTTATCAGTGTTTTTTTGAGGAGCAGATGATTTTATTTTTGTGAAATTTAGTCTATCAATTTTTTTTCTTTTATGATTATAACAGGTTGTGTTCTCACTAAAAAATATTTTCATACCCCAAATGTGCAATAATTTTACCTCATGTTTTCTTCTAGATATCATATAGTTTGGCTTTATATTTAGGTCTTTGATCCTTCTACAATTAATTTTTGTATATGGTGTGAAGTGATTTTTACTCCCATATCTTTTTTTTTAAGGTTTTTAACTCCAGTTAGTTAATGTACAGTGTAATATTAGTTTCAGGTGTACAATACAGTGATTCAGCACTTCCATACGTCACCCTGTGCTCACCACAAGGGCTCTCCTTAATCTCCATCACCTATTTCACCCATCCCCTGCCCTACCTCCCCTCTGGTAACCATCAGTTCTCTATAGTGAAGAATCTGTTTCTTGGTTTGCCTTTTTCTCTCTTTTCTTCCCCCTATGCTTATTTGTTTTATTTCATAAATTCCACATGAGCATGAAATCATATGCTATTTGTTAATGGAATATTACTCAGGCATAAAAAAGAATGAAATCTTGATATTTGCAATGATGTGGATGGTGCCTAGAGATTATTTTGCTAAGGGAAATATCCCCATATCTTTTAAAAGTTGTTCCAGCATCATTTGTTGAAAAGCCATTCTTTCCTCATTGAAATGTGTTGGCATCATTGTTGAAATCAATTCTCCATTTATAAGTGGGTCTATATCTGGGTGCTCTGCTCCATTTCTTTTTAACTCTCTTTATGCCAATACTACACTGTCTTGATTGTAATTCCCCAACTTAATTATTTATCTTAAAAGATGTCTTATCTAGTCTAACTTTCTCTTTGCTTTTCCACATAGATTTTGGAATTAAAAAATTCATTGCATTAATTTTATACATTAATTTAGGGGGGAGTAGCATCTTAACAATATTGAGTTTTCTAATCCATTGACATGGTAAATCTGTTCATTTATTTAGGCATTCTTTAATTTCTCTCAGCAATCTTTAGTAGTTTTCAGTTTAGAAATTTGTTCCCCAGTTTTGTGTTTTTTAAACAGGATCTTTTTAATATATATTTTCAAATTGTCTGTGTGCTAAATACCTACCAACAAAATAGAGTTTCCCTACTTTCCCATCCCCTGAAAAATAATAGATTTATGGAATGGGTTTGGTTTTTGCCAGTTGAATGCTATCTCATTTTAGTTTTTCATTTATTTTATTGTGAATTTCAGCATCTTTTCTTATGTTTGAAAATTTTGTACTTAATTGTGACCGTATTCATGTTCTTTGTCAACTTTTATGTTAGGCTCTAGGTAATTTTCTTGATTTTCAGAAGCTCTTTCTATATGCATGAAAATAGAGTGTATTATTTCCCTCCCCATTTTTTTCTCTTAACTTTATTTACTATACATAAAAATTTGAAAGATATAGCAATCTTTAATGATTCCTGGGTTTTGTATTATACTGAGAATATCTCTACGATTATTTTTAAAATTCTGTGTTTTCTTTGTGGAATTTTGTGGTTTTAGTTTTTAGAGTTAAGCCTTTATCCATCTGTAGTTTCTTTGTGGTAGGGATCCTTGCAAAATATTTATGTGGACAGATTTTTTTTTCTCTAGAAGGTCCTCATTTAATTAATCTGTCATAACATCACATGACCATATCATCATATACTAAATTCCTGTATATAGTTTTTCTTTTTCTAAATTCTCTATTCAGGCCCAAGTAGCACACCAATTAAATCATACTGGTTTAAAATATGTTCTAATACCTTTTGGGATAGCTCTCCCACATTACTTTTGCTTTTCAGAATTTTTTTATTATAGTCATGCATATTTACTTTGCCACATGTAATTTAGAATTTGATTGTCTCATTCTAAAAATAAAAGTTCTGTTGATATTTTATTAAGATCAGGTCAAATGTGGGGAACCCGAGTGCCTCAGTTGGTTAAGCGGGTGACTCTTGATTTGGCTTAGGTCATGATTTCTGGGGTCGAGCCCTGCATTAGGCACCACACTCAGCGGGGAGTCTGCTTGAGAATTTTTTCTCTCTCTCCCCCCCCCCCCCCCCCCACTTCTTCGCTCTTGCTCTCTCTCTCTCTCTCTCTCTCTCTCTCTCTCTCTGTCTCTAAAATAAATAAATAGATAAATATTTAAAAAACATTAAAAAAATATCAGGTCAAATTTGTAGATGTTTAGGAAAAAATAGACCTCACAATATTGTATCTTCCTGTTTAAGAACAGGGTATTCCTTGTATTTATTACAGCCTTCTTCTGGATTCTTCAGTGAGTCTTAAAGTTACTTAAGTTTTGGATATATCTTGTTAGGTTTATTTCTATTTATTTTGTGTCTGTGGTTATTTTTTCTATTGTAAATAGGATCTTTTCTTCTATTATAACATGATAATAATTTTGTATTTATAATTGATAGCATTCTGTAATCCTTGCGTTATTCCATCTTTGATAGGAATCCTTTTAGTGTTTTACTTGTAAATTTGATGGTTGCTCTCTGTTGCTCTTTTTGCTCTCTCTTGCTCTAACTTGCTCTCTTTCTTGCTCTCTCTCTCCCCCTTCTCTCTCTCTCTCTCTCTCTCACACACACACACATCCTGTCTTATAAGTATGAATTGATTTATATTTTAGTAAAAGTTATAAAAATTAAGAATAGGTGTTGAATTTGATTAGATGCCTTTTTAGCATCAGCAGAGATGATCATGTGATTTTTCCTTCTTTAGTATTTTAATATGTTGAGTTATATTTCCTAATATTGGACTGTCTTTGGTATGAACTCAATTTGGTTGTGGTTATACTTTATTTAGGATTTCTTCCTTTCTCTCTCTCTCTTTCTTTCTTTCTCTTTCTCCTCCTTCCTTCCTTCCTTTCCTTCCATCTATCTTTCTTTCTTTCTTTCTTTCTTTCTTTCTTTCTTTCTTTCTTTCTTTCTTTCTTTCTTTCTTTCAGATTTTATTTATTTGTCAGAGAGCGCACAAGCGGGGGATGGGCGTGCTGCAGGCAGAGGGAGAAGCAGGCTCCCTGCTAGGCAAGGAAACTGATGCAAGACTCAGTCCCAGGACCCTGGGATCATGACCTGAGCCAAAGGTAGACACTTAAAACTGAGCCGCCCAGGCGTCCCTATTTAGGATGTTTTTTTTAAAGACTCATCAGTTAGGGTTATCATTGTCAGATTTTTTTTTAAGATTTATTTACTTATTTATTTGACACAGAGAGAGATTACAAGAAGGCAGAGAGGCAGGCAGAGAGAGAGGGAGAGGAGGAAGCAGAGAGCCCGATGCGGGCCTCCATCCCAGGACGCTGACATCATGACCTGAGCTGAAAGCAGAGGCTTTAACCCACTGAGCCACCCAGGCGTCCTCATTGTCAGATTTGATATTAATGTTTTTCTGACTACATAAGAAAGAATTTGGAATTATGTATAATTTCTTTTGGAACAGTTTAAATAGTATTTGAGATAGATACTTTTTAAAGGTTTAGTGGGGCTCAACTGAGAGACTTAACCTGACCCTCTCTGGGGGAAAGGGGTGAGTAGTTCCTCAACAACTTTGTGTCTACTGTGAGAATTTATTTGTTTTGATTTTCTAATTTGTAATTTTTATTTTCCTAGAAAGTCATCCATTTCATTCAGGTTTTCAAGTTAATTTGTATAGTCAAGCAAACTAGTCTTTTATAATCTTTTAAATTCTTCTGTATGTAGTCATTTCCCCATTCTAATTTCCCATGTATATACTTGTGCTTCTCCCTACCCTGTTTTTAAAAACTAAATTAACTAATGGTTTATCTTTTTTTAATGTCTTAATGTAATGTCTTAATGTAATGACTTAATGTAATGAGTACACCATACAACCTACCCATTTAAAGTATACAAATAGTTTTTAGTGTATTCAGAAAGTTGTGCAGCGATCTCCACAATTCTAGAACATTTCATCACCTCAAAAAGAAATCACATACTCATTAACTTTACTTCTCATTTCTCCCCAGCCTCTCCCACTTCCTGGTTCTAAGTAATAAGTAATCTACTTTCTGTTTCTATAAATTGGCCCATTCTTAATATTTCATATAAATGGAATGCAGTATATGATCGTTTGTGACTGGCTTCTTTCAGTTACCATCAGATTTTCAACTTTTATCCATCTTGTACCATGCATCAGTACCTCATTCTAATTGCCAAATAATACTCATTTTATGGATATACCACATATTATTTGTTCTTCAGCTGATGGACATTTGTGTTGTTTCCACTAGCTGCTGTTATGAGTAATGCTACTGTGAACATTTATGTATTAGTCTTTTTATGAACATAAATTCTTCATTTCTTTTGGGTAGATACCTAGGAGTAGAATTGGTCAATCTATGTAACTCTATGATTAACATCTTGAGAAACTGCTAAACTGCTTTCCAAAGTGGCTGCACCATTTAAAATTCTCATAAGCAATGTATGAGTGTCTCAATATCTCCATATACTTGTCAACACTTGCTTCTGTCTCTCTTTTATTACAGCCATCCGAGTGAGTGTGAAGTGATATCTCACTGTGGTTCTAATTTGTGTTTCTCTATAATGGCTAATGATGCTAAGTACTTTTTAATGTTTATTAGCCATTTGTATATATTCTTTGGAGAAATGTCTATCCAGATCCTTTGCCTATTTTTATTTGTGTTATTTATCTATTATTAAGTTTTGAGATTATTATATATGAATATATATATGTATGTATATTATTAAGTTATAAGATTATATATATGAATAACAATATGTAATCGGCACATAACATCTTCTCTGTATATGGTATATAGTATTTTATTGTGTTTTAGTTTTAGGTTTTTTTCTATTTAATATATGACTTTATCCTATTTATATAATAGCTTTAATACTTTAGTATTAATTTGTAATAATATCTTGTAGCATGCATTGTTTTTCTTTTTGAAAGTCTTTTTTTTCAAATCTTTTTAAAATAAGTGTTTAGGTTTATATTCTAAGTTCTCTTTGTTATCTTCATTATTATAATCTTATATAATATACTCAATTCTCTATTTCTTAAAGACAGTATGTATTAGTCAATGATGAAAGTAGGATTCTTCATTTTCTCCTACCCTTATCCATTTTTCTTTTTTGTTTCTTCTGCTGTTTTAAAATATATACATACATTTATATATAAAAGTAATATATTTTATATATACTATGTATTTATATGGTATATATATGTGCTATTTATATTATTTCTACATTGTAATTGTTTACAACATTTATATTTTACATTTTCATTACTAGAATTGTTTTAGACTTAGATTTTTGGCTACCTGAACCCAATGATTGCTGCCAGACTTTTTGTATTGTTTTAAACTCATTTCTTAATTTGCTTAGGTTTTTCCTCTTTGTAGGGTTGATATTCTTTGGGTTTTGAAAGTTCAAAATATTTTCTCTTGTCTTTATACCTGAATTTTTCAAATTTTTCCTCTGGGATTTTTAAAACATATTGTTGTTGTATTCTGTTCTTGAAAATTGCCCTTGAGAAACCTGAGATTAGCTTAATATGTTTTATGTCTTTTTTAAAGTACTCTACTCCCAATGTGGAGCTCAAACTCATAACCCTGAGATCAAGAGTCAGGTGCCCCTCCCCCCCCAGTATGTTTTAGTCTTATAGGTAATTTTTTTGTTTGAATGTCCATAAGTTTCTTTTTTTTTTGAAATGTGATAACATTATTAGATATGTTTGTAGTAAGTTGTCCTCAAATATTTCATTTTCTCAGACAGAATGGACTGTCTTAATCTTTGGATTCAAGTATTATTTTCTTTCTGGAAATTTTCTTTATATATTTATACATTTGATTTTGTGTGTGTGTTTTGTTCTCTTCTTTAGGAACACTGATTATGTATATAAAAGATCTCCTTAGTCTATTTTCATTAGTGTAATTTTTCTCCAAACTATTTTAATGAATTGTTTCCATTTATTTTGTTTACTTTTTGTAATCTCTTCCTCCTTTACTATATTTACATAAGATTTTATTCATTTTTTGTGCACTGTTTATAACGGGGTCTTTATTACTTTAATGCCTTTACTTTTTCCTTTCTTTTTCTTAGGTCTGACCTCTTATATTTTACTTTCTTCTGTCATATCACCACATATTCCCTAAGCTCTTGTATCTCTGCTTTGGGTTCTTTGATTTTTTAAATGTTCTTTGATACATTGCAATAAGTTTGTCATGATTTTGTTCTGCCTCTTAACAACATTTTCTAGTGAGTCTTTTATATGTTCATTCTTTGTGAGAAAGAAAATGCAATTTTCATCCTTTTTCCTTTTTTTTTCTTAAAGAAACTTTGGTTCTTTTTGAATATAACTTGAATGAAATAGATTATTGAGTTCTTGGGTTGCATGCATAGGAAGTTTATGAGAAGGGAACCAACCTAAATTTCAGATGAATAGGAGTCTCCTGATTTCACAGTGAAGTGAAAGTCTATTTCACCCTTTTTCCCCCTCTCCTTCATGTGTGTGTCTGTGTGTGTGTGTGTGAGTGATAGTTGCTTAAGTCTTTATATACTTTTATTTTCTCAGTGTTTGACTTTTCCTTCCATTACAAATTCATCATTAGACTGGAAAAATGGAATGTCTGTCTATTTCCTTGCTTATTTCCTACAACTTTACATAGCCTGGGCATCTTACTCTATTTCTCTTTTTTTTCAAAGATGTGATTATTGGGTTTTTTGGCTTTTTAAGTGTATCATCTGTTTTGGTGATTGTACTCCCCTGACATGTTTAAGATCTGCTCCTGTAAGCTTCTTTTCTTGAGCTAATCTCACATCTTGACATCTCTTAATCATATACAGTGGTTTGGAATTATAGATGTTCCTAAATTTTGCCAAAAAAAGAAAAAGACTTTTAATACTGTTGTTCACGTTTCTTATTACTTTGGGAGTGATATCTGAAAGAAGAGGGTATCTCAACACCAAAAGCCTCTTTGTTATGTTGATTTTAATGTGTTACTCTTTAAATAGATGTGCAAAATAGAGTGTAATTGAGAAATTAAGTGAAGGCAAATGTTAAAAATAATAGCATTAATATAAAAATAAAAAGAACAAAATACTGTTAGTGTTAGCATCTTGGGCCCCTCCATTAGTCTATTTTGAAGCTTACAGAAAGTTTAGAAAAAATGAATATGGGACACAACATCGAAATACTTGAACTTAATTTATGTCTTTGTTAATTTTTTTTAAAAGATTTTATTTATTTGACAGAGAGTTAGAGAGAGAGCACTAGTAGAGAGGCAGACAGAGGGAGAGGGAGAAGCATGCTTCCCTCTGAGAAGGGAGCCTGATGCGGGGCTCTATCTCAGGACCCCGGGGTCACGACCCAAGCCAAAGGCAGCTGCTTGACTGACTGAGCCACCCAGGCACCCTGTCTTAGTTAATTATTATTTTCATCATCTTGAACAAGTACCTTAGCCATTCTAAATCTGTTTCCTAATGTGTAAAATGGGGATAGTAATGGATTTTTTGCAGTCACTTGTCACCTAGAACCCATTCAATAAATAGCCACTGTATTTGAATATAGTATTTCTCATTCCAAGTGCCTCTAGTCCCCCCCCTTTTAAAAAAGTTATAGCTTTTTAAAGATTGAAGATATCAAGAAAGCTGAGTCCAAAAATATGAAGACTGATCATGTATTAAGAGGATTATTTCTGATTTTCATAATGGACTGAATACCTAAAAATTCTCCATGCTTGCAACATTTGACTGTTCGTTTAAACATCAGACTCCAAACTTTCAACCCATTTTTCAGTATAGTCCAATACAATAGTGCTATTACCAACTATATATGTCTTTGATTTTTTTGTGTGCAAAATGTACAATAATACATCAGTTTTTCTGACTAGACAGTTCTTTGTTATAAAAGAAGCTCTTTATTTTGGTGTCTTCTAAGTTTATAAGAGAAATACATCTCCCTGATAGCAGCTAATATTAACACAGTACTTTTGAGTTTGCATATATTCTTATTTGACATCGTTTAATTATGGAAATCTGGCCATGAGATAATGGATGTTTGACAAAAACAACTTGTTCAGACGTATGGATCACTCAAAAAATCCAGATTTAAATTCTTCAGGCATTCTTTTCTAGAAACCAAAATTNTTTTTTTTAAAGATTTTATTTATTTATTTGACACAGAGAGAGATCAGATCACAAGTAGGCAGAGAGGCAGGCAGAGAGAGAGAGAGAGGAGGAAGCAGGCTCCCTGCCGAGCAGGGAGCCCGATGCGGGCCTCGATCCCAGGACGCTGAGATCATGACCTGAGCCGAAGGCAGAGGCTTTAACCCACTGAGCCACCCAGGCGCCCTTCTTCAGGCATTCTATTCTAGAAACCAAAATTAATCAAATCCAGGTTTTCTGACTAAGATGGATATGCATTTTAATGGAAAAATATCCAATTTTGATGTATATCATATGGACTAATATTACTCTTTGATAATAATATGGAGTTGGATGGTTTCTAAAAGATCCACCAAAGAATAGAAGAACTTTAATAACATGTAACAGCTTATATTTGATACATGGTAAGTCACGTAACCTTACTGAGCATCTATTTTCTAATGTTTTTAAGAAGGATAATAATTCTTAACTCTGTTCAATTTAGTTTATTGCAATAAGCATTTATTGAAAGACTTCTATGGGCAGAAAGTGGGATTAAAATGTTTTATAATCTGAAAATCAAATGAACTTTATGTGTGAAAATGTTTTGTACACTGTAAAAAGTATATGTGTCTCAATGACTGTTGTTATACTTACATGCTGAGCTATCTGGTTAACAAGGAAAATACTTTATTGCTCCTTCTTGGGTGAAGTCTCATGCATTTTATAACAATTGTGCTTCTTAGAGTGTCTGTGGAAAGTATTGGCTGGCATGCTGTTCTCATTCAGTACACAAGTTATTCTACTTACCCAATTTTCTCTCCATTTTCACATAGTTCTGAACACAGGGCCTCATTGACTCTACATGTCTGTTCATAACTTGATCCTCAAGGATATTGCTTCTAAGAATGACTCTGGGTAAATGGCGTGAAGGACATAGTTATTTGAAGTTATCCTGGCAGTAGAAATTCATAGAAATGGCCAAGTACCTTCAGAATGAGCCAACCAGTTTCTTCTTCTTCCTTCAGGTACAATTTTGACTCTATGGAGAGATTTTTTACTATATTTTCTTGTTCTGTGTTGATACTTAAGGATAGTGATTTAGAACATTTTTGTGATCTAAACGAGGAGTTTCCAAATAGAAAGTTCTGTTAAGAGCTCTTTGTACTTTATTGCAGTTTTCTCCACTTTGAATGACATTTTGTGTGTGTGCATGTGTGTATTTAATGTGCAGTTATATCATTGTCTCACACTTTTAGGTTAGAATCAGTTCCAACACTGATTAACTTCAGCCTCTTTTTTTTTTTTTTTTTAAGATTTTTATTTATTTATTTCACAGAGGGAGAGAGATCACAAGGAGGCAGAGAGACAGGCAGAGAGAGAGAGGGGGAAGCAGGCTCCTCGCTGAGCAGGGAGCCCGATGCGGGCCTCGATCCCAGGACCCTGAGATCATGACCTGAGCCGAAAGCAGAGGCTTTAACCCACTGAGCCACCCAGGCGCCCAACTTCAGCCTCTTTTAAGCCATTGTTTATACGTTTATAAAATCAGTCTACTTCCTAATTTTCAGGGTTGTGGTGAGGATTAGAATTTATGTATATAAAATGCCTAGCAGATAATAAACTAGACACAAAGTCCTACTAATTCCCTTTTCCTGAACTCTGAGGTAGTAAATAGGACACATACTTGGAATCAGAAGAACAGGGCTCAAATGCTGGCTCTGCAGCTATAAGCTTTGTGACCTATGAAGACTTACTGAATCTCTCAGGGTTTCTGATTTGCATTGTGAAATAATAACATCATTCTCTGCTAGGCCTTGATTGGTGTTATTAGGATCAAATGAGATAAAGTCCTTAATAAAAATGTAGTTTTCTATTAGAAGTAGTGGCTGTTGGTATTAATTATTATGTAATACTTACTTAGTATTAAACAACTAAATTACTTATTTTATTTTTTAATATGTAAAATATAAAAATATTTATAATTTTTTAAAAAATATTTTTAATATTTAAAAAATAAATAAATAATACTAAGTTGCATACAGAGGGATTTAGGTCTCCTAATGGAATTTTTTTTCCAAATTAACATAAAATGTATTATTTGTCCTAGGGGTACAGGTCTGTGAATCATCAGGATTACATATTTCACAGCACTCACCATAGCACATACCTTCCCCAGTGTCTATAACCCAGCCACCATATGCCTACCCCCTTACCCCCCAGCAACCCTCAGTTTGTTTCATGAGAGTAATAGTCTCTTTTCATTTGTCTTCCTCCTGATCCCATCTTGTTTCATTTTTTCCCTCCCTATCCACCATGACCCCCTGCCCTGCCTCTCAAATTCCTCATATCAGAGAGATCATATGATAATTGTCTTTCTCTAATTGACTTATTTTGCTTAGCATAATACCCTTTAGTTCCATCCATGTCATTGCAAATGGCAAGATTTTGTTTCTTTTGATGGCTGCATACTATTCCATTGTATATATGTACCACATTTTCTTTATCCATTCATCTGTTGATGGACATCTAGGTTCTTTCCATAGTTTGGCTATTGTGGACATTGCTGCTATAAACGTTTGGGCATACGTGCCCCTTCAGATCCCTACATTTGTATCTTTAGGGTAAATAGTAGTGCAATCGCTGGGTTGTAGGGTAGCTCTATTTTCAACTTTCTGAGGAACCTCCATACTGTTTTCCAGAGTAGCTGCACCAGCTTACATTCCCACCAGAAGTGTAGGAGGGTTCCCCTTTCTCCACATCCTCGCCAACATCTCTCATTTCCTGACTTGTTAATTTTAGCCATTCTGACTGGTGTGAGGTGGTTTCTCACTGTGGTTTTGATTTGTATTTCCCTGATGCCAAGTGATGTTGAGCACTTTTTCATGTGTCTGTTGCCATTTGGATGTCTTCTTTGCAGAAATGTCTGTTCATATCTTCTGCCCATTTCTTGATTGGATTATTTGTTCTTTGGGTGTTGAGTTTGATAAGTTCTTTATAGATTTTTGATACTAGACCTTTATCTGATATGTCATTTGCAAATATCTTCTCTCATTCTTTCAGTTGTCTTTTGGGTTTGTTGACTATTTCCTTTGCTGTGCAAAAGCTTTTAATCTTGATGAAGTCCCAGTAGTTCATTTTTGCCCTTGCTTCCCTTGCCTTTGATGTTTCTAGGAAGAAGTTGCTGCGGCTGAGGTCGAAGAGGCTGCTACCTCTGTTCTCCTTAAGGATTTGGATAGATTCCTGTCTCACATTGAGGTCTTTCATCCATTTTGAGTCTATTTTTGTGTGTGGTATAAGGAAATGGTCCACTTTCATTCCTTTTCATGTGGCTGTCCAGTTTTCCCAGCATCATTTGTTGAAGAGACTGTCTTTTTTCCACTGGACATTCTTTCCTGTTTTGTTGAAGATTAATTGACCATAGAGTTGAGGGTCCATTTTTGGGCTTTCTATTCTGTTCCATTGATCCCTGTGTCTTTTTTTGTGCCAGTACCATAGTGTCTTGATGATTACAGCTTCATAATAGAGCTTGAAGTCTGGAAATGTGATGCCACCAACTTTGGTTTTCTTTTTCAACATTCCTCTGGCTATTCAGAGTCTTTTGCGATTCCATATAAATTTTAGGATTATTCCATTTCTTTGAAAAAAAATTGATGGTATTTTGTTAGGGATTGCGTTAAATGTGTAGATTGCTTTAGGTAGCATAGACATTTTCACAATATTTGTTTTTCCAATCCATGAGTGTGGAAAGTTTTCCCATTTCTTCATGTCTTCCTCAGTCTCTCTCATGAGTACTTTATAGTTTTCTGAGTATAGATTCTTTGCCTCTTTGGTTAGGTTTATTCCTAGGTATCTTACGGTTTTGGGTACAATTGTAAATGGGATCCTTAATTTCTCTTTCTTCTCTCTTGCGGTTGGTGTATAGAAATGCAACTGATTTCTGTGCATTGGTTTTATATCCAGCCACTTTACTGAATTCCTGTGTGGGTTCTAGCAGTTTTAGAGAGGAGTCTTTTGGGTTTTCCACATAAAGTATCATATCATCTGCAAAGGGTGAGGCTTGACTTCTTCTTTGCCAATTCAGATGCCTTTTATTTCTTCTTGTTGTCTGATTGCTGAGGCTAGGACTTCTAGTACTATGTTGAATAGCAGTGGTGATAGTGGACATTCTTGCCATGTTCCTGACCTTAAGAGAAAAGCTCTCAATTTTTCCCCATTGAGAATGATATTGGCTATGAGTTTTTCATAGATGGCTTTGATGATACTGTGGTATGTACCTTCTGTGACTACACTGTGAAGAGTTTTGATCAAGAAAGGATGCTTTACTTTGTCAAATGCTTTTTTCAGCATCTTCTGAGAGTATCATATGGTTCTTATTCTTTCTTTTATTAATATATTATATCACATTGATTTGTGGATGTTGAACCAACCTTGCAGCCCTCGGATAAATCCCTCTTCGTTGTGGTGAATAATCTTTTTAATGTACTGTTGGATCCTATTGGCTAATATTTTGGTGAGAATTTTGGCATCCGTATTCATCAAGGATATTGGTCTGTAATTCTCCTTTTTTGACGGGGTCTTTGTCTGGTTTGGGGATTGAGGTAATGCTGGCCTCATAAAATGCATTTGGAAATTTTCCTTCCATTTCCATTTGTTGAAACAGTTTCAGGAGAATAGGTATTAATTCTTTAAATGTTTGGTAGAATTGCCCCAGGAAGCCGTCTGGCCNTCTTCTTTAAATGTTTGGTAGAATTCCCCTGGGAAGCCGTCTGGCCCTGGGCTCTTGTTTGTTGGGAGATTTTTGATGACTGCTTCAATCTCCTTACTGGTGATGGGTCTATTCAGGTCTTCAATTTCTTCCTGGTTCAGTTTTGGTAGTTTATATTTCTCTAAGAATGCATCCATTTCTTCCAGATTGTCAAATTTGCTGGTGTAGAGTTGCTCATAATACATTCTTAGAATTGTTTGTATTTCTTTGGTGTTGGTTGTGATCTCTCCTCTTTCATTCATGATTTTATTTGAGTCCTTTCTCTTTTCTTTTGGATAAGTCTGGCCAGGGGTTTATCAATCTTATTAATTCTTTCAAAGAACCAGCTGCTAGTTTCCTTGATTTGTTCCACTGTTCTTTTGGTGTCTGTTTCATCGATTTCTGCTCTGATCTTTATTGTTTCTCTTCTCCTGCTGGGTTTAGGCTTTCTTTGCTGTTCTTTCTCCAGTTCCTTTAGGTGTAGGGTTAGGTGTTGTACTTGAGACCATTCCTGTTTCTTGAGAAAGGTTTATAGTGCTGTATACATACTTTCCTCTCAGGACTGCCTTTGCTGTGTCCCAAAGATTTTGAACAGGTGTGTTTTCATTTTCATTTGTTTCCACAAAATCTTTTAATTCTTCTTTAATTTCCTGGTTGACCCATTCATTCTTTAGTAGGATGTTCTTTAGCCTCCATGTATTTGAATTCTTTTCAACTTTCATCTTGTGATTGAGTTCTAGTTTCAGATCATTGTGGTCTGAAAATATGGAGGGAATGATCTCAATCTTTTGGTATGAGTTGAGACCTGATTTGTGACCCAGGATGTGATCTATTCTGGAGAATGTTTCATGTGCACTAGAGAAGAATGTGTATTTTGTTGTTTTGGGAGAGAATGTTTTAAATATATCTGTGATGTCCATCTGGTCCAGTGTGTCATTTAAAGCCTTTATTTCCTTGTTGATCTTTTGCTTAGATGATCTGTCCATTTCAGTAAGGGGTATGTTATAGTCCCCTACTATTATTGTATTTTTGTTGATGTGTTTCTTTGATTTTGTTATTAATTGGTTTATATTATTGGCTGCTCCTATTTTAGGGGCATAGATATTTAAAATTGTTAGAACTTCTTATTGGACAGACCCTTTAAGTATGATATAGTGTCCTTCCTCATCTCTTTTTATAGTCTTTGGCTTAATCTAATTTATCTGATATAAGGATTTGTACCCCAGCTTTCTTTTGATGTCCATTAGCATTGTAAATTGTTTTCCACCCCCTCACTTTAAATCTGGAGGTGTCCTTGGGTCTAAAATGAGTTTCTTGTAGACAGCATATTGATGCTTGTTTTTTGTTTTGTTTTGTTTTGTTTTATCCATTCTGTTACCCTATGTCTTTTGATTGGGGGCATTTAGCCCATTTTTGTTCAGGGTAACTATTGAAAGATATGAATTTAGTGCCATTGTATTGCCTGTAAGGTGACTGTTACTGTATATTGTCTCTGTTCCTTTCTGGTCTGTTACTTTTAGGCTCTCTCTTTACTTAGAAGACCCCTTTCGATATTTCCTGTAGGGCTGATTTGGTGTTTACCAATTCTTTTAATTTTTGTTTGTCCTGGAAGCTTTTTATCTCTCCTACTTTCAGTGACAGCCTGACTGGATGTGGTATTCTTGGCTGCATATTTTTCTTATTTAGTGCCCTGAATATATCATGCCAGTCCTTTCTGGCCTGCCAGGTCTCTGTGAATAGATTGGATGCCAATCTAATATTTCTACCATTGTATGTTACGTACCTTTTGTCCTGAGGTGCTTTCAGGTTTTTCGCTTTGTCACTAAGACGTGTAAGTTTTACTATTAGATGAGGGGGTGTAGACTTTTTTTTTTTGCTTTTTGTTTTCTGTTTTTTGAGGAGGGTTCTCTGTTTATCCTGGATTTTGATACTTGTTCCCTTCACCAAATTAGGGAAATTCTCTAGTATAATTTGCTCTAATATACCTTCTGCCCCCCTCTCCCTTTCTTCTTCTTCTGGGATCCCAATTATTCTAATACTGTTTCATCTTATGGCATCACTTATCTCTGGAATTCTCCCCTCATGGTCCAGTAGCTGTTTGTCTCTTTTTTGCTCAGGTTCTTTATTCCCCATCATTTGGTCTTTTATATCACTAATTCTCTCTTCCTCATTTATCCTAGCAGTAAAAGCCTCCATCAAATAAATAAATAAATAAATAAATAAATAAATAAATAAATATTTATTTATTTATTTATTTTAAAGTTTTTTTAAATTTATTTGATACAGAGAGAGAGAGAGAGAGAGAGAGAGAGATCACAAGTAGGCAGAGAGGCAGGCAGAGAGAGAGGAAGCAGGCTCCCTGCTGAGCAGGCAGCCCGATATGGGGCTCGATCCCAGGACCCTGAGATCATGATCTGAGCCGAAGGCAGAGGCTTTAACCCACTGAGTCACCCAGGCACCCCAAGGGCCTCCATTTTTTATTGTACCTCATTAATGATCAAAATCATTTTGATTTCAACTTGGTTAGATTTTAGTTCTTTTATTTCTCCAGAAAGGGATTTTATTTCTCCAGAAAGGGATTCTCTAATATCTTCCATGCCTTTTTTGAGCCCAGCTGGCACCTTGATAATTGTCATTCTGAACTCTAGTTCTGACATATTACTAATGTCCGTATTGATTAGATCCCTAGCTGTCGGTACTGCCTCTTGTTCTTTTTGTGTGTTTGTGTGTGTGTGTGTTGAGTTTTTCCACCTTGTCATTTTATCCAGAAAAGAATAGATGAATGAGGGAACAAAATACTAAAAGGGTAGGAATGATCCCAGAGAAATATACACTAACCAAATTAGACTGGTGAATAGAACAGCCACACACTTGATTTGGGGTATATTTTGGTCTGTTAGAAGAAACTACCTCCCAAATGTTAAAGGAAGAAAAACTTATATATACACAAAAATAATGCTAAACAAGATGAAGGGATAGAATATGTAAAGGTGAAAATTAAAAAAGATTCTAAAAAATTAATTGATAAGAAAAGACGGTTGAAAAAAGAAAAAAAGAACGAATGTGATCAGGCTGGAGACTAGAACAAAGCCATGTGCTAGATTTAGGGTATATTTTGATCTATGAGAAGAAATATTGTATCCCAAAATTTTAAAGAAAAAAAACCCTCTATGTATAAAAAAAAATAAGGTTAAGTGCCATGAAGGGATAAAATATGACTATAACAATGAAAATTTAAAAAGATTTTTAAAAAGGTATTGATAAGATAAAATAGTTAAAACCATTAAAATAGGAAAGAGGATAAATTTAAAAAAATAAGAAAAAATAAAATTAAAAAAATTTAACTTTGAAAGACTAAAGGATCATGGGAAAAAAAGCCATGAATTCTATGTGTTGCTTTCCCGTAACTCTGGAATTCCACGGTTCTCATTGGTGGGTGAACTTGGTGTTAGCTCCTTGTTCTTGCTGATTTGTTGGGAGAGGGGATTGTTGCAGTGATTCTCAAATGTCTTTGCCTGAGGCAGAATTGCACCACCCTTGCCAGGGGCTAGGCTAAGTCATCTGCTCAGGTTCTCTCTCGGGAGTTTTTGTTCCCTGACTGCTTTCCATACAGCTTTGGAGGATGGAAATGAAAATGGCAGCCTCCAAACTTGTGGCCCTGTAGGAGCTGAGTGCTCGTGGCCACAATCCTTAGTGCACCCTCACAGAAAAGCAGTCAATCCCTCCTGTCTCCCTGGTCTCTGGCTGCATTCCAAGCTCAGCCAGCCTGTGCCCAAGCATTTCTGTCTCTGGCGTATGGCCCCATTTGGAGTCTCCAAACCCAGCAGATTTCTGGAGCATGCTTCCTCACTGCTCCTCCTGGAGGAGGAAAGAGGGGATCTCTCCAGATCTCCCACTTGTGGAGTCCCTGCTTGAAGAGCAGTGGCCTGTGTCTCAGATCACAGTTTAAGGTAACACCAAGCTGAGAACCCACTGCTTGGCCACGTCTCTGCAGCTGGCTTCCCTGCCCAGATACTGGGGAGCTCTGCTGCACTCACACACCCCTGGTTTTTCTGTGTCCCCATGGGTCCTGAGACCACACTGTCCCCGTGAAGTCTTCATCCCCTGCTTAGACTCTGGAGCAACATTTCTCAGTGGAGCAGACTTCTAAAAGTTCTGATTTTTTGCTCTGCTGCTCTACTGCTTGCCAGGAGCCTGCCCCTCCCCCCCCCAGCAGTCTCCTCATTGCTTTGGATTCACTTCTTTGCAAGTCCTACCTTCCAGAAAGTGGTCAATTTTCTGGTCCTAGAATTGCTGATCTTATTCTCTTCTATCACCTCTTGAGTTTGTAGGTGTTCATAATGGTTTGATAACTATCTGGCTGAATTCCTGGGACCTGGTGATATTTTGGTCTCCTACTCCTCCACCATCTTGCTCCTCAAAAGTATCTCCTAATGGAATTTTTTTTTTAACTTAAATTCAATTAGCCTATGTATAGTACATCATTAGCTTCAGATGTAGACTTCAGTAATTTATCAGTTGCATATAATACCCAGTGCTCATCACATCACATGCCCTCCTAAATGCCCAATTACCCCATCCCCCTACCCACTTCCCCTCCAACAACCCTGTTTGTTTCCTGTAGTCAAGAGCCTCTCATGGTTTTTCTCTCTCACTGATGACTTCCCATTCAATTTTCCCTCCCTTCCCCTATGATCCTCTGTGCTGTTTTTTATATTCCACATATTATTGAAACCATGTCATAATTGTCATTCTCTGATTGGCTATTTCGGTTAGCCTAATACTTTCCAGTTCCATCCACATTGATGTAAAAGGTTAAGTATTCGTCCTTTTTGATGGCTGAGTAATATACCATTTGTGTGTGTGTGTGTGTATTTGTGTATATGTATGTATATATATATATATATATAAAATACACACACACACACACACACACACACACACACACACACACACCACATCTTCATTAATCCACCGATGGACATCAGGGGTCTTCCCATAGTTTGGGTATTGAGGACATTGCTGCTATCAACATTGGGGTGCAGGTGCCCTTCGCATCACTACATTTGTATCTTTGGGTTAAATATCTAGTAGTGCAATTGCTGGGTTAGGGTAGGTTTATTTTTAACTTCTTGGGGAACCTCCCTACTGTTTTCTAAAGTGGTTGAACCAGCTTGCATTCCCAGCAACAGTGTAAGAGGGTTCCCCTTTCTCTGCATCCTTGCCAACATTTGTTATTTCCTGACTTGTTAATTTTATCCATTCTGACTGGTGTGAGGTAGTATCTCACTGTAGTTTTGATTTTATTTCCCTGATGCCAAGTGATGAGCATTTTTTCATGTGTCTGTTGGCCATTTGTATGTCTTCCTTGAAGAAATGTCTGTTCATGTCTTCTGGCCGTTTCTTGACTGGATTATTTGTTTTTTGGTTTTTGAGTTTGATAACTTCTTTATAGATCTTGGATACTAGCCCTTTATCTGATATGTCATTTGCAAATATCTTCCCCATTCTGTAGGTTGCCTTTTAGTTTTATTGACTATTTCCTTTGCTGTGCAGAAGTTTTTTATTTTGGTGAAGTCCCAATAGTTGATTTTTGCTTTTGTTTCCCTTGCATTTGGAGACGAGTCTAGTAAGAAGTTTCTGTGGCCAAGATCGAAGAGGTTTCTGCCTGTGTTTTCCTCTAGGATTTTGATGGTTTCCTGTCTCACATTGAGATCTTTCATCCATTTTGAGTTTATCTTTGTGTATGGTGTAAGAAAAAGGCTTATTTAAATTCTTTAAAGTCTCTCTTGTTTTCTCTAGTTTTCATACAGTTCGCCATGTGAAAATACTTCCATGGGCTAGAAGTTGGTCTTCACTTTTTTTTTTTTTTGTAGCATTAAAAACATCCCCAGGACAACAGCATACAGGCTAGTTTGCATGTAAATGCAGGGTTCACCATGTATAAATGTTTTGATACCATCTCCTTGGAGATACCTATAAACAATGTCCTAAGCCCATGACCTTATTCCTGAAATTGAGTGAGCACACAACATTTGGATTAGTATGAATTCAATTTTGACTTACATATTTTTGGTATCTAAGATATGACAAGATGCTAATAAGAGCTTAAAAACATTATGCATTTTGGATTGAGTCTCAGTATATTTTTAATCTCACCTGTGTTGTGACGCTCAGGTTCACAAGGCCACAAAGTACTTTCCAACTATATATCTACTTCATAACTTTTAGACCTACACAGTAAGCGGTTGGAGGTAAATTTCTATAGGAATTACTGGGAGTTTTCACTATACCCTGAGTCTAGACTCTATGAGCATGGGAACCTCTGTCAAAATACAGATAAGTGCTTCCACAACTTTGTAGTTCTCACTAATGCAGATAGAGATTCTGCTTCAGAGTTTGGGATGGGGCCCAATGATCTTTATATTAACGAATGTTCCAAGTGATTCGATGAGGGTATTGTGCAGGACTTATTTTGAGATACATTGATCTATATCCATGTTTCCAACCTGAGAGAACCATTAGTAAAAAGACAAGCCACATGAGCAGTTTTCAGTATTGAAAATACCCAGAAGTGCCTGTGCTAAGCCTTACTAAATCTGGTAAAATTACAAGTTTCTCTGCTTTTCTCTGCATTCCTGGATCTCTGTTCATCAAGTTCATGGTAACACCAGTTTTCTGAGGCCATTCCAAGTCCTGGAGCAGCTCTAGGCCATTTGGCATGAATAGAGATTTCCAGATTTACTAACCAGATGCCTTAAAAAGCAACTCAGTTTCCAACTCTGATGTTAATGTGGGAGATGCTACAGATTAGTTTACTGATTGTCTACTTCCAATACCTTTCTCTCATACTTTTCTGTACTCTAGGAGCTGGAAAGCCAAAAGCTATATTCTGATATTAGCATACAGTTAAGATTTTTATAGGTTACCTAGATTCTACTAAGCTGATACAATTATAGGAGATTTGGAGAACGTGTATGAGACCAGAACTTATTGCAGAATCATTTGTTTCTCATAGGGCATCTGGGCTGGAAATCCTACTTTCTGGCCCCTTTTGGCAGCAGCAATCCAGTTTCTGCGACAGAAGTTCAATAGTGTGGTTGGACTTTTCTCCTGGAAATATAATTCCAAGGTGGGTAGCATTCAATTTTATTGCCCTGGCCATCCAATAAGTTCTGTGAGCTATTTACTGCCCTCTAATATAGATCTTTCTGCTTAAGCCACGTATAATGGCTTTTGTTGTCTGCAACTAAGCTGCCTTTAGGGTAGCTAGGCTTGAAGCATATAATGAGTTTAAAGCTGAAACATTTCTTCCATCTACCTACACAGACTAGTCTTCTCTCCCCTTTCTTGGGACAAGCCCCTAAACCCTTCTAGGTCGCTCTGGAGTCCAGAGTTCACCTCCTTTGATGTGTGACATGATCCCAGCCCAGGCATGTTAATATCTGACTTTACTAGTCTGAACTTAGATATAAAAGACTGCTGACTTTCCTGAGTATTTGTTGTAAGGGTGTAGGCTATACTTTTCCAGGCATTTTTTTCTCTACATGCCTTTTGTATATACCTCTATATACCCACAGAGGATTCTCTTCCATCATCTTCCCCAATTCATCTCTTGGGAATGAACCTATATAAAATTGGGATAATTTTAGGATCATGGATATGCAATGGCCTCAGAAATCATATGGAATAATAATCAACAGTAATAATAAAATACCAATAACTATTATATCTTAAGTAATTACTCATCTCCAAGCAACATGCTAGAGTTTTGCAGAAAGTATCTCATTTAGTAATAGGCAAAGTCTCAGATGGTCTCATCACCCCTAATAAGTTTCATTTTTTCTGCACATCTTTGTTGCTACCGGAAACCTCACATCATGGAGATATAATTCTACACTATCCATAAATGTTGTTCTCTAATTCTTGTTTCTTCTTCTCATAGACACTGTGTGAATATACTTCAGGGAGTTAAAAAAAAAAAGTAAGAAACAGTGTTACGTGAATGTAACTGGCAGGGAGCCTGCCCAAACATGCCCTGACAAAGCAGTGTTCTTTAAGTGTCTGTCTTCCTTGGGAATCCATCTCAGTTGCTTTTGTTGGTTGGCATCTGTCAGTGGAGCCTGCAAAGAGAATTGTCACTGCTGTGGTCCAGGATGGATTGATGATTTTATTGCACAGTGCTGGTACGTAGTAGGTATTCAACATGAATGAGTTATCCTGGTTCCACCAGGTATAACCCCAAGGGACATGAGGTTGACTGCAGCCCACCGTCAAGGACACTGTGCAACCTCAGCTGTGGTTGCCCCAAGTAGGTCGGCTCTGGGATGTCACTTCCTTCTATGAGGCATTTATTTCTATTTGCAGGAACTTTTCACTCTCCCTGTCTGTTACTGCTCAAAGGTCACCTAAAATGTAGAGCTTTTATTAGCTGCAGTGAAAGGATGTACTTTCCCCTGAATGTTCTTTGCCAAGTACCTTTCCCATTCTCTTATTAGCAAGGGAATGGATTATTTCTTCAGTTGCCTAGTCTGTGAATCAATTTCTCCCTCTCTCTCCCTCTCTACTCCCCCCTCTCTCTCCTCCCTCCCTCCCCTCTCAGTCTCCCTCCCCCTCTCTCCTCACACTTAATCCTCCTCCTGTGTTCTGCCTTTTCCCCAAGGGGAATGATGGAAGGATCTCCCCCTGCCCCCCAAGTAGAGGATTCACCAGTTTACAGATAGGGACATAAACCCCTAAAGGATTTCCCCCATTGCTGGAATCATGGCTGCCATCCTTCTTCTGCATAGTACTGTTAAGTTATTCTGGGGTGTGTCTGAGGGATTGTGTTTAACTATCTTCCCTGTCACATGGACGCATGGGCAGGGAATGATTATGATAGCACAGAGAAGTGGAGGCAATGAAACAAGACATATATTTGGCATCCACTCTGCAAGCCTGAGAGTCCATGTGAAAAGAGGTAGACCCATGTCTGACATTAAGCTCTTGTGATAAGAATTTTTCAGCTTCTGGTTGGTTCCTCATTCATGACCCAAGAACAGGGAAAGTGTGTGTGTAGACACACACACACAAACACACACACACACACACACACACACACACATTTTAGAGAAATTGAAAACTTCCCAAACTATGGATCACATTCATTTGCATTTCTTTTCAAAAGAGGAGAATGGAGCATGGGAGAAGGCTTTGTTGATGAGGATCAAACTCACAAAACAGAATGAGTTCACATAATTCCTAGAGTTAAGCCAGTATTACCAGCTATTAACATGGAGTATCACTAGCACTGGCTTGCCAGCAGGCTTTGGAACCTTCTGGGCTGCATTCACCTGGTGTTGGCTAAGTACCTGCACAGCCATTACTACTATCAGGATCATTTTGAACAATATTTAACAGAAGAAAAAAGAAGAATGCAAAAGGGGTGCCTGGGTGGCTCAGTTGGTTAAGCAACTACCTTTGGTTCAGGACCTGAACCCAGGATCCTGGGATCGAGCCCCGCATTGGGCTCCCTGCTCAGCAGAGAGCCTGCTTCTCCCTCTCCCTCTGTCTGCTACTCTGCCTACTTGTGCGCTCTCTTTCTCACTCAAATAAATAAATGAAATCTTAAAAAAAAAAAAAAAAGAATGCAAAGGAAAAAAACTGATTTTTTTTTTAAATTCATGGTTTCTTATTCTACCCTCTTTTAAGCAATGTATATTACACATGGAATCCTACCTGGGTTCCTACAAATTATCCATATCAGTGATTTCTCTAAACATGTCTATCAAAGGAAAAATTTCAAAATTTCAAAATGCAAAATTGCATATTATCCCAGGACACAATCCAAGTTCAACTGATGGCATATGGGCTGAAAACTAAGGTAAGGTACAACATAGTTGAACATCATATCCCTCAATTAAGTAAAAAAGTCAATTATCTTAGTTCAGAATGATGCAAGCATTACTTCATTGTTGTTCTTGTGAGAAATACCCAGGAGGATTGAGGTGACTATAAGGTCATTATGAATCAGTTGTCTCCTTGAAGTTAAAAGTCATGTCGTCTTTGAGTTATTGCCAATACCTAGCATTGTTTTGGGAAAATATCAGTAATAAATACGTATTTGTGGAATGTGATTCCTAAGTGTCATCTAAGAGGTATAGAAGAAGAACTCTATGAGAGAAACACTAGCATAAAAGAGGCAAGAAGAATGTGACGAGGATGCAGATGTATGCAGAAACCACATTACAGAAGCAGCAGAAAAATGGAGGGTTGCTTTTCTTGGCAAAGTAAAGATTTAGTAAGGGGAAGGAAGCCACATGACAGTTGTATTTAACTTTTTGAAGAGAAGAAGTTTGTCTGTTTTATCTCCAGAGAATAAATCATTTTCAGTTGCAAAAACAACAGAGAAAATTTTACCTAAATCTGAAGAAGAGTTTTAAGCCATGTATGGCAGAAACTGCAAGTTGCCCTCCAATATTAATTGCCTCTTACTTTCATTGTATAGAACCTTTCTTTTCTTTCTTTTTTTTTTTTTTAACTATGTCTATGATGTCTAGAATTAAGACTTCCTTTTAGCCATGTATGGGATGTAACTGAGCTCTGGTCAGCTGGAATTGAGCAGGAATTATAATTGCGGCTTCTGGTTGTACCCTCAGAAGGAAGGGGTGTGCATCCTTCCTCCTTTTTGCTAGTGGGAATGTAAACTCATATGATAATAGGGACTGAAAAAGCTACCTTGTACCATGAGATGGAAGCTGCATGTTGAAGACAGCAGAGTGAAAGAAAAAGTAGAACCAGGGTCCCTAATGATTGTAGAGATGCCCTATCAGACTTGGACCATCTACTCAGAAAAATGAACTACTAGACTGTGAAAGCCAATGTCATCTTGGGTTTCTCTGTAGTAGCAGAGGACCCTCATCTGTCCATTCTTTCTAGCAAGTGCTTTGGAAGATAGTGACCTTTTATCAGCAGGTGAGGTTCCAACAAAATTACTGTGGAGGAAAGTATTTCATTGAATGGGTGACCAGATAAAATATTTTATGTGATTCATCATAGTTTAGATATGGAGCATTTGAATGATACTGGAATTGCTTAAGTCAGTCCATACATTTCAGAAGCTACTTTTTTTTTTCTGATTTAAATTGTAAGAGGAGATAGAAAACTGTGTTATGTGAGGATAGCTGGAAGAACTGGGGAGATTTACTTCTGGAAAAGATAAGCCTTAGAGGTTTGGGTTGGCAGCATGTGAGAGCTATCACCAGTTTGCTGGTGGGCTGTGATGTATATACAAAGTAAATTACTCCTCTTGGCCTCCAAGGGACAGAATTTGGGTCACTGGGTGGAAACATCAAGATTGCAGTTGGAACTATAGCTGCTTATGCAGGCTTTTTTCTGTTTAATATAAATGTCAACCAAGCTTTGGACTTTTTTTTTTTAACACTGGATCTTATTTTGTTGGTTTGAGTTCAGTCTGTTAAGGTCCTTTGGAATCCTGGTGGTGATGGATGATCTAGCAAAGTTTTCTCAGGTATGGCCCATTCTTCCTACTTACTAAGGCTAAGAATTAATGAAGCGATATTTTGGAAGGAAATTTTAAATGTTGCTAGAGTTACTTGAAAGAATTATCTTTATCTCTTCTATTAACGGCTCCAATTTAGAGATTTATGAATATCTCACTGGGTTTAGTGGTGTCCCATCCTGGAAAATCTGAGAGTTATCCATATAGTGAGCATATCTTAGTCACATTATCTTTCAAGAACTAGATGCAAAAGAATTATGGTAGTGAGCTTTGCTGACCAAATTAAAAAAAAAACTAAGCTGGAATAAGAAACTGACAGATCCCCATTTTCCTCTCGATAACCATGTTTCTGGTCTTAATGTAGGGCTGAGATTATGAGAAAATACTTCTCTTGAGCACCTTTCACTGCTCCCATTTTCTTGGAGCCCATGATGTTCAAGGAGAGAGAGCTATGGATCTCTCCTTCACTCTCACCATTGACTTTGTCTACCCTTTTTATCCCTATTTCTGTGTCTCTTTAGGGCCATTTCAAGCTTCTTTGCAAGTTTCTTCTTATGAGGTGTTCTTTGATTCAACTACCACTTCATCCAACAAACGTTTACTGAGCAACTATTTCCAGTGCACATACTCTGTAGTGTCTCACAAAGATGAGTAAGATTAATTTACTCACTCAACAAATGCTTATTACGCTAGGCAGAGTATATACAACAGTGAGCAAGAGAGATTCTCAAAGAGCTTTTGAGGTAAGCTAGTGTGGGAACTTTAAACCAAGGGAAGAATATAGACTCATCAGCAAATAGTAGTTAATATTTATGGAATGATTATTTAGTCCTAGTTACTGTTCTAGTGTTTTACCTTCATTGTATCATGCAGTAAAACTAACTAGGCAGATGGTTTTCTTGTCCCCATTTTACAGAGGAGAGAACTAAGAAACAGTAAGATAAGTAATGTGCCCAAGGTGGTATGTGATGTTAAATAATGGAGCTAAGTGTTTCATTCCTGACCCTGCATTATTAACCAGGGTAGAGGTGGGAACAGACTGCCCCGGTGGAAGTTAAGTGTTTTATCACTGAGATTGTTTAGAATTGCAGGTGCATAAAACTTTTACTTTTTCTCCCCTCCCCTTTTTTAACTGATTTTACATACTCTACACACGATAAACCGTTTATTGCCTGTACCCCGGGCAGACCACTCCTACTACTCCCCTTGGTACTTCCTCTACACTTAACCACTCTACTGCTTTCCCAGATCACTGTGAAGCATGTGGAAGAAATGTAAAAGGACTAGGGGAGTCTGAAAGAAATAATTAATCCAGAGGGTTAGAAGAAGCTGGAGGAGATGGTGCTTTAGCTAAAACTTTTAATGATAAGTAGAAGTTTGCTATGCAATGTGGGTGAGAGGTGAGGGGTGTAGGAAAGGGTACTCCAGGCAGAAGGAACTGCTTGAGCAAAAGCATGGATACAAAAACACTACGTGCACAAACTGACAAATAGTTTGATGTTTATAGGACCCAAAAGTCAGAAACAAGAGTGGACAAGTAGCAGAGGCCAGACAACACATAGGCACACGTGCTAGTCTAAGAAGCTTGAACCTCTTGCTGAGTACAACAGGAATCATTGAGGTAATTTAAACAGGGGCAATATGTTCAATTTGGAGTTTTAGCAAAATCCACTGGAGGATGGATTGAAGGCAGATAAGACCAGAGACAGAGACCTCTCTTCCAACTCTCTCTGAATCTCACACTTGTCCAAATTGCCTTCCTTTGCCATCACCATGCAACAGCTGAGATGGCAAAGTCAGAAACCAGATAGCAGATAGGGGACTGCCTTCAAAAATGCCATAGCACTGGTCAAGGAGCTACTGCTTGGAGTGTGTGTCGCCAAGGAGACGGGACAGACATGGTTAATCTATGGAAGACCGCGCACATCTGAATAAAAAGTATCTCCGTGAGGTAACTGTGTCAGCCGCTCACTCCAGCCGATAACAAATTGCTCCGTCTCTGGCAGAGGTGTACTTGCTGACTATTTCAGGTGGCAACACTGGATTTCAACATGAAACACTAGTGTTAGCTAAGGGTATAGCTAGCAATTTGAAATTGGTACACACAGCAGTCAGTCTATTGCTCCCCATCTCCATTGTCCCCAAAGTAGGCTTGCCATTAAACACAGTGTGAGATCTTGCCCAGTGGGGCCACTTCTACCCACAGTCAGCTGCGTGCCCTCCACCCTCTCCCCTCTCTCCACCTCTCTGTCTCTCTCTTACAGACGCAGAAGAAATAATACAAACTGGCATTTGGCTAGGGCTTTCGAGTGTGCTGTTTCCTCCAGCCTCGTGCTCTCTCATCTCTTCAGAGTGCACAGGAGGGGAGGAGAGGAGATGGAGAGAAAGAAAGGGAAGCAGGGCAGCAAGCAGTGAAGGAAAACACGTTTTCTCTACCCGAGGGGCCAGTTTATTATCTTGGCTGAGGCCTAGTAAGGAAGAAACAGTGAGGGGCACCTGGGTGGCTCATTAGTTAAGCGTCTGCCTTCGGCTCAGGTCATGATCCCAGGGTCCTGGGATCGAGGCCCACATCAGGCTCCCTGCTCAGCAGGAAGCTTGCTTCTCCCTCTCCCACTCCCCCTGCTTGTGTGCCCTCTCTTGTTCTCTCGCTCTCTCTCTCTCTCAAATAAATAAAATCTTTAAAAAAAAAAAAAAAGGAAGAAACAGTGATGTCAGCACAATTCATTTTGACAAGCATTTACTGAACCCCTGTGCTAGGCTTTGAGAACACAAAGATGATTAAGACAGGATCTCTACCTTGAGGTAGCCCCAGTTTGGTTATGAAGACACATGTACCATGCAGAATGACAGAGGTATATCATTAGGACAAAAGCAGCCCAAGGAAGGAATAGAACTCTGAGGGTTTGAAAAAGAAAGGATCTTGAAGAGGGGGTATCTTGGCTAGAAGTTCGCCATACATACATAAGGGGAAAGGAAATATCCCAGCCAGAGAGAGCATTGTGAGCATAGATACAGAGGCAAGAAACAGCCTTGCATCATCTCAGAACTGGATGTGGTCCAGAGTGGCAGGAACAGAGATTGTGAGGGGTGGTGAAGAAGCAGCACGGGACAAGATCTAAGAGGCTGTCATGTGGCAGAGGGGAGGCCGGGAATATAGCTCGAGACTCCATGGGCATTTTCCTAAAGAAAATGGGGAGCTAGTGAAAGTTTTCAAGTGGGGGAGTGACATGATTAGATCCCTGTTTCTAGAAGAGGAGTCCTGTGGCAATGTGGGGAAGGGGTTGTAGAAGGGAAGGACATAAGATGATGTTGAGGGGAGGCATGATGACTTTGAATGAAGGTGTTTTGAGTGGAAATGGGCAAGGGGATAGGTTTCAGGATAACCATAATGGGCAACGATGTTAACACCTTGCAGTTCTCTACTGTTTTATGAATTACAAAGAGAAACTGGTCCTATATTTTTCTGTCTTCTCTTTATCATGTTAGGCATCGGCTGTAGGATCATGGTTAATTCTGCCAAATCTAGGGTCAGACAACCTGAATGCAAATCTCAGCTCCACTGCTTACTGGTGTGGGTCCTTTACACAAGGAGTATAACTTCTTATTACCTTATGTAGACAGTGGAGACATATATCAAGATGTCATCTATTTTACTGGATTGTTATGAAGTGGCTTTAACTGTAGTTGCAGGAGAACAGTTGCTGGAGTTTGTATTTCTGCTTCACTATCTTCTAGATTTGTGACTTTGGACAACTCATTTAACGTTTAAAACAGGCTTCAGAAAAGGCAATAATGTCTTAAATGGATAACTGAATATTTTATCTTTGTAGTATTTTCCAGTAGCCATCTTTGAACTAATAACTATAGATTTGGGCACCAAGCAAAAAGCATCCATTATTAAAATGATAATAATTGCTTTTATTTGCATATCACTTTATAGTTTTTAACATACTTTAATAACCATTTCCTCATTGACACTGGCCAGCCTTCTCAGTGTTTCTATGAAGTTACGAATGGATTAGTGGTCACTCAACTATCCCAGCAGCTGGAATTGACAAATTAATGGTCAATGTTTATCTTGCATCTCCTTGTTGAAGGGACATGTTGTAGAGACAGATATTATTCAGTGAAAATTGCTTAGAATGAAGAGCTGGAAGACCTGAGTTTAAATCTCAGTCCTGTCATTTATCAGTCAGGTGGCTTGATAAATTGCTTAGTCCTTTGATCCTGTGGAGTTTCTTGTATAAGCACTATATGTGAAAGTGTGTATGCAGATAACTCAAGTGGAGCCTCAGAGAACAGGGAAAATCAGAAAAAGGGGGCACATGTGAAGGGAAGGTTTTCTAAGAAAGAAAAGCTGTCCTGTAGGCTTTCAATTAATTATTCAAGCTACTCTCTATAAGCCCAATTCAGAGACTAGGAATTCTCTGATGTTGGACACTTCTAAATCCTCAATTTTTTTTTTTAATGTAATAGGATCTCAGGAAGCCTTCTCTAAGGCAGTTTCTAATAACACTTCCTCCTTTTTCCCTCTTCTAGGGTGCAAAAGAATCTAGTGAAAGCATGTTAATTTTGGAGTCATTGAATCTGAGTTCAAATTCCAGCTCTCCTGCATTCTAATTATGTGATCTTGGGTATGTTAATTAACCTCAGGACCTCCACTTTCTCTGTGCATCATGACATTGTGGAGAGACTTGATAGGAAAATGAATGTGGACCTCCCAGCACAGATCCTGGCATATAGCAGAGGCTCAATGTTCCTTTTGTTCTGAATTTCCTTCTTTCTTTCCTTCCTTTCATCAGTTGGTCTTTCCTTCCTCTCTCCCTCCCTTCTGCTGGCTCCCGTAACCCTCTGCTCCTTTGACTAAGTGGATTCAGTTCTGGAGACAGAATGGCTTACAGTTCATTTCAGGACACAGATATTTTGAGCTGTTTGTTTTCCAGCTTACACTCATGTTTTCCAATTCAGGTTACGTTTCCTGCTGGAAAACTGGGCCCTCACAAGAGCTTTTGGCAGCCACAGACTGATTTGGTTGAGAACCATCCCTTCCTTGGCAGGCAGTCGAGGAGAGCCACTCTGTGTGTGCGGGCGGTAATTCACACTCCTCTGAGGTTGGACTGCTCGCCAAAGTCACTACCCACACAGCTCCATCTCCCTTGAGATGGAGACATCCTTTTCCAGCTTAATAGTTATGTGCTCTCTTGGAAATGGAATACAGAGGCACTGGAAGAAAGCTGAGCTTTGCTCATATCCTCTCTCAGAAGCTGGGTGTGGACTAGTGAGTCTTTAAGATCCCAGAAAGGGGATGAACAGCAGAAAGGCCCAGGTCACTAGGGCAATTCTGTGGAAATTGGTCCTAACCTACTGGGATGTTTCTTTGCTTCTAGGCCTTGCCTCTTAGTAATCTCTGCTGCCTTTGATACTGGATTTATCTGAAACTTAGGTGGCTCCACTTGGCACTACCTCGACTTTATGTCTTGTCTCCCAATCAGTCTGCTTAGATTGTCATCCCATCCGGAAGCTTACCAGTATTTTATCTCGGCTTTTTCATTTTTTAGCTTTGCCTTCAATGTTGCCATATTGAGTCCAACTTAACATGTCTAAAACCAAGCATTGTATTTGTACCCCTGCTTCTCCTGGGCTCCTGAGATTAGGGAAGACCATCATTAGCTCTGCAGTATTAGCTGGAGTCCTGGAGGTCATCCCAGACTCTTTCATGTCCCTGTCTTCCTTCTCTCCACTCAACCAGTTACTTACAACTATCTCCTAAATGTCTCTTGAATTTGTTCTTTGTTTTCTTAGCTACCCAGTTCCGCTACTCTAATATAGACTTTATCATTTCCCATTTTGATTATTGCAAAGTTCCTCCCTCCGCCTTTTGATATAGTCTTGATGTAATATATTTAAAACTCAATTGTGATTATGTATTTCCTTTGCTTGAAATGTGTCGCTGGCTTTTCCACCATTAGCCATAGGATTAAGTTGAAATGAAGGAAATGAGTTCATTCTTCACCTTTCCCTCTTCTTCTCTTGAACCTTGGCTTCTATGTTATCATGATGCCGATATCTTGAACCTTGGCTTCTATGTTATCATGATGCCGATCATACTTGAAAAGCCCTATATCACATATTTTGCCTTGTTTATTCATTTATTCACTCAAGAAATCACCAGTTTCAACATCTAATGTAAAGAGCTCTTCTGTTTAAAACAGAGTTTGCAAACACTGGACTCAGTAATCCCTAAAGTGCTTTCTGGCTTGAAATTTCATGATTCTGTGAAATCTTGTATTTCACATTTAGAGTCACCTGCTTTCTCCCATCCTTATTTTTTTTTCCTTGGATGCCAGAACAATATCTGCTTTAGAAACTATGTTGTGGGCCGACAATGCCCTTTAAAAGAAGTCAGAAATTGAAGATCAAATCCGTAGACATATTGCTGGCACTGTTTGTGGAAATGAGACTCAGAGCAGAAATGGTAGGGAAAAAATGCCCCATTTCTAGTAGAAAGAGAATGTAAGCTTAGAGATCTCATGGGACTTGACATTTCCATCGATCATGGCCAGCAAGCATGGAAGGGGAATGACTTGGTTTAATGCAAATCCTCTGGATCTAGTTAACCATTTGGAAATCATGAATAACAATCACCTTCTCCATTAAGACCCAATTCTTGTCACCAGCCATAATAAATACATATCATATTGCCCATGAATCAGTGTTACAGTGTTCTTCTGAAACAGTCCCCTGAGATACACATCCATGTTTGTGTGCACTTGCATGCATGCCCATGTGCACACACGGACTTATTTATATACCTCTTGCCCTGTAAAACACAAAATAAGGCTGATTGAGAAATAGATGAATCAGTACTATTGCTCTCTGTCTCAATTTATAGCACGCTACCCAAACCATGCTTTCGACCTTCCATCAGTGTACAGCCATCCCAGAGAGATTTTTGACAACTAGGTTCTGCACATTTCTGTGTCTTCCTGTTTCCCTACCATCTATGCTCCCCATGCCTTGCTATGCTCCCAGATTTACCAGGCTTCTGCAGTTTCCTCCCCCAACACTAGCCCCACAGTCCCTCTTGTCCTAATATGAAATCTGACTTCCCACTTTGTGCTCCTGGCACACTCACTTGGACTCAATATCCTTTTGATTCAGTTTGCTCCCAAATGTTCCAAAGGGAGGCCTTTTCTCCGGTTCCCATAGCAAGTTCCCTGCCTGGGGAATCCACCCCAGTAGTCCCTGCTGGAATTGCCATGGCCTAGCTGGGTCGGATATTAAACTATCATCTCTTGGCTCCAAACTCAGTCTTCTGCACTCAGATTTGTGAAGCTGGGGCTGGGAGCCTGGACACCTCTTTGTTGCTTTGCCACCAGGCTCCATAATAGGTTTTGTCAATAGGGGGAGCCAGAGTCAGACTGCAAGGCAGGAGTCTCTTTCCTGTGGGCTTTTGGTGGGTCACTTCGGGCTTCCTTGACTTCTGCAGCAGCTGCTGAATCCAGTTTTAACAACACCTGTAGAACCCGCTGCATGGCACCTTTTTCAGAGACAAACGCAGCCAAGCAGTGGGCACCCCTACCCTCAGAGATCTGAGGGTCTGTGGGACCCTGGTCTGCTCATGGGACGCTCATCCACACTTGTAAATTTTAATTTTCCCTCTTCTCTTTGTTCCTCCTGTTCTAGGAGTAGTAGCTCTTTCTTCATTTGCTAGCTCTGTGTGTCTCTTAGTGTATCTTTTTGTCTTTTGAGATATTGAGTTACTCATATTTTTAGTTGGATTACAAGTTTTTATATATTTAATTCTTCCTGTTAAAATAACTGGTGTAATTCTTTCTGTGTGGTACCATTTATGAAGGAGATGACTTCTAAAGGAATTCTCTTAAAACTCCAACACTCTACCTATGACTATGCTGTTTTAAGACCCTCTCTCAAATGCTTAGGGAAGTTTTAAAGACTAATACTAGATTCTAAAGGGTTAGGCTGGACCACTTGCCTATCCCTCTGGCAGCTAAAGAACGAACAGCATTTCCACTCTACTTTGGACCCCACTGATTTGTGACAATGCTACCCTCAGTTCAATCATGGATGTCATTGGGGACTGGACTTGACACAGGAACCATGGGCATAATGCACCCTGTATACTGTAGCCAGCTGGTGCACAGTGGGTATCTGGTGTACAAGGGACTTTAAGCTCTTTCCTTATCTTTACCAGCACTGACAATACCTATCTGTAGGACAGAGAGAGCTTATTTATGTTCATAGATATTTGCTTTTCCACTGTCTAGCACACTTTTACACTTTTGCAAAAAGTGCACTCAAAGTTACGTATGGTCACGGGATTTGCTTTGCTCTGTTTGTATCTTGTTATTAAAAAATTGTCTGTTGTACACAGCATATAGTTGAGTCTTGACTTTTTATACACTCTAACAATTTCTGCCTTTTATTTGAGGGTTTAGTCCGTTTACAGTCTAATACTGTAAATATTAATATTATTAAATTAGATCTATCATGTTACTTGTTCCAACTATTTTTTTCAGTTTTTTATTCTACCTTTCTTGCCTTGTTCTGAGCTAATCAGACAGTTTTTAATATTCAATTTTACTTTAATAGCTTTTAAACCATACCTCTTTTCATATTTTTAATTGACTGTTCAGCTTTTAAATGGTGATTACCAAGGGACTTTTAACTGCACAGTGCTAACTTTTTACTGCTTCACACCAACCACAGGAAACTTGCAACATTGATTTCATCACCCTTTGTGTTATAAACATATATAATATATACACATTTTTCAATTCATATATACTATAAATACCACAACAAAATATTGTAATTTTTGTTTTTGTTTAAACACCCATATTTTTGAAAGAAAGGAAAACTCTCCCCCATATTTGTGCAATATTTATTATGTTTAGTGCTACTCATTTATTTTTATGTCTGAATTTCTATTTGGTGTTATTGCCCCTTAGCCAAAGAGCTTCTTTTAGAATATTTGGCACAGCAAAAATCCTGACTACAAATCCTGTTTCTGATCATCTGAAAATACTGTCATTTTGCCTTTATATTTTTAGAATAATTTTATTGGGTATAGAATTCTTGATTGTCTTATCCTTTCGTCATTTTTAAGATATCATTCCATTGCCTTGTGACCTTCATGATTTATGCTAAGAAGTCAGCAGTATTTGTACCATTCTGCCTCTGTATGTAATATATGATTTTTCTCTGGCTGCTTTTAAGATTTCCTTTTTATCTTTGGATTCAAGCATTTTGATATGTCATATGGTAATGATAATACTTATTCTGCTTGGGGCTCCCTGGACTTTTCGCCTCTGCATATTGAACTTACTCAAGTAATTTCGGAAATTTTTGACCCTTATATTTTTCTCTACTGCATTCTTTTTGACTTTTTTTTTTGGAACTCCAACTATAAATGTATTGGACTGCTTGATACTGTCTCACAGGTCATTAAGGTTTTGTTAATTTTTATTCATAAGTTTTCTGTTTTTAAGTTTGGGTAATTTTAGTTCATCTATTCTTGAGTTTACTGTTTCTTTCCTCCGACATTTTTAGGGATCTGTTTCATGGTTTCAGTTCTAAAATTTACAGTTTCTTTTTATTTTTTTAAAGATTTTATTTATTTTTTGAGGGAGAGAGAGAACACTAGAAGTGGGGAAGGGTAGAGGAAGAGGAAGAAGTAGGCTCCCTACTGAGCAGGGAGTCCCACGTGGGACTCAGTGTCAGGACCCTGTAATCATGACTTAAGCCAAAGGCAGATGCTTAACCCACTGAGCCATCCAGGCATCTTGTTTCTTTTTTATAGTTTCTATTTGTTTGCTAATATTCCCCATTCTTCACTTACTATGACATATTTTCTTAGAAGTTCTTGAACATACTGTTTTTTTTTTGAAGTATAGGCTATACATTCTTTTTACTTTGAATGTCTAATAATTTTTTATTACATGTGTACAATGTGGAAGATATATTGTAGAGATTCTGGAATTTTTTTTTTGAAGAGTGTTATTTGTTTAATTAACTTGGCTGAACTTAACTCCAAAATGTTTCTTCCTTGAGAGGGAAATAGTTGAAATCTATGCCTAATTATTTCATCTTTCAGCTTCTGTATTTTGTCCTTGTTCAGCAGTCAGCCAATACTTTTAGCAGGATTTATTTATGGATTTTTGTACTCCCTCCCTCCAGAGTTCCCTCCTTTCCAGGATCTCTTCTTCCTCCCACCCACCTCCCCAATACACACACACACACACACACACACACACACACACACACACACACACTCACTTCAGTAGTTTTGCTGACTCAGCACTTCATTCTCTAACATCTCAAGGGAGCAAGACTAGTTTCCTACCACCCTAAGCTATAGGGATTGGGACATGCCCTCAGGTAAAAAACAAAACAAAACAAAACAGATACAAAAACAAAAAAACCTGCTAACTCACAGATCTCAGCAGTATACTTCTGTCTTACAAGGACTGATCTCCCATCCAGTTTCTGCCAGCTTGTGTTATTCTCCAATGCTCTTAAAAGCTATTTTTAAATACATTTTATTATTGTTATCTTTAGAAGAGTTATCTGACCAAACTAGTTTGCTGTTATTGGAAGCTGGAACTTTATTAAATTCACTTTGCCTTTTAACAACCTCTTTGAGAAGTCCACTATAAATGAATATTATAACATTGTATTGTGCTTTCAGTTTATGAAGGATTTTTATATATATTTTCTTTTTTAAATCTTGACTCAATCTAGTTAGAAAGATATTTTACTATTCCCACTTTACCGATGAAGAGACTGAAATTCAGAGACATTTATCTTATGCAAGTTCACACATATAATAGATTTGTCTTTTGAACTCAGTTTTGTTTGTTCTAAGCCTTGTGCTGCTTTCAGAACACCAAAGCTGTCTCCATAGGGAATCTTTGCCTTATAACTGAGACCTGCTCATAGGAAATTTGTGGCTGGATGTGGCTGAATGGAAACTAGGGAGGGAAAGTTTTCTCTGAGGGCTAGGCATGCACCACTGAGCAGGTTCTGCCAATTCCCACAGATATTCAGCATATGGAATTCTCAGGACTGCATATTTGTTCCTTTGCCATGAACTGGTTCCCTAAAGGTTGATGGACCAATGCCTGATTAATGCAGTTTCCCCAAAGCATCACTCTAGGGGGCTTATCTGCAGATTTAGATTCAGAGAAGGCATGAAAGTGGGATGGGTCTGGCATGAGATGAAGACCATTGAGGAAACTGTCCTGGCTGCAGAGATTGGCTCTGGAAGTACAGCCAAGCAGGAAGGCACTGAGCCCAGAGAGTTTGGCAAGCTCATCATGTACCAGGCCTGGCTGAGCACGGGGTTATGGAGTATGGGGGTGAGAGGCACCTAGGAGTCCCATGGTCATAATCTTGGGAAAGTGGGATCTAACCCAGACCAGACCCCAGAAAGAGCAAGACCTTGCCATAAAGATCCCACTGAAGTGTGGGGAGGTCTGGGATGCCTGGCAGAGTCAGTTGTGGGGCTTGCATTCAACTCCTTGCTCAATAACAAGCCCTATGCCAGGTATATGTTTTGTTCTTTTTAATTTGATTAAGCAGGAACTTACAACCATGCCTGATAACCAGCCAACACAGAGAAAAAGAGTTCTACATGGAGGAAGTCCTTGGGAGTCTCCTCAAGGGCTCTGGGGAACCAGGTTAGGGCTAATATTAGAGCTTCATCACACATACAATGAAAGCCTGCCAAAGTTTCTATCCTAGGCATTCAGTGACCATAGGTCACTAAAGCCCAGATTTATATCTATTTTGAATGATTCTCTTATTCTCTGGCCTCTCTGCTCATCCATGTCCCAAGAATTGATTTTCTGGCCCTTCTGGGTTATTGGCAGCTGGAGAAAGCATGGGCCACTCTTCTGCTTGACAGGCACTATCTGTGCAGAGCTGGATCATAGCTCTCATAGGCTGCCAGTCTGACTTGGAGGGGGCTTGATGAATTCACCATCCAGAGAATGCCCTAGCGAGCCTGTTCCTGGAGACTGGGGTTTGCTCCAGAACAGCAATTCTGACAAATTGACAGGGCAATGGGAGATCATTAGCCTGCCAAGTACCTCTGCAGGCAAAGAGTGGGACACTAGACCCATTTACCACCTTTCCATAGAAGTCCTGGGTGTAACGTTAATGTCCAAACCGACCCACTGAGACCTAGTTGCCACATCATTCTGTACAGATGGCCAGATCCACTGTTATCTGGGCATAAGAACTCCTGTGAGTGGTTCATCATAGAATGTCTGCCTGTTCCCACTGAACTTTTCTGCATGCACTCTGATGGCCCAGAAAGCCTTATACCATAGATTTTGTGTGCTAAGCTCACCCTTGATTTCATTTTCTCTCTAGTACTATTAAATCTTTCATTTTTCTCTTTGTCCCATTTTCTTCATCTATTTATTTGAAATTCAATTTGTATCTACTTTTATATTGAGTATATTTAGGTAATCTACCTTAAAGTCTTTTATCCAAAAAAAGAAGGTATAAATAAATAAACAGGCAAATAAACATAATCTCTGAGTGAGATAGGCTTGAGTTCCCTACAATGGTGAGAATTTTTCCTCCATAGCTCTAGGTAGCCGAGAAAACTAAGTGTGAACTTTAAGCACAGGTGGATTTTCCTGAGTTGCTGTTGTGGCTTATTTTGGGGGATGATGGTTCATTTTGGGGGATGGGTATTCCAGTCATGTGCTGGAGCTTGTCTGTTCTCATGAGAGAGAAGTTAGTTAAATTTTAAAGAATTTTTCATGTTGGTCGATGCCACTTTAGTAGCTTTAAGTCAGCCGTGGTAGGAGTATTTATGCAAGAGAAGTGGTGAAAGTTTACGAAATTAAAACTTTTTACTTTTTGTCCCTGAGAATTCGTTTCCCAGCATACTTACTGGGTTTTGTCCTCTCCCCTCCCCCGAGTTTGGACTTGAAGTACTAAAATTGTCTTTTGACACCTAAATTACAGATTAATGTGTTAAGGATCAGAATAGAGGGCGGTAAAATTCTGCTGCTTTCAAGTGCCTCATGGAGAGAGATGTGGGGAATATGACCAGTCTTACAGAAGTCCCAATTTTCTGATGACTGAGTGGCATGTATGATACTGCTCAGCAGATGGTACTGAATGTTTTATGTACTGTTGAGGTGACCCTGCTGTTATTTCAGGGTGTGCGTATGACTGTACACGTGGATGGGAGTATGTGTTTGCATATGTGCAGGAATAGAAGTAGTGTTGTCCTGACTGTGGTCACCAAAACCCACACAGATCCCGAGCTTCTGATGGTTCCTTTAGGCTTCCAGAGGGAGGGTGACCTCATTTTCTTGGTATTACTTGGAGAATGGTGTTTCATGCCATTGTAGCCTGATTTTCCAACAGGCAGCTGTTTAGATTCACTTGTGTAGGACTCCTTTCCCAGGAGTCCTATCTCCCTTGGGAGGAGGGCTGAGGAGGGCTGCTTCTTGGATCTTCCTCATCTAAGACCCATTTTTTACTGAGGCATGGTTGATGCTTTTTCTGATGACAGCAGTCCAAAGCAACGATGTGTTCATTGGAGCAGGGGGGTGGTCAACCACGGAGGTATGTATAGGTGAAGCAGTCACAGAGGTGGATGTGGGAAGTCACTGTTCTAGTACTCCCCAGGGAGTGACCACTGGTCACTGTAGACTTACCGTACATTCCATATAGGTTGGAGCTATCTATTCCATTGATATGAATTTCCCAATAAGTTGTCATTGACAGATTGTCAAGGGAGCGGCAGTGGATTCTCTGGACTCTCAAAGCCCGAGGCTGTTCAACAATTAAACACAAAGCTCCTCCGATTCTGGTGTTTCCAGATCACCCTCTCATTGTGATTAGGCTTCCACGTAGGTCTTCTGTAGGGAGAAACTGTGTGGGTTCTGTTGGCAAGATTGTTGTGGTCCATGTGACAGTTCTATTTGTCATCAGAATTTTTAAATGGATATTGTGATTTATCTTTCAAAATCTTACTGGTTTAGGGATGAGTGTACTTCCTAGGGTTTAAATCAACATAGGGTTCCTGACAAGAGTGAATTTTTGGACCCCCTAGACCGTGGAGTGTAACGCAGACTCTGGGATGTTGCTACTCTGTGAGACCACTCTGAGCTCATCCAAATCTGTCCTGGTTATAGTCAACTCTCAATGTGGTCGTATCAGCTAGGTTCCAACCAGGAAGGCAGTCACTCCAAGCATGAACAGCAGAGGGAAATTAATGTAGAGAACTGCTTTCATAGGTAAAAGAAAAGCTGCAAAGCCAAACTGAGGACAGCAAAGCAACCCACCTTCTAACAACATAAGCTTTTTCCATCTGTCAGTTGGGAATGACAAGAGGATAGAGGCAGTGGTGTCGGAGTGCAGGGGCTGGGGTCACCAGGGGAAAGCTGGAGCTGTGGAAGGGACATCAGTGAGTTCAGAGATTTTTCTCCCTTTAGCAGAAAGAAAAATGGGGAGAGATACCTTGGCTTGTCTGTTCCTCCTAGTTTTTCATTTCCTGCCAATGCCTTCCATTGGCCAAGTACAGATCACACAGATGCTGGGGAAATGCAGGCTTCGGGGTCAGCCCCCTACCACAGTCTGTAATAGGGAACAGAGCAGGTAAAGGCAAAGGGACAGATCCCACTGGCCACTTTGCCCCTCTCTCACCAGAGATTGCTGAGGATGTGTACATGCTAGATTAAATCACTGTTACACTGAACAATCCCTGAGTTCCCCTTAGGGCTGTGGTTCTCAATTGGTGTTTGGGGAACTCCCGGTGAGGTAATAAGAGGTCTGGGTAGGAGTTAAGGATTATAGAACAGGAAAGCACTCTCCCTCAATTCTTAGGTCAACTGTTTGAGAGACTTTGCATCTCAGACCTTCACTTCTTTAGGAGCAACTATGGAGAACATGAACTTATCTTTCCCCTTTCCCCTGAGCTAGTATATTTAATATGCTGTTTCTCAACAGGATTATTGTATTTTCACCGTCTAATGGAATTCTTCCATTTAATTTTCAATTTAAAGTAACAATAGTTGGGCGCCTGGGTGGCTCAGTGGGTTAAAGCCTCTGCCTTTGGCTCAGGTCATGATCTCAGCGTCCTGGGATCGAGGCCCGCATCGGGGGTGTGTGTGTGTGTGTGGGGGGGTCCCTGCTCAGCAGGGGGCCTGCTTCCTCTTCTCTCTCTGCCTGCCTCTCTGCCTACTTGTGATCTCTCTCTGTCAAATAAATAAATAAAATCTTAAAAAAAAAATAAAGTAACAATAGCTCCCCCCCCATTTTAACACCTTTAAATGCTAAAGGACCTGCTTAGCATTTAGNCTCTCTGTCAAATAAATAAATAAAATCTTAAAAAAAAAATAAAGTAACAATAGCTCCCCCCCATTTTAACACCTTTAAATGCTAAAGGACCTGCTTAGCATTTACTGTATGCATTTTTCTCTTGTCCTTATAATAACATTATCGAGTAGACACTAATATCCCCAATTTATGGGTGATTATATAAGCTTCAGAGAGGTGAAATAATGAGTTCAAGGTCACATGGTTATTATACATTTGTGTATTTGCACTCTGTCTTATTATACAACAGGATTTACAGGGGCTCACATGGCCAGTAAGAGATGGAATTGAAACTAAAACATAGGTCTGTGTTCTTATCACTAAACCGAGCTTCTGCTCTGCTTTATAATATCAGAATACCAGGCCACATAAAATCTCAGAGATTGAAGATTCCTGCTTTGTCCTCCTTTGCCCACATGCTTGACAATTTATTAATATATTTGAGGCCTTTATTTCTGAGTAGAAACACAGGTTCTACAGCCAAAGGCCTTGAAGAGATCAGATGATCTTTTGGAAACTAAATAATCCTCCTTTCTTGAGTTTGGACACTGAGATTTAGAAAAGTTAAGGGACAAATCCAAGACCACCTGTGGTGCCATCATTGCAGTGGGATATCTTCTAATTGCAAATTTGTCTCTTTTCAGGCAAATGTACATTGTTTGGGAATCCACATTTTCTTTGTTGGTGTACTGGCCAATCTGGTTTTGATCCATGAAGGAAACATGGAAAACAGGATGGGAATTTTTTCATGCAAAACACCCACATTGTAGGCCAGCTGGATTTGGGTGGTCCTGAGGTGGCATATATTTTAGCTTCTGTTTCTTGTGTTCTGCTGACTGGGACTCCTTTGGGTGGGTGTGATGGGAACTTCTGATTTGCTCGGGATGAATCTAACTACTGAAGCCATAGGAGAAGACTCATTACTCTCAAGTCCTTGACTCTCCACTTGAACAGCTTCCTAGTCCTATCAATCCTAAAAGCAGAATGATTTTATTTTATTTGGCAGCCCGAGTTTTCACAAGGATCTATGAGGCTGTCCAACAGATGCCCCCACCCCATGTCTGTGACCTCAGCTCCCACCATGCACACCTTTGCTCACTTCCCTTTACCCATACCCGCCTCCTCACTTTACAGAAGATATAGACTTCTATTATTTGGTTTACTTTCAAATTGAATGTATTTCTATTTCTGTTCTCTGCCCGGAAGGCTCTGCCCCCAAATATTTCTTGGTTCTCTTTTTCTCTTTCAAGTCTGATCTCAAATAACACCTTCTCAGAGAGGTCTTCCCCAGAGTACCAAGGTCCACACCTGTTACTCTCTAGTCTTCTTTCCCCACTCCAGTTTTCTTCAGAGATCTTATCACCACCTAACATATTATATACTTATTTGTTTATTATTTCTCTTTACCCATTAAATCTTAAATCCTAAAGGAAGGATTATAGTATGAGCCATGTGCTTACCCACATCCCCACCTCCTACAACAATGTGCGGCTCATAGTGAACACTCAAAAATAATTTGTTTAGGGTGCCCGGGTGGCTCAGTTGGTTAAGCAACTGCCTTCAGCTCAGCTCATGGTCCCAGGGTTGTGGGATAGAGTTCCACGTCAGGTTCCCTGCTCAGCGGGGAGCCTGTTTCTCCCTCTCCCTCTGCCCACCCCCCACTCTCTCTCTCTCTGTCAAATAGAGTCTTTTAAAAACATTGTTTAATAAATGAAAGAATAAGTGAATGAATGAATGACTCCTTTTATCTCATCCCACTCTACTGTTCTTCCTGAGGCCTTATCACTCTTGCCTAAATAATTCTAGTAACTTCCTGATATTCCTGACTTGCTCCCCTGTTTTCTCTGTCACACAGTTGCCACAAAGATCATTCTTAAATGCAAATCTGATCATGTCTCTCTTCTTTAAAAACTTCAGTGGCTCCCTATTGTCCATCATAACTAGATTCTTACATGCCACCCAAGCCTCATCTCTTCCTTTGTGGGCTTTGTATTATAAGAAATAAGATTAAATCTCCATCCTTCTACTCTGTGGTTTCTCCTGTATTCGTTTTCTGTTTGCTATTGTGACAAATCACTACCAACTTAGTGGCTTAAAACAGCAAACTTTTAGGAGCACCTGGGTGGTGCAGTCAGTTAAATGTCTGACTCTTGGTTTTGGCTCAGGTCATGATCTCAGGGTTGTGAGATAGAGCCCAGAGTGGGCTCTGTACCAGTGCAGAGTCTGCTTGAGATTCACTCCCTCTCCCTCTTTCCCTCCCTTGCTCACACTCACTCCCTCTCAAATAAACGAATAAAATCTTTAAGCAACAACAACAATAACAAAAACACTTATTATCCATCAGTTCTGGAGGTCAGGAGTCTGCCACAGGTCTCCCTGGGTTACGATCAAAGCGTTATGTTAACAGGGCTATGTTCTTTCTGGAATTTCTGGAGGCTCTAGGAGAGACTCTGTTTCCTTGCCTTTTATAGTTTCTAGAGGCTACCCCCATTTGATGACTCATCGCTGCCTCCTTTCTTTTTTTTTTTTTTTTTAATTTTATTTTTATTATTTGCCCAATCGCTGCCTCCTTTCATCTCCAAAGCCAGAGACGCAACGTTTCTCTGACCTTGTTTCTGTTATCACATCTTCTCTGATTCTCTCCTTGTTCCTCCCTTTTCTACCTTTAAGGACCCATACTGGATCCACCTACATAACCCAAGATCATCTATTTTAAAATCACTTGATTACCAACCTTAATTCTATCCTCAACCTTACTTCCCCTTTACCCTATAACCTAATATATTCACAGAATCTGAGGCGTTAACAGGACATGGATATCTTTGGGTGTGGTCTTTATTTTGGCTAGCACAGAATCTTTGCCAGGTTCCTTTTCTCCTTTATTTTTATATGTCTATATCCTATCCATTTATTTCATCAATCCTTTAAAGCCCATCCTCTAGTGAAAAGTACCCTGATATTTCCTTTTACCCTCCCACAACATATTTTTCCAGTCTTCTCTTAAGGCAAGTAATACTTTTCATCTTGTATTATGTAGATGTCTTATTTTTCAAATCAGAGTGCTAGTTCTTGGATGGCAATAACTGGGCATAGTTCATCAGTATAGAGAGAAGACTTTGATGTGCATGTAATGTTTAACAAGAATCTGTTTGCTGAAGAATGAATTAGAGGGAAAAGTAAGAAAAGAAAAAAATAGAATAATTCAAGAAAAGAAAGTGAGAAAAGAGGAAGAGAGGAAGGGAGGAATGGAGAATTTTCGTAGATAATAGATTTTCTCTGCAGACAGGAAAAGGAGATGATGGCTAGATCTTCAGGCTACGCTGTGTCTATTCTATAGTTATTTCATGGGAAGTCAAATCTACTTTCATTTAATCACACTTCTGCCTCTTTATCTTCATCTCACATGCTGTGGAGATGACCTGGGCAAAGGCTTGAAATAATTGAGGCTTTCCGTTGTTCACAAACTCCTGCATACTATCTCATAAATTGTACCACCACCCAGAAATCCATCAACTAGAAATCCTGAGTCCTCCACACCCAGAAAATCCAAAACAAAAGGCTTTAGGGACCAACAGATCCCTAAAGTTTTTAAGATTCAACTGTATCAAATATCCCCAAATTAAATTATGAGAAATTACAGGGAAAACAGATGACAATGAGCACAGGTTTGACATGAGTTTCAAATTCAAGTCTCCACTTAGTATCTGCCTGACTCTGGCCAAGTTATTTACCATTTCTGAATCTCAGATACTGCTTCTCTAACAGGGAGTTAATACCATTGACCTCACAGGGTTCTGGTGAGGGCCTAAGGAAATTATACACATATATATATATTTCCACCACAGTACCCATGCAGTAGGTGTGTAGAAGAGGTTGCTTTTTTGAACCTTCTGCCCACAAATAAGGAAGTGTTACCTTTGACGGGATACTTGCTCATATCTGACAATGGAGTGAAATTGGTTCTTGGAATTATCTATATTCCTGCATGGCATTAATTCCATGCAGTAATCTCAACCTCCAGGGTGCAAAGGTACCAGTACCTTCCAACCTCAGAGGTACCAGCTGCTGGATCAAAGGCAGCACCTGAGAAAGCAGGAGCAGCTGTGGCTCAAAAGTGACCTTGCACCGGGCTAATGACAGTGGCCAAGGGTAAGACCTGGAACTTTACCAGCTGAGTGAGGTAAACAGATCAGCCCAGTGATCCAGCAGATGTTTCCTTTGCCTGTATCCAACTCCTGCATCTTATCACAGATAAGTCCCAGCTATCCTTAAGATGGCTGTTATTGTCAATTCTCTCTCAGCTGTAAGTTAAGGGGAATCAAACCCAAGCTAACAATAAATATATTAACCAATTGATAACCACCCTCTACTTTGAAGTGTCAGGCATCATAGAAACATGGGATTTTATTTTCACTGGTCTCACACCAGGAGTGCTCAGCTACCAGGAGCCTTATTTGTTATCATGATGGAAACTGGATGTGGGGATACAGTTAGGGAGGAGAAGACAGCCATCATTTCTTGATGCCTTTTTAAAGGCTTGCCTCATTTATACTAACTGAAGCCGAGGCCAGGAATGGAGAAATTATCGAGCCTCTGGCCTGAAAAAGTGAGGAACTGTCAGATGTAGTGCCTGGCAAGAGAGCACATTTGAAGGAAAGAGATTTTATAAAGGTTTGTGATGAATTGTGGCAACTCAAAGCTTCCCTTAATAGGGAAAAGTATTGCTTAGGGCCAGGTATGTGATGACTTCGTGAGCAATCATTCAGTCTTGGTTCTTTTAGAACTTCGGGGCAATAGCTTTTCACTAGGATGCATTCTGACTGTTCGTATCACTTGTTTAGACTCTGGACATACTAGCATAGGTATATATACTGATCACAGTCATACAGTTACAGATCTAGAACACTGAAATGGTTCACATCTACAGAAAGCTCATTGATCTGTAGGGAGAAGTGATAACTCTTGAGAACTAAAACTGAAAAGCTGATCCATGCTTTACTTTTTTGGGTGTGCCTGAAATCACCTATTTTGCTAAATCCTGCATTGCTCAATCTCACCTTTGCACAGGGTTTTCACCTGAAAAGTTGCTAGCTAATGAGCATTTATAATATAGGCAAGGCATAGCTGAACTTTTGAACATGGCCTTGGCAATTTAGGTGTGATAACTGGTGAGGGTTGTAAAGGATAAGTAGGAATTGGGTAAGTTATATGGACAAAGGTATTATAGGTAGAGTGTACTGCATGTAGAAAGATAGAGGCCACTCTCCATTCTCCCCTTTATCTCTCACCCCCAGAAATGTAGTGGGATCTCTAAGGAGCTCAGAGTGGCTGGAAGTTAAGGGACATGGAAGGGGATTTGTGAGAGATAAAGTAGGAAAGGCATAAAGTACATTGGTACCAAGTTAGTGACACACTTCCCTTTCACAGGGGAGACATGAAAGCCTTTTGGACAGGTGATTTTCATCATCAGATATTTATTTTGGGGAGTAAGATCTGGCCAAAGGGTTTTGATGGTGGGTGGTACCTAGAGGGGGGCAGGAAGTCAGCAACAGGTTACCAATGTTGTAGTCCAGACCGGGGATAAGGGCCATGTCCAGTGTTGGTGTTGTAGATGGGAAACTGGAGTTGATTACTAGCCCAGGGATTCAAATACAGAGTCCAAAGCAGAAACCCAGGTATTTGCCCTCAGGCGTGAGACAAAGGCAGATTAGCAGCCAGGATATCTGTGTCTTAGGTTCAATGATGATTGGTCCTGGGTTCTTTTTATCCTTCATGACTGCACCAAAATATATAAATGGCTGATCCAGATCTGAAAAGCCATAATCTGGCATAAAGAATGCTGATTGCTTAAAAAGAGGGTCAGTCAAAAACTCCCAAGTTATGAAAGGGAGAGAGCATATTTTACTTGGGAACATGGGATTCATGGAGAATAGGGCCTCCGGATGTTTATCTAGATGTAAAAAGTTAATGGAGGAGAGGTAAGTGAGGCCAAAGCCTGAAATAGGATTGGGAGAGGAGTCCATAGCAAGGACAAAGTAGTCCAGTCAGGCCATAGTCAGAGGGAAAATGACAAAAGGAATAATCTTAGAATTCCTTAATGATTGTGACTCCTGAATTTGGTGAGTTTTTAAATCATCTAGGAAGGAGTCATTTATTCAATATATCTTAAGCATTTACTAAGATATAAACATTCTGTTTGTTGCTGGGATAATAGGGATTAATCATAATAGCAGTAATAGCAAACATTTATATAGTGATTCCTATGCACCAGACATTATTCTAAGATTTTTACATATATAGTTTGCATCATCTTTGAAGCAATTCTTTGAAGTAGTTTTTATCTTCCTCATTTGGTATATGAGGAAATTGAGGAACTGAGAGGTTATGCTATCTGCCCAATTGAGATTCAGATTCAAGTGTTTGGCATTTGAGTTTGGGCTCTGGAGCACTGTGCTATGCTGCCCTTTCAGAATAAGTCATGGGTTCTCCCCTCATACAGGATCAACTAGAGGGACTAATATATGAGCCCAATTATATATATATACACAACAATAAAGTTGATTAAAAGATAAACAGCCCCCCCACAATGAAAGTGAAATGAAGGCATTTTCAGATAAACCATAGCCAAGACGATTTGTTGCCAAAAGACTAGTCCAATAAGAAATGCTTAAAGAACTTCAGACTAAAGATAAATGACAGTAGATGAAAACTTGGATCTAAAAGAAGGACTGCCCACAATAGCCAAACTATGGAAAAAACCTAGATGTCCATCAACAGATGAATGGATAAAGAAGATGTGGTATATATATACAATGGAATATTATGCAGCTATCAAAAGAAATGAAATCTTGCCATTCGCAATGACATGGATGGAACTGGAGGGTATTATGCTGAGCGAAATAGGTCAATCAGAGAAAGACAATTATCATATGATCTCTCTGATATGAGGAACTTGAGGGGCAGGGTGGGGGGTTGTGGGGGGTAGGGAGGTAAAAATNGTGGGGGGTAGGGAGGGAAAAATAATGAAACAAGATGGGATGGGGAAGGAGACAAACCATAAGAGACTTCTAATCTCATAAAACAAACTGAGGGTTACTGGGGGGTGGGAGGGTAGGGATAGGGTGGATGGGTTATGGACATTGGGGAGGGTTTGTGCTTTGGTGAATGCTGTGAAAGATGTAAGCCTGATGATTCACAGACCTGTACCCCTTGGGCAAATAATAAAAATAAAATTAAAAAATATATATATAAAAGAAGGACTGAAGAATATCAGAAACGCTGAATTTTTTGGCAAAAATAAAGGATTATCTCCTTTCCCCCCAGTGAAACAGGGGGAAACCTGAATATGTCATGTGTCCCTGTTTCACATACAGTTTGGCAGTGGAGACTTTTCCTGTGAAAAACTGGGAAATATTTGATCCAGTTAAGTGTGCAAAGATACTGAGGGATTTTTCTCTGATAACATCCCAAAGCTCCAGTTCATTTATGACTAGAAGTCTCAGTGGGCAATGTGCCAGTACCACCTACTCAAAACTTTCTTGTTAGACAGCAAAATCAAGTGGCAAAAGGATTAAAATGCAATCTGGGAATTCATTACAGTTGAAAGAAGACTCAGGACCTGTATAAGTTCTCTCCAATCACACAGATGTATTGGGATATGGTACATAATTTAATAACAGTACCTGATTATATTATTACTTTAAGAGCCAGTCCAAAGATGCCATTGATTTTGAAAAGTACCCCAAACTTACAGAAACTGCTTGAATATTAGGAAAGCATACATGTATGGGATTGGAATGACTATAATATATTGCTTATGATCAAATGAATGCTAGGTACAATTATCAGATCAAAATATTTTGAATGGCCTATAGATCCTGTATCATAATATGGGGCTTATCTTATGTCAGGTTCCCTTAGAAGCAGAACTTGAGATGGAAATTTGAGTATCCAAGATTTACTGTGCTCAGTGTTTGCATGTACATTTTTTTTCATGTTTTCACTTTAACTTGTCTGTATCTTTGTACTGATAGCTTGTTACTTGTAAATAGTATATTCTTATGTCTTGCTTTTTATAAGTCCAGTCTGACATTTGCCTTTTAGTTACAATGTTTTGTCCATTTATAGTTAATGAAATTATGGAAATATTTATGTTTAGGCCTATCATTTGTGATTTATTTTCTATTTTCTTCATCTGTTTTGTAGTTTTTCCTACCTTATTTTGGCTAATTGTATTTTTTCTAACATACCATCTTAATTCCTCTAATAGTTTTTTTTCCATGCCTCCTTAAAATGTTTTTAGTGACGGGGCACCTGGGTGGCTCAGCGGGTTAAAGCCTCTGCCTTTGGCTCAGGTCATGATCTCAAGGTCCTGGGATTGAGCCCCACATCAGGCTCTCCGCTCAGCACGGAGCCTGCTTCCTCCTCTCTCTCTGCCTGCCTCTCTGCCTACTTGTGATCTCTCTCTGTGTGTCAAATAAATAAATAAAAATCTTTAAAAAAAAATAAAAACAATGTTTTTAGTGATAACTCTAGGGTTTTCACTGTGTCCTTAACTTGTCACAGTGTACGTAAAGTTAATACTGTGCCACTCACATAAAATATAAGAATCATTTAAAGTAATTCCATTTTTTGACTACATATTTGTTCTACTTTTGTCATTTATTTTATTTATAGTTTTGTATGTTATAAAATCCCATGATACAATGTTACAATTGTTTAAGGTAATTAGTTGTCTTTTAAGGAAATTAAGGGAAAATAAAAGTACAGTCTTTTATATTTAGCATTTTTAATGCTCTCCATTTCTTTCTCTACATCTAAATTTTCATTTGATACAATTTACCTTTAGTCTGAGGAAGTTCTTTTAGTATTTCTTTTAGTGCAGGTATCTTGGTAACAATCTCTTAGTTTTTGCTTATTTGAAACTGTCTTTATTTCTTTAAGCATGTTAGCTTTTTGTTTTGTTTTTGTTTTTGTTTTTGTTAACAATTCTTTGGAAGCACAGTGTACTTACTATAAGATGCATTCATTTTAGATTGTAAAAAAGAGTCACAAAGAAAAACTCAAAGCAGAAGTGTTTAACAGTGAAACATTAGATCAGGAGTTAGGTAAAGTTGTCCACTTTTACTTCTATTCAATGCTATACTGAAGGTCCTAGCCAATTCAATAAGATAAGAAAGAGAAATAAAAGACCTACAGACTTGAAAGGAAGGCACAAAATTGTCTTTATCTTCAAATGACATAATTTTATACATAGAAAATCTTAAAAAAATCTCCAAGATCTAATAAATGAATGTGATCACAGAGGGTAGTAGTAAGGAACAGAGGGCATGAAACATGGAAGAAGGGAAAGCCCCTAGTACGATGTATTATTGTTTTGGTTACTCCTGGTAGTGGCTGATTGCTTGATGGTGCAGATTTTTCTGAGAAACTATATTGAATTCATTGAGAACCAACTACTCAGAGGAAGAAAGGAAGGAGTATTGATAGAGTATCCCCTTTCCAATTGGTTGGAGTATTCCCAAAAAGGTGTTAACTCTCCCACATTCTGGTTAATATATGAATGAGTGACAAGTAGATTCCCATGAATCTCAGAACTCTGAAAGGCAGGAAGCGAGAGGTACAAGGTGCTGTCAGGTTCCAGCTGAGGGAAGCTGGTTTAAGTCTTCAGTGAAACTGGTTGATAAAGCAATTGCTACAAATGGAGGTGAGGCCCAGACATTGAAGTGCTGCATAACAGGTATCCAATACAGTACATTTGTTCATTGTATCTCCAAGCATGTTTCTGAGGGAAAAGGAAATCAACTGCTAACTAAGATTAGGGTTCCCCTATATAAAAAAAACCAAAACCTCAAACATGTTAGATAGGCCATAAGAACCATGGGCAATGGGAATATCTATATCCAAAATAGCTTTCTCCCCCCATTCTTTGCTCAAGGTATAGAGTTATGGATCAAGAAGAAAAACACACAGACTTGTGAGAGTATGACACACTAAGGAAATATGCTATTTGATGGAGTATGTGGTGCATGGAGGAGAGAGAAAGGTCGATGTTGAGTTATGGAAAAGGTAGCTGAGATCAGATTGATCAGAGCCTTGATTTCATTCTGAGTCATTTGCACTTTATCTCATAAGTTATGGGGAGTCACTGAAGATCTTTGAGCAGGAACCATTGATGGATAACAACAGCTCTGTCATTTAAGATGGAAACATAGCTAGATGGATAATTGAATAAAAGTCAGCCTCATCCAAGCACATAGTCCCTGATGCACCCTAGAACCGCTTAATTGTGCATTTGTCTTAACTCTGTGTTCTGTCCTCAAATCCACATTTTTCTGAATTCTCTCTAGAACTTGTTGTTGTCCTTTGCTTCTTCAGACACACTTGAATGCTCTTTCCTTATTCAGTGACTTCACTTTCCTGTTTAGCTATCAGTAGCTAGCTAGATTTTAGTGTCATCTGCCGGTTGAAATAACATACACTTCCTCCTCAAGCCTCATCACCATAGACTCCTCAGTTTATTCATTCTGGTAGCAATCCCAGCAAGAAAACCATGGTGGTGTGAAGAAAGGCTCAGGAATGGCAGAGTTGACTAGTTGTCACAAACCATATGACCCTCAAAACCTGAAATATTTACTCTCTGCATTTTACAGAAAATATTTGCTGATGTCTGCCCTAGGTCAAAATAAGTGAATGGTTATCAGGCAGTTAATGAAAAGCAATTAATATGTGGACACATTCCTGAAATGTTTTAAGCTTTCAAATGAAGACAAAAAAGCCACAAATATTTATATAAAATAAAAGGTCATCCAAAAAGGAACAAATTCCAGGCTATTCCAACAAATTATGTTTTTTAACAGTAGAGAACGTCTATATAACTATGGAAGAAAAGTTTGTGGCCTACCCAACTTATGACATTTGTATGAAAGCTATAGAAACACATTATCAAACAGGCAAAGTCATAGGAACTATTCTTCTCATTTATCTTTCTTAAGGAATTACTTGGAAATATATTCCAGATATCTCTGAGATGAATCAAAATAAAAGAAAAAGCTTTAATGTAAATACCTTAAATGTTTCTTGAAAGGGTAAATATGTAAGGTGGAAATAATAATATAATGATAGTGGCCCAGGACAAAAATTCTATTTACTACCAAAAAATAGGGGGGTAGCCTGGGTGGCTCAGTTAGATAAGTGTCTGCCTTTGGCTTAGGTTATGCTGTCAGGGTCCTGGGATTGAGCCCCATGTTGTGCTCCCCATTCAGTGGGGAGTCTATTTCTTCCTCTCCTTTTGCCCCTACTCTCTGCTCCTGTGTGCTCTCTCCCCCTAAAATAAATAAATAAAATATTTTTAAAATAGGATTTAATAAGAGGATATCATATTATGCTGATTTCCTCATCATACATTGAGTATATATATGTCTGTGTATGTGTGTGGGGTCTGTATCTTATTCTTAATGCTGAAAATTAGAGCAATATCAGTAAAACATATTTTTATGAAATTTAAAAATAACCACTGGTGTAACTTAAAATTGAATAGTCACCTTCTAGATAAAAAAGAAAAGATAACATAATCTGTATGGTAAAAAAAAAAATTGTGGGAGAGATTATTATTCTTTGTTGCTCTTGGACTATAACACTATAAGGAAGACTTTGAGAAACTAGATTATATGCATTCAAGGAAAAGCAACCTAGATTGATATGGCAGATACATACTATTTTTTGGAGAGATGGTGAAGTGTGATTGTTAAGAGCCTTTGAATATTTTATTTATTCCAGTTAACAAATGTTTATTGAACATCTTACTATGTGCCAGACACTATTCTAGGAACAAGAGATAAAGTGGTGAATAAGATAAACATTATTCCTGTTCTCATTTAACTTATATCCTAGTTGGAAAGAGAGAAAAGACACATAAAAAACAACTAAGTAAATGAATGAACAAGATCATTTGAAATGTTATTAACTTTTACAAAGTTATTACTCTGTAAATATTGCTTTGTAAACTTTTACAAAGCAATTGAGAGGGATTGTGGCCACTTTGTATAAAGTGTGCTGAGTGATCAGAGAAGACCTCTCTGAAAAGACACTTGAGCTAAGATTTGAATGTCCCAAAGAATCCAACAATGAAAATATTTGGGGGCAGAGTGTTTCAGGTATAGAGAAGACTAAGTGCCAAGACTCTAAGTGTAAGAAAGCACTTATATTTGAGGAGTAGAAAGAAGGTATATATGTATAAACATATATGAGGTACAAGCATAAAGAAGGTATACTTTGTGTGTGTGTGTGTGTGTGTGTGTGTGTGTGTGTGTGTGTGTGTGTAGATTCACAGTTCAATAGTAAGTTGTTAGAGGTATGAACCATGGAAGTTATATGATCAGATCATTCATAGCAGGGAAAGGTCATTCAGGCTGTTGTAGAGAAAGGAGCAAAGCTAAATGAATGGAGGTTGTTTAGGAGCTTACTGCAGTTGTACACATAAGAGGCAGGGCAATCTTCTAATCAAGATTGTAGCAATTTGGGGGCCTGGGTGGCTCAGTGGGTTAAACCTCTGCCTTCAGCTCAGGTCATGATCTCAGGGTCCTGGGATCAAGTCCTGCATCAGGCTCTCTGCTCAGCGGGGAGCCTGCTTCTCCCTACTCTCTCTGCCTGCCTCTCTCCCTACTTGTGATCTCGCTCTCTCTCTGTCAAATAAATAAATAAAATCTTTAAAGAAAGAAAAGATTGTAGCAATTGGAATAGAAAAAAAACAGATCTTGGGTATATTTTGGAGGTAGAGTAGAATTGATTTGCTTATAGATAGGATTTTGTGTAGGGAGACAAATCAAGGAATATCTCTATGGTTTAGTCTAGAGAAGCATGTTTTGTAGAAGGAATCAAGAATGTTGTTTAGGCCATGTTAATTTTAATTCAAGAAGTTCATCTATGACCCAAGTGAACATGTCAAGTAGGCAACTGAATATAAGTGTCTGGGTCTTAGTGGGAAGGTATTGCTAGATGCTTAGATTTGAGTTCTAGCTGGATTGCTTAATGGCTGTGTGACCTTCAACAAGACTTACTTGTCTATACTTTGACCTCCAAATCCGAGGAAAATGGGAACAATAATAGTACTTCTAATGGATATAAAATGTTGAAAGTAGAGTTTATATGTGACTGTATTTATTATGGGGACTGCCACATGGTAAGCTTTTGTCTGCTACTTCTCCTATTAAAATACTTTTGTCCACAAATTACAAAACCGCAACTGGTTTAACAAATTAGAATAATTTATAATTGACATAATAAGAAACCATTAGGTAAGATGGTTCTAACATTGGTTAATTCAGTGGCTCCAGAAATCGAGGACCAGGTTCTGTTCTGTTTGTTGTTTGTTTTCTGTGCTCTTCTTGATGTATCACTATAGTTCTTCTGATTATGGCAACTAAACGATAACATCTAGTGGAGGAAGAAAGACGGTTTTTTTTTTCTTATCCTTCTCTCCTCTACTCCATGAACCTTTAACTTTGAAAATATTCAAGAATACAGAAAAATTGAAAGAATAGTCTTTTTGGCCAAACCATTTGAAATTAGGTTTCAGATATCAGTACCCTTCATTCTGAATACTTCAGCATGTATCTCCTAAGAATAAGGATAATATCCTACATAAAGACAATACAGTCATCAGACTTAAGGGAATTGACACTAATTCCATAATATCATTTAAACCTAATGCATATTCAAATTCTCCATTGGCCCCTAAATATCCTTTATATCTGTTTTTTAAATCTAGGATCCAATGATTCTGTGCCATTGCATTTGCTTATGAGTCTTTAGTCTCTTTTAATCCAAAACAGTACTGCTACCTTTTTATTTTTTATGACATTAATGTTTTGAAGAATTTAGGCTTGTAATAAGTACCACATTCTGTATTATCTGATTGTTTTCTTATGGTGTCATCTTATTTTTTTCTCTATTTATTTTATATCCAGATATCAGACCTAGTTTCTTGGGTAGATTAGATTATTTTTGGCAAGATAACTTTATGGGTAAAGCTACATACTACATGTTGCAGCACATCAGGCACAACGTCAAGATATCCTACTATTGATGATATTAAGTTTGATCAGGTAATAATCCTATCTCCCCATTACAACGGTATATATTCCCTTCGGAGTGCAGTAATTAATCTCAGGGAAGAGGATAATACTTGGTCATCATGTTCTTCCTCAGCTAATGATTTTAGCACCCATTGATAATACTTACTTGAATTGATTATTAATTACATTAGGGGTTATAAAATAGCAGGGTTCTAATTCTGTCATTCCTTTCACATCTATTAGTTGTGTTTTTCTGTAAAGAGAGGCACCTCTGCTTTTACTTGTTACTATATAGATTCATACATTTAGTTACATTCTTTAGTTATGTTACCAATTATAGTGGTTACTCTTTGTGATACTTAAATTGTCCTAGATTTTTCTAGTTGGATCTCCTTCAAGTTGGTTCCTCTGTGCTCTTGACATTATCCCTTTAGTCTTTGAGACTTTCTGGCACAATAAGGTATCTAAGGTTAACCTGGTCCTTTTTGGTCCCAGACATAGATTAGCCATTTCTGCAAGAAGCCATTGTTCCCTTGAGGGACTGGTATTTAAAAACCAAGGTATGTTGATGGGTATGTTTACTGATGATGGCTTATCATTCCTTCAGTCTTCTTTTAGTAGAAAGAGCTAGGATATGTATTCACGTGAGAACATATATAATCTGTATAATCGTAAGTTTTTATTGATATTTCCAATTCAAATCCAATATTATACTACCTCATTTTACTTCATGTTTGCATTTTTTCCCTTAAAGTGAACATCTTGATTTCTAATTACTGATATAAAAGAATAGATATATACGTATATATGTATGTATATACAGCTGACCCTTGAGCAGCATGGGTTTGAACTTCACAGGTCCACTTGTACCTGGATTTTTTTTTTTTACAGTACAGAACTATTAAGTGTATTTTCTGTTTCTCATTATGTTCTGAATAACATTTTCTTTTCTCTAACTTACTTTATTGTAAGAATACAGCATATTATATAGACAAAATATGTGTTAATCAGTTGTTTATGTTATTGGTAAGACTTCCGATCAACAGTAGGCTATTAGCAGTTAAGTTTTGGGGAAGTGAAAGGTTATGTACAGATTTCTGACTGTGGGGCAGAGGGTGTCAATGCACCTAACGTCTGTGGTGCTCAAGGGTCAAGTGTGTGTGTGTGTGTGTGTGTGTGTAAACTGAAAACTAATGCCAACATCCCTGTGATTCAAAAAAAAAAAACAACTACTAAGTAAATTTCAAGATTTTTTTGCAGGTCATTTTGTTTTTATAATATACGTCATAAGAATATAGTCAGAAAAGTCTATTCAAAAGTTACATGCTATAATGTTAATAAGTTTATACAGAGTACTGAGTATGTTCTGTTGTTTTATCTGTCTTTTTTAGGAGTAAAGAAACCCATCCCAGAAGCTCTGGGGTGGGCTTCCCAAGTTTCATTAGCACCAAAATGAGATTTTAAAGATTGTCGTGGACTAGTCAGTATTTATTTCTGAGTCACATGAATGATGGATAGAAACCAGGACAAAATTTGGGCTCTGTACCAAGGAAAAAGGGAAGAGCTGGTTGATTGGCAGCATCATAATTACACTTATTATTATGACAATTGTTAGAAATTTCTAGTCCACTTAACCAGATACATGCGCGTATGCTATCCTATACCTTTTAGAGTACTATTAGAGAATTACAGATCCCCAGTGTTGGTATGGCCATGGTGAAAATGGTATTTTCATATGTTGCTGATGAGTATATAAATGGGAATTTATCATTATGAAAATAAATTCAAAAAGATCTAAAGAATTGTATCTATATAATTTAGTTTAGAAATATGACTCCTTTGGGGGCGCCTGGGTGGCTCAGTCAGTTAAGCATCTGACTCTTGATTCCAGCTCAGGTCATGATCTCAAGGTTGTGAGATTGAGCCCTGTGTTGGGCTTCATGCTGCGTATGGAGCCTGTTTGGAGTACTGTCTCTCCCTTTCCCTCTGCCTGTCCCCCTGCCACACTCACTTACTTTCTCACTCTCTCTCAAAAAATTAAATAATTAATTATAAATAAAATAAAAAAATAAATAAAAATATGACTTTGAATTTGTCATGTGGAAATGACTCAAATAATAGGAACAATTTAAATGTCTATGTAGTGAAATGGTTAATTCAATCATAATACAGTTGCTTAATGGAAGTGTAAGTCTGTCAAAAGTGATAATTATAAAAACCATGTGGTAACCATGTTGTAGGAAAAGTGTTTATAAAGCTGAGTGGAAAAATCCCAGAATATAAAACTATGCCTATGCAATAATTGTAATTTAAAAACTGTTCTTATATGGACATGGACACAGGATCAATTTGATGGGGATGGGTGGAAGTGGATAGTAGGTGAGTTTCTGATTTTATTTATAATTTTGTTAATGTTTTTCAACTAAAACAAAAACAAAGGAAGTTAGAGGGAAAAATCTATCCCATGTCCTGAAGTCAAGAGATTTATCCAAGCTCTTAAGCAGATCTAAATCTTCTTTTAAAGAAAATTTGGATTGTATCTGCAAGCATTTTCAGGGTACCTTGCCCCTTCATCTGGGAAAGTATAAGTCGGATTCCACAATTACCCTAACAGAATGTCAATTGTGCTACTGGAATGTCTCATATCAAAAGCCGATGGAATTTGCTTCGTTCAGCCACACAGTGGAACTGCACCCTCAGAGCTGCCAGAAAACTCAGCCTGGAATTGATTGCTATAGTTCTCTCCCAGAGTACTGTTGAATTGATTGCTTTTTGAGAAATTCTCTAAGGGATTTGCTGACCATGTGCCTACTGGATTGCCTGTGTCTCTGGCTGGAGCAGAACCTGAAGGAGGAGGATCCTAGGGTTCATCAGGAAGAAGGGTCTTTTGGGAGAATATCTATTCTTAGAAATGCAGTGCCAAGAGTTGAAATTGGGAACTTGGAAAATATGATAAAGAGAAAAAGTGGGAAGTAACCATTTGGACATCCAAACTAAAAGGCCAGGTAATTGAAACATTCAAACCAGCAGAAAATGAGATTATCAAAGCATATATGTGAGGACATTTGTTTTGTATAGTTCCTGGTCAGAGCAGGGTGAACCTCTCATAGGTTCTAACATGATCTGGATCAGTACAGGAGCCCATTCCTCAATTTTTCTGGGCTCTGTTCTTATATGCATGCTTGTGGATTATGTTGGTTTTGTCCATTTAGAATTGCCTTCACTGAGTAGCAATTTAGTATTTTCCTCTCTGCTTTAATAAGAATCTCTACAAGAAATAGCTGTGTGAAGACTGTTGTTTTATCTTCTATAAAGCCACTTTGAAGACATCATCTGTTGTTTTACTCAACATCTAAGTGATGAATTCTTTCTACAGCTATGTGATAAATGCTTTTTAGAATTCTTTTTAGAATGCAGTGCCGGGAAAACATTTCTCTCTCTCATGAACTGGTTAGTTTAGTTTAGTTTTTTTTTTTGGGGGGGGTTTTTTTTTTTTTTTTTATGTCCTATGGTGAGAACTTTGAAACTATAGTTTTACTTCTCTTTTTGCCTTTAGTGTTAGGAAGCTCATGGCTAAATGTAATGCTGACATGGAATGCAATAGCTTTCCTTATGGTTGATATCAGTTTTAATTATCTTCCTTCCTTAAAAATATGTGTTTTTTTGTCATCCTATATGACTATCCAATTTACTTAAGTGTTCTTCAAGTCACTTAAAATTTAGAAGGGGAAAGAGATTATCTATAAATAATATCAATGAGAAGGTCGAAAACAGTGATTTGTAATAGAAAGAATAGTTTGGGTATCACACAGACCTGAGTTCAGATTCTTGCTCCTTTGCTTGTAAGCCTTGTGAGCTTGGATATATTGTTGACCTTAATTAATACTCAATCTTCTCATTTGCAGAATAGAGGTAATAGGTCAGATAAAAATACACAATAAGTTTACCGTGTATGTTAAATGTTGTTCTTTCTACCTTTGAACAAGCCCTATCATTTTAGCCTGGAAAAGAGGGATTGTAGGGAGATAAAAGAGCTGTGATGAAATATAGAAAGGGGTATTATGTTTCAAAGGATTAGCAGAGATAGGACTAGTAGATGGATGTCCTAAGAAAGCAGATTTTGATTATAAAAAAAAAAAACAACAGTTTTCTCTTAGGTTATTCTAACAGTGGAATGAGGTTCTTGTTGCTGGAAGTGGTGAGCAGATTCTAGAAGTGCAGATTTTCAGTACCTGAGACAAAATTTGGATACTGGATGGAACGCTGTCCCAAGTTTAATACGAAGTTCTGCCTGGCTCTATGTGATCGTATACCTCCCATACTTTCCTCAAACTTGTTCTTACCAACAAATTGATCATTCAGACCATGGTCTAACCAGGAACACCAAAAAAACCCTTAGAAAGTAAGTTCGTGGTTCTGAGGGTCATTTTTCATTTTTTTAAGAGTTGCTTTTATCCAATATCTTGGAGGTACTCAACCAAATATATGGAACCTAGAGTTAGTGGCAAGAGTTTCCCATCAAACTTACTCTGTCAGTAAATTTCTTTCTGATTGAAAGTGGAACCCCTTTCACACTTCTTGCATTACTCCTGGGTATTCTGATCCAAAATTTAAGATTAAATTTTGACCCCTCCTTACTAAGGTCTGCTATGTCAAACCTGCAACCAAGGCTTATCTAGTCTTCTTTGAAATTTTTTCACAACTTCCTTTCTTTTCTTGCTTAGCCCTGTGGGAAGATGTAAGCATGGGAACCACCCACTCCTTGCTTCAAACTTCAGTTCTAACCATTTCTAGCGAGATGGCCTCAGGCAAGGTTTTTAACCTGGATGGACCTCTGTTGATTTACCTGTAGGATGGGCTTACTCATATGGTTGTTTTAAGGATTAAATAAAAGAATGCATGCAATTCTCTGAGTATAGGGCCGGGTCTGTAATATTTGCCCAATAAGTCTTTTTTTTTTTTTTTTTTTAAATAGGCGAAAGGTTTTTTTTTTTTAAGATTTTATTTATTTATTTCACAGAGGGAGAGAGATCACAAGGAGGCAGAGAGGCAGGCAGAGACAGAGGGGGAAGCAGGCTCCCCTGCCCAATAAGTCTTGATTCTCTTTCTTCTCCCTTACCTTCTCTAAGGGTTTCTCTGATTACATTTGTCCAGAATGCTAATACCTTTCATCTGGCAATAAATTACAGATTTTCCTGAAGTATTCCATAGTATCTTATTTATGTACCTTCTGATGATATTACACCTCTGCTGCCTAACTAGACTATAACCCCTACATCATTCATTTATCCACTTATTTACTTAATACCCATTTATTTAAAAGTGACTAAGTACCAATCACTGATTGACATTTTAAGTAGATATGGGAATTCAGGGATGTATATCCTGGTACCTGGCACATATGCTCATATGTTTCAGATAAATGAATGAATACTTCAAATATCACAATTTAATCCTGTAGCTCAAGGCAAAATGGATAGAGAAGGACAAAGACTGGAAAGCAACAAGACCAATTAGGTTATTATAACATCAGGCTGTATGAAATAAAACCAATACGTGAAGTTGGGAAGGGACAGCAGAGAGGGAAAGCCCAGGAGGCAATTTAGGTAGGACATAAAGATTTTTGGATATGAGAGTGATTTTGGAAGCGGAGGCATCAAAAATGATCCAGCGGCTTGCTTACCAGGGTGTTAGATGAGAAAGAGTGGGTAAATGTAAAATCAGTATTTTGAATGTTAGTGACCTTATGGTTTGTGGCACCTTAAGTGCCATTAACCAGGGATTGGGGATTACAAATTGGAGGATGTTTGGAAGGAAAGATGAGTTACATTTGGTGTGAGGTATTGGGACATTGAAAGAAGGATGTAAAAGTGTTAGCAAGAAGTTTGGGACAAGATCCCAGGAGATAAGTAAAGGATGTAGCCAGAACTTTTCCTAGAAAGACAATGTGGTAAAGGGAATTTCAGGGAGAGGGAACAAATATGCCAAAGCCTTTGAGCCTGTGACAAGCAGTGTGATAAGAGCAATGTAGGGTGCAGGGGGAAAGATGGGAGCTGAGTCCAGATCTGTATGTCAGGGTTGGGTGATTAAGGACCACATCGAAAGGTGAAGGATTCCTAGAATCGTTTTGTAGGTGACGGGACCCATTCAGTGTGCACATGGGCTGATAATCAGATGGGGAAATACAGAGTAGATGAAACCTACAAGGTGAACTTAGAAGTAGATGATTAAACAGGCCCCACGACTTGCATTGAAATGATCATGTTCAAAGGAGCTTTTCTGACGTCTGGTACTTGAAATTCTATCATCAAGACAGGTTTTTCCCTGTTATTAGGTTCCATTAAGCTTTCTCTGCCCTGGATAAAAACCGTTCCTTCCTATTCCTCTCCTGCTTCTCCATGTTCTTCCAAGAAAGAGAAAGAAAATGACCTTTCTCACTCTAAAAACCTTAGCAGACTTCAACTCTGGATTCCAAAGAAGGGGGATCATTTTTCAAAGTCATCTAGGGGAGATGCTGCAAGTGATGTTGCCAGCTGGGTTAAAGTCACCCCCTACACTGTGTTTTGAGTGTCTATGGGGGAGGTAGTGGAGGATTTCTATAGGAAGATACAGTCATGGGGTTCTCTTCAGACAGGAATTCTCTGGCACAAATCCTGGAGTTCCTATTTCCTAGGAACCCTTCCTCCTTGACTGTGGTCACACCTGATCTAATGATTCTGTAATGAGAAGCAGCATGACATTGGCATCTTACATCTCTGACCTGCATGAGAATGTGCTACCCAAAGGAAGGAAACTGGGGAAATCAAAACAGGAAGGATTCTATTATCAGGCCAACATGCCCACCGTTGCAGTGTGTTACGAACGCCTTATTGGCATTCCTATTCACGTCCAATCCCAGCGTAATTAATCACTGGTGCATTTGCTATCCCAGGCTACAAAGATATGTCTTGAAGCCTTTTCAAGTTTCTTCCAAGCTTCTTGCCTTGGCATTTTCCCAAGCTGCTTCTTGAAGAACAGCAAGCTGGTATTTGGAGCATATGGCGATGGTCTGTTTGTGTGTTCATTAAATCAAGATACCAATGAAAAGAAAGCAGAAAGCTTTCTGTCCTTTAAATGAAATTGTCAACCCAGATATCTGCTGCCTTTCCCAAACCCTGGCCTGAAATGCCTGGCAAGTGGGGTTGTGGTATAATGACAAATTAATTCATAGCATACTTTGATCATGGCCTGAAATTTTTTTTGACATCAATTTTCAGGAGTTGCATTTTGAAAATCAGAATTCACTAAAGTGCCTCCAATTCGTAACAACACAGCAGAGACCTCTTGCTCTACCTAGAGTGTCAACCTCTAAGAAGAAAAGGGGAGGGGAAATTTCGGAGCTGTAGCAGCTGTGTACAAAGAAGCCCATGCTGGGGGCCATGCTGCGTGCATGGTCAAAACCCAACAGAAGGGGGCTGTCTTGCTGGCTTGAGCCTGGTGCTCAGTGCAGGGACTGCCTTTCCCCTTCATTTTCCCTTGGTCTTTCCTTCTGCCATGTAATGTGTCAAAAGCAAATGAAAATTGAGAGGATTCGGCTGAAAATAGAATTGAATTCTATTAGCCTAATAGTGAAGGTGCATTCGGAAATACAGTGCAGTATAGCTCATGTTTACCACTTGACTACTCATGCCCCAGGCTCAAAATGCATAATGATGCAGATTAAAACCCAGCAAATGGAGGAGCTGGAATCTCAAAGATAACCATACCTAACACAGGGTATGACAGAACATCTGCTCTTTAATTAATCTTACGTAAAGACCCAAGCACTGCATTAAGACGCCCGGTGTTTATGACAACTGTTTTCTTGTGGTTAACATGCTCCTGGACTCCCTCATGTAATTGTTGCTGCTTTGTAACGCACACAAAGCCCAGCCGAACAACCCCCATCAGCTAGAAAGGAAAATACGGGCAGGAAGGGGACTGAGAAGGGAATATGATGATCCGAGAATATCCGTCGGGCCAGGCACCAGCCACAACTTTCATTCCTGACTTGCGGGGTTGGACTCGGTAGGAGAAACTTACGCAGAATGTTTCATTGTCTAATACGGGGAAATCAGCTATTATACATAGTCATAGAGGCACCTACACACGTTATATATCTCTGTATAGCTATAGATCACATGTTATTACCTCAAGAGCTTTTACATATAACACGGTTGTTAACATTACGGGCTTTGGGACCAGATTCTCTTGTCTTTCCACTGTTTGTGAATCTGCAGCCCTGGGTAAGTCGCTTCACATCTCTACCCCCATGCTCTCGTCGGGGTAAAAGGCCTCATCACAATTCCATTTTGGGAAGGCTGTTGTGGGGATTACATTAGCATCATTATAATTACCATTTATAGGGCATTTACCACGTGCTAGGCATACACATAATTCTTCATTTACGTGAATTAACTCATTTAATCTTCCCGATAACCCTATCTCATAGTTAATAAGCTAGTATGTGTAAGACTCTTAAAACAGTGACTGATATATTTTAAAGTATGCAATAAATGTTGGCTGTGATAATTATCATTACTTTTTATGTCATCGATAATGCGTATTATTATTGAATCCTCACCGCTGCCCTCTATGAATGGGTCTGTTGGTTTCTCTGTAGATACTGGCTGGAGCTCAGAAAGATTAATTCAGGTTCCCAACGCTACGTATTTGGAGAGTGATATACAGGGATTCTAGCCCCAAATTATCTGACTTCAGATTTTGTGCTTTAAGCCCCTTCTTATTCTACACTTGGGCTGATGGGTAATTGTAAAAATCGAAGGGGTAAAAAGAGAGAGAACAGTTTGAAATTCGTTGTAATAATGCGTTTGTTCACATCAGTCCCACCAGATCAGCCATGCTCGGCTCCGAAGGAAAATGGAGGTTATCTCAGATGTCAAAACACTTCCCTGTGAGCATTACGGTTTTGGACACTGGCCATTTTATAAATTTCAATATTCATTTTGGCTCCGCCGCTGTTTGGTATTCCTGTGGTATTTATTCATCAGGCATGATGGTAATATTATGGAAACGGTGAGGCATCAAGATCTTAATTTTGCCCTGACATGGAGTCTATTCCTCTTTCATACACAGGTTGGCCGTTATTTTCTAGCAGATGCTTTTGGGTTGATTCAGATAAAATTCACGCCCTGTTTAGAATAACTAGAGGGGGAAACGGGGACAACAACAACAAAAAAGGACGAAGGGAGAAGTGAGATGCTTCTGTGTTGTGTTGTGTTGTGTTGTGTTTTTTTGACGCTGAAATGGAATCTCTAAGTGTAAGTCTTTGAAAGCACCGACACAAATTCTCCTGTTTGCTGGGTGAGCTTCACTTAGTGGTGTTATTTCCCCATGGATATTAAGAGTCTTCCCGAGAGGAGCACAAGAAGCTAATCACACACAAACAAAGAGAAGACTGGCAAATGCTTATTCCCAACCACCTTGTTCCTTCCACTGGAGGGGGCTCTCTCAAGCCCTTCTCTTAGGATGTGAAAACAAGCCAGATGGGTGTGCTATCTCCATCTTTTGGCCTTTAGCAGAGTCTCTGGAACAAAGCAGGGTAGCAGGGCTTCTTGAAGACTTGCTTGGAGAGAGAAAGAGAGAGAGGCTGGATGGAATCTTGAATACAAATGATAGGTTATGCTTTAAGCTGAATAAAAATAAGCTATCTGGAGAATATATAGAAGTGGCATGCATGCTGCCTTTGGAAAGATTCATTTTTATTTGTCTATCTATGTATAAAGGAGGAAGATAGATAAATTGAAAGGAAAAGTGCCATTTCTGTAATGTTCACTGTGGCAAAGGGTTTGCAAACAATATAAAAATAGCGGCTCTTCCAAAATGACGGCTTCGCTGGAAGTTTATCCACCTCTCTCTCCATTCCTTATCACCCCCTGTGCCCCACCCCAAACCCCCCCCCCAAATATTTAAAGCTAGTATAGTCACTGTGGGGAAAAGACAGCGATCTTTTGTATGTTGTTATAATTAACCAGGCCCGATTCATCATCAGATTATAGAATGGGATGCAGTGTTAAAAAAAGAACTAAAGGAAGAAACCAGGAGAAATGACCATTTTAATTGCATGTTTATTCTCTCTTCGCTTTCCCAAATTGGTTTTCGTTTCCTCTGAGTGGGGTAAGTGCCAGGGTATTCATATGAGCAGGGGGCCAGGGTGGATTCCAACATTTACCAGCATTTGAATTACCTCCGGATGGTTTGGCGGCCTCTAAATTTATACCCTTGAAGGCACAGCAACAAGCCTTCATCTCCTATGGAAGAGACTTGAAAGCATGCCAAAACAGGACCTCGGTCCTCCCTTCTTAGAGTCCTGGCACGTAGAATCACACAAGAAAACAAAAGGCATTTGTGAGGAGCCGTCCAGGAAGAAAGATTAACAATATAAACCGAGGGGGGAAAGAGAAAGAAAAGAAAAAGCCCTTTAAAATGGTTTTGTGCTTATTTTAATAGAACTTGCACAGTCCCTGAATATCCTCTAATCAAAACCAAATGCTTGTTGCTGTACAGCACTCTTTCTTTGTTCCCTGGTAATGCCCACTCTGCTCCGGTGGGGGGGTGGGGCCGGGTCTGGCTGGCTTATCTTTCCACCAGGAATAAACAATGTCCTCAAGGTTAGGGCATGCGGCTGACTTGAAAAACCCTAGGAAAAACAGCCATTGGCAGCTGGACCTTGTGCTTCCGTCACCCCAAATGCCTGATGAGAAACTCGAAGATTTTTTGTTATTTCTTTTGATCCTGAAATGTGTCAAGAAGCAGGAATAGGAAAAGGAACTCCTTCCCCCCCCCGCCCCCCTCCATCTCTGTCTCCCATTCACCGTCAGTCCATCTGTTCACCTCTTTCCGGGTGCTTTTCTCCTCCCTTCTCCGCTCTTCCCCCCTCATCCTTCCTCCGTCTACCTCTGTCCTTCTGTCAGGCTCTGACTCACTTCAGAAAACTGATCAGCTTTCAACTTGATTGGGTAATGTTGTCTGACCTTGACTTTATGTGGGCTGGAAGGATTTCAGTCTTGGTTTTATCAGGATTAGCTTTTTATCTGCACAGAAGTGCCTGAGCAAGTAACTCATCCCCTCGCCTTTCACCTTAGACTTGCTGCTTTCTCCTCTAATTTCTCAAACAACGTGGAGAAAATAAACGGAATGATGGAGGTGGTGATGGCGCTATGACTTTTACTACAGGGCAGAAGGGATGAAGCCATAATCTAGTCCTGGGCCGGGGATCAATGTCTTTGGGTTATGCGGGCAGCGTGTTTTGTTTTTTTTTTGTTTTTTTTTTTTAATTTTATTTTTATTATTTGCCCAAGGGGTACAGGTCTGTGAATCATCAGGTGTTTTGTTTTTAACGCGAGACAGTCCTTTTCAAATGCTTATGGGGTGTCCCAGGCATTCCGCATGGGGAGAACGGGAAGGAAGTGGAAGACCATAGAAACCCAGATACACGGGATCTGCACCTTTTCATGTCGCCCCAGCTCCTAGCAGCACAAATTGACTTTGTAAGATTGGCTCGGAAAATGAATACCCAGGACATCACTCTGTGTTACTTTCTGTGAAATTACTTTTCTGAATGAAAATATTGAATTCCTTTGAAAGCAAGTAGTATAATATCTCTGGAAATGAAAATCCTGTGGAAATCACAAAGGAAAGAAGACTGAAGGATATGAAAGCTTTATATCTCTAAATGTTAGTCAGGCCCTGGATTTTTTTTTTTTTCCTTGACAACAATCATAACTGCTCTTTCTGATGTTGATACACTGGGCGCTAGAATCTCCTAGATGCTTCTATTACAGATTTATGTTTTATCTACAATAAACAGCCAATATCATTATCTTAATTTACCACAGCATTTGTATGCGCTCGGCACTTTTTGTAGTCTACTGGCCCAGCAAGTCTGACCTGCGGAATTTTCCTTGTCTCAAGGGGAACATATTGACTTACCGCCAGGCTTCCGCTGAACTGACAGATGAACAGGGCAGATCCTTCTGAGGAGGAAGAAGCGTGGGCGACAGGCCTTCTCACGCCACATCAGCTACCTGGTTGCTCACCATTATTTCTCAGATCGTCTTGGGAGGGACGGCCTCCACCCTTGTTACAGTGACAGGTTCACCAACCAACTATGGAGGGAATATTCTTGCTAATGAAAGTACTCTCTCCAAAACTATGTTCCTCTTTCCATCTTCTTACTCAAATAAGTTCCTTTGTCTGGATTAGTGGAATCGCCTTTGTTTTTTAGGTATATTAGTTTTGGTGTCATTCTTCTCCCCCCCCCAAAGAGCAAGGTGTCAGTTGTCAACTGAATAAATCATAAAATGCTCCCTCAACTCAACTTCTCTCCAAATCAGTAGTTAAAAAAAAAAAAAAGTCAGGAAAGAGAGGAACAAACATTAAGGGGAGGATCTGGAAGTCCAGTCAAGATAAAGTGATTCCAAAGGAGTATTACCTTTCTAGAAAGGACATGGGCTTTAACCCACTGAGCCACCCAAATAAATAAATAAAATCTTTTAAANCTTTCTAGAAAGGACATGGGCTTTAACCCACTGAGCCACCCAAATAAATAAATAAAATCTTTAAAAAAAAAAGAAGAAAGAAAGAAAGAAAGAGAGAGAGAGAGAGAGAAAGAGAGAGAAAGAGAGAGAGAGAGAAAGAGAGAGAGAGAAAGAGAGAGAGAAAGAAGAGAGAGAGAGAGAAAGAAAGAAAAGAAAGAAGAAAGANGAGAGAGAGAGAGAAAGAGAGAGAGAGAAAGAGAGAGAGAGAGAAAGAGAGAGAGAGAAAGAAGAGAGAGAGAGAGAAAGAAAGAAAAGAAAGAAGAAAGAAAGAAAGAAGAAAAGAAAAAAGAAAGAAAGAAAGAAAGAAAGAAAGAAAGAAAGAAAGAAAGAAAGAAAGAAAAGAAAGAAAGAAAGAAAGAACGAACGAAAGAACGGACATGGGGCCCTCTGCCCAGATGGAACTGCAGGCCTGCCTGACGGCTGAGCTGGGCAAGACTGTGGGTCAGGTTGCTGAGACGCTGTCAGACACATTTCAGGAGTGTGCATAGCACAGAGGTACTAGATGCCCGAGCCAATAGCTTGATTTCCAAAAGCTTTAGAACACTTGAGGATGCTTCCGATTTTTAAAGAGAGTAAAAGAAAAATTTTAAGCCATTAAAAAAGATATGGCGATCCCTGGGGGTTAGCAATTATCTCTAAGAATGCGTTAAAGCGTATCGCCTCCATTTCATTTTGCAGAGAAAAACTGGGCCCCTTCTAAAATCCTGTAGTCACAGTAGTAGAATATTTGATCTAGGTGCTTAAATCCTGGAGCGAGGAAGAAAACAGAGCTCAATGGTTTTCAGTTTGGTGGGTGTATAATGGATCGTCCTGAAGACCGTTGCAGCGGCTGTGGGGAGGGCATCTCTGATGAAATGGTGAAGCTGCTGGTCCTTGAGCTGGCCCCGGCCAACATCTTTTTTGCTAGGAGAGAGGTTATGACTCATTTGTTAAAGTTGCTGATGGCGCAGATCTTGAAGGAACAGTAAAGACTATGTTTTCTATCAACATTAGATATAAAAAAAAATCTCAACCAACTAGAAGGATGTCATTTAACTTCATAATGAAATCCAGTGCTTGAATATAAGAATGGTTTAAGGTGAAACTAAAACCTTTGTGAAATAGACAGATGATCTGGGTAAATGCAGTCAGTGTAAAAAACACCTGATTCTTCTGCCCTCACCCAAAAGTTTCCTGGAAACTGTTGTCCAGCCACAGTTCAGCCCCTCAGAGAGGTGGTTGAGCATTCCTTTGGATCTCCCACACTTTAAGTTACTCTAAAAGAAGTCATAATTATAGCCCATGTTTATATATACTACTAGGTGATTTTACAGATGCATAAGTTTGAGCATATACTGGGTGCTCAAAAAATATTCATGGATAGGGGTTCCGAATTAAGTTCTGTTGCTTCCTTATGTACTCCATGCTGCCTTCATCATTTGCTCTTCTGCCCAAGAGACGTTCCTTCTTGGTAGAAATCTGATTTCCAGAAATCTGTCAATGTCCTGATAAAACATTAGTGACAATATCCAAAGTCAAATTTCTGATATTAATTTTTCATACCATGTATTCTTAAAGCCATTGGGCAAGGTGAGGCTCATCCCCAATTTATGTTCCTCAAGCCTATAAGTATACTTCTGGTGTCCTATGTAGTGGAGATCAAAAACTCAGATGTACAGACATTTCTCCACGGGACCAGTGGCTGAATTCTTTAAAAAGGATACTAGCCAAAACCAAATCTGCCCAAAGCAGTTTTCCAATAAAGTAATGCCCTGGAAGAATTTTAGGTTGTTTCAGCTACTCTAGGGGGAGATAACTATCTCTACTCTCTATATAGTTATTTGCAGCTGGACTCACGTAGTAAGTATCTAGGGTGAGAGGTGGAGTGAGCAGAGAAAGAGTTGGCGATGAAAAATCAGTTTCTTTGATGCTGCCACAGGTGCCACAGGGGTGACGGCTGTGGGTCACATCTCAGGATTTCCTTTCTATGCTTAAATAAATTAAAAATCATTAACCCTGAAGTACGTCCTACATGCTCTTGTGTAGCTGTGGAATCGCAAGCAGTTAATAGAGAGAAAGGGAACTGCAATGCAGAAAAATGCGAACAGCATGAATTCGTCTCACTTGACAGGCAATGGAGAAACTAGGAGGGTGGACAGTAGACACTGCAACATTGTCATTCATGGACAATTAGGGCCAAAGGTAGTATGGTGCCCACCTGTTATGGTACTTGCCACACATTACATTACTGTGTTATTTCACTAAAAGGCCTAAATAAAATTATGTGCTGTAGCAAATATGTAAAACTAATGTATAAAGAACCAGGAGTGCTTATGTAAGCTTTTATGAAAATAGTTGTAGATCCATGAAATGTTTATTTTTATTTGTCCAGGCTTGAGGTATAATGTGTGTGTAGATATGTGAACATCATACATTTTCAGTCTCAATTTAGATCCTTCTTTCCTGGTGTCTTCCTAAACCAGCAGTGTGCATGGGAGCCTAGTTTTGACACCCAAGCTGTTTGTCTTTAGGTTACTCTTAACCAATTAGCAGCAAAGAAATGTTTTGCTAGTCTATGTGTCTCGAGTTAGTTTGGAAACTGTGTGCATCAAATATTTCCTACCTCCCCACTGTGATGGGTGCTGAGAACCTGGTGGGAAAGGAGAGACATGTAAAGCAATTATCAGAATACTGTATGGTTAGTGCTATCTTAAAGGTATGTATGGAATCCCACAGGAGCACAGATCTGGGGAGTGGGTTTGTTCACAGAGGGTTTCCTGAAAGAAGTAGTAACTAGGTCGAGTTTTCAAGCCAGTTTATCATTTTCAGAATTAAATGTCAAGCTATAGGAAGATTTTTCCAAACTTTCTAGTCTTTCTTTACCGTAGAAGCAAAGAGCTAAAATTTATTTTTGTGGCTATGTTGGATCATCCCCTCTTGCTCTGTATCTGTCAACTCTGCTTTTCATTAGAAATAAATTTGAAAATTTGAAAATAAATCCCAAAGTGTCTTGAGCTGGTTGTTAAGCTCAATTATTGAAAAAGGATAAGTCAAGATCTTCTCATATGGAGTACTAAGCAAATAAATGAAAGGGAAGCAAAACTTTTTAACAGTGTGGTGGTAGTAAATCTCTTGGTGGAGGGAACTCTTACTTTTTTTTTTTTTTTTTTTGTCCTGCAGAGGAGTTTAAGTGGTAGTGGAAGATGCCAAAACTGTGTATTTGGAAGGCCTCATATACAGCCACATAGCTAAGTCACCGTTGGCAGTGTGAGAGGAATTCTAGGGAGTAGATGGAGCTCAGATGGGGCAGGAATATCAGGTGAGTCATTAATAGCATCTGTATAATACAATAATACAGCCAGAGCTCTGGCTGGAAGCACTAAATGTGTGTCACTCCCACCTTATGTTGGCACAGTATTGGGAAGGACTGGGCGAGATGGGTGGAGAGATGTGGTAGGAAGATAAAGGGACGTTAGTCCAAGTCTTAATTCATCACTTGTTAAAAGCATGACGTTTCATTGCCTGTTAAACCCTTAGGATTCAGTTTCCTCATCAATGCAGTGCTGGGGGGCAAGGGAACAGGTTTGTAACAGATTATCTCTAAGAGCGTATCTAATTTAAAAGTTTTTGACTGAATTTATAATACGGATTGTTTTCCCTGCTCCAAAGGCTCTTCTTCCCCAGATTACGGCTTGTCCCATTCTCTCACTTCCACCAAATCTCTGCTCAGCGAGGCCTTCTCTAAGACACTATAGAAAATGGCAATTTTGTAGAACTCTGTTTCCTTATCTCTTTCGTTTTTCTCCATAGTACTCAGGACCAGCTGACATAATATGCATATATTTGTTTACTAGCCATTTGTTGCCCCCATCAGAATGGAAGCCCCAGGAGGGCAGGGTGTTTGTTCATTGCTTTCTCCTCGGTCCCTAGAACTAAGCCTGGTGAGTAGTAAACTTCGTGTGTCTTTCTTCCAGCATCTGCTTACTCTCATCCATGTGTTTAAGGTTTCTCTAGACTCATGCCAGCTTGAAATCAATGCTGCTTTCTTTCTTCTGGGCCCTTAGCTCTACTTGTAGAAAGCCCATAGTCTCTCTTTATATACTGTAGATCTTAGCTTAAGAACCTCTGATCTAGTGGTACAGAAAGGTCTGAGCCACAATGGCAGCCATAAAATGAATGACATATATAGAAAGAAAGGGAAGAGATAAACAACTGAAGAAAAAAAAGTAAAGGTATGTGGTTTTTATAGAGGACCTCATAATCAGAAATAGAGTTGCCTGAAGCTTATTAATTCATTATTGATATAAATTTTGGTTTAAAAAAGGTCTAATGACTTAGGTTTAGCTTGTCCATGTGACTCAAGTGAGATACTTTGTTAAGTAGTTTGCATGTACAAAACATGGTAGGAACTTAAACGGGGCTTTGTGGATTCTATTGTTAAGAATTATGTTGGGGCACCTGGGTGGCTCAGTTGGTTGAGTATCTGACTCTTGATTTTGGCTCAGGTCATGATCTCAGGGTCATGGGATCGAGCCCCTCATTCGGCTCTGTGCTGAGCGTGGAGTCTGCTTAAGATCCTCTCTCTCCTTCTGCCCTCCATCCCTCCCCCCCCCCAACTCTCTCTCTCTTTCTCTCCCTCAAAAAGGAAAAAAGTTTATGTTAATGATATGGTGCATACTTATTCCTGGTAAGAAATCCTTTGGATGGATTCATCAAACTTTATCTTGATCTTGCATAGGAATTTAATATGCACAGATTAAAATCATACCTAGAGTCAGTGACAATTACTCCTGGTTCACTTCTTGTCATATGACCCTTGTCAGCACACAGTCACGTAATTTTCGGGAACCACTGGCCTCTTAGTTTCTATTTCTGGCTGATTATATATGTTGTTGATTTTTTCCCCCCATAAAATTCTTAAATAGGCTGCACCGTGATCAGATTGGTCATATTTCACCCCTGGGCACTCATATCGCACAACTCTCATGGCAAGCACTTTGAAGAGATACGGTACATGGGTGAAGGAGACGGAAGACAAGATAACTCGTAAATCTATTCACTGAACAAATATCTATTGAGCGTCTCCTCTATACCAGCACTGCCTAGGTACTAAAGCTATAAAGATAATTAAGGCACCCTTCCTGCCCATGAGGGAATCAGTGTCGAGCGCTGTTGACAGAAATGAAGAAGAAAGCAGAGGGCACTGGGTGGAGAAAAATATTAAAGGTCAAGACTTGGACTTGTCAAGTCTTCGATGAGATCGAGACATCCAGATGGTCTTTACTATGCTTTTGAAATGAGTCAGAAGTCTAAGTTCTGTGGGGAAAAAGCACTGAGGAGACGGAAGACCAGCGTGACATGGATATGGAATCTGTTTTGTATTGGGAAGTATACATTTGATACTTCATGGATGGAAGAAGGTTTTGTTTTGTTTTGGTTTTTTTCCTAATTTAAGTTAGGACTCCTTGCCAAGTTTCTGCTTAGGAATTCTGAACTGAACTTCAAATGTTTAGGGGCTTCTGTTTTAAACACATTTGGAGTTGTGGCTTCTTGTTCAAGGAAGAAAACCCCTTCAAGTACATCAAAGAGCTGTGAAAAAAGATACAGTGTGTTGACAATTTGTGTAAGGGCATCAAAACCAGAAAAATTTCTCTGCTCTACACACAAATTTCAAAGTTAGGGGAAAGGTTTCTGGTGAGAGGCTTCTGTTGCTGTATTAAACCCCAAATACTTGGGAAATAATTTAACACATTCACTGTACCGAAAGTGTGACCTGGCTCACCCAGCAATTTCAAACCAAGGTCTAGAAGATGTTCTCTCCGGTGGGTGACCTTTAAATAAATTGTGAGGCTTCTCACTGCTGTGCCCAGGTGAGAAGTCAGGGAATAGAAGCAGGGGGAAAAATCTTCCCCGAACATCAGAAGCCATTTGACCCAGGGCCTTGGGGAAGCTGCTTAAAAATTCGACTTAAATCACAGTGGCCAGGATCTGGTGAGGGGATGATGGAAGATGGCCTGTGCTGATTCGAGACTCATTTCTCTCTGTAATCCTGTTGAGGACCTGGTAAAAGCAGGTACAGAATAAAATCCACACCTGAAAGGGGCAAGCCCACTATTAAATTCTTGGCAGAGGAGCCTGGGTGTCACATTCACACAGATAGGGTCTAGAGCCCCAGCTCCATCACTTACTATCTGGGTAAGCTCAGGCAGTGTTCCTAACTTCTGTAAGCCTCTGTTTTCTCATTTGGAAAGTGGAACCAGTACCACCAACCTCAACCGATTGTTGCTTGAATAAATGGATGTTGGACATAAAATGCCTAGCATACTACTGGGTGCTTAAAAAGAGTTCAAAAAATGTCTCCCCCTACCCACTTTTGTCTCTCTGTTTTCTTTCCCTTGAAAGGATAAAGTAATCTTAGGACTAGTACAGGTTAAAGTGAGGATTTCAAGTTAAGAAATCAAGGAGGTGGTGATTTGGATCCCACTTCCAGCTCTGCCACAGCTCGTTATAGGATCTGAGGCAAGTCACTGAAACTCTCTCCCCTCTGTTTCCTCACCTACAAATTGAGGATGGGATTGCAGTTCACAGATATTTGTCAATTGGAATAAAAGACTCAAGTTCTTACATAGGAAGATGCAGTCAACAAAAATGGTCAAGAAGGTACTTTGGAGTTCAGCTTCCTAAGTTGCCCCCTGGGCTCCCAAACCTACTTGCTGTATGACTTTGATCTAGTTACCCAAGATCATTGTGTCTCTGTTTTCTTATCTGTTGAATAGAAATAACAACAACAACATACGCCCTATAGCTATGAAGAGTAAATGAAATAATGTATATGGAATACTTAGCATATGCCTGGCACATAGTAAATGCTCAATGCATAGCTTTAGTTGTTCTCAGGCAATTTTGTTGGAAACCTTATTGCTTATGACTGGAGAAGAAAAACCAAATTAGTAGAGAAATCTTAAAGTGTGATTTTAAGTTACTCTGGCCTAGAGACGCTGAATAGACCTTTCAGATTTCTGTTCCACAGTGGAATGTAGACTACTGGGTCATCCCAGTGTTTGGGAATGGCAAAAACTTACCATTTTTCCTGGAACTGCTATACTCTTCTGAGCCTCTCTCCATGGAGTTGACCTTCCCCTGGAAGAACAGGGCCTCCAGTCACAACCTGATGGAAGAGTGTTGGGATTGCTTTAGTTTGGAATAGTTTGCCTATAGCTTAAGAAGCCTGCCCGACAATAATCACCAAGACCTTCCAGCACTGAAAGTATAGAGGACCACAATTTAATAAAGCTATTGGGGAATCAGAGTCTGATATACTGTGGTTCCAACTCTTGTGCTCAAGTAAACTTACATGGCTTCAACCCTGAATTAGCCAGTAAGAGTTGCTAGCCATATTCCTTTGAGCAGCCTCACTAAGGGGACAGGTGATGTCCTCCTGCTGTGAACGATGAATCCAGTTCATTGCAGTGTCTAAGAACTCTCTATAAAGACGTCTGTTCCAAGGAAGGAAATGCCTATTGCAAACAGCAATGCAACCAAAGAGGGTATCATCAGGGCTGGACTGAGATCTTTGGAAGACTTCAAGTGCTAAAAAGATTACAATGTCCCACCTCCACCCCCAGCACTGTTCTCCACGTTATATGCAAATGAAAACAAAGGTCAGTTACAAAATAAGTGTGGCCAAATCCAACAAAGTTCTGATTTTTCCATGATGATTTAAAAATATGTCCACACATACATTTTTTTTTTAAACCTGTGCCTTTTTGGTGCTTAGAACACAAGTTAGTTTTCCATGGATAATCAAGCCTGGGTTGATTATACTGGTGATCCTGACCTAGGGATCACCACACAGAGAGAGTATCTGAGCGATCTGGGAAGTGATTGTCCCACCGATAAAAGAATATAATTATCTAAATGAATGGATCATTTGTGAAGTGTTTGCTTTTCCCAAAAGAGAGTCAGAGTTGACATAGGACATAGGAGTGATGTCTCCCTAGGAGTACGAGTCCTCAGCGGTAATAGCACACACACGATGTTGGAGTAAGTGCACATTAATTCCGATCTCTGGACTCCAGTTAACCTCTTAACTGGCTTCCTTGAGTCTTATTTACCTTCCAGTAGACTCTTTATATTGTTGCCAGAGTGATGTCTTTAAAAAAACGTGATCATGACGGTCCTCTATAACACTTTATGTAAAACGTCACCATTGCCTGCAGAATCAAAGTAAACTCCTTTGTACCTTAAGGTTCTTCACAATCCACTTCCTACCTACTGCCTTTCATCCCTCTTCATTGCTCTACCCAACCCCGTGCTTCAGCTGGGCACAAAAAACACTTTCCTGGCCCCTATATTGTTTCCACTGCTGCTCCTTCTGCTCCGCTTTCAACCACCTGGTACATTCCCAGTCATCTCTCAGAGTCAGCCTTCCCAGATTCTTCAGGCAGACTCTGTGTCTCTCCCTTGGGCCCCCCACACAGTCGATTTGGTCTCTCCGGTCACACTTCTGCTGTGACCTTTCAGATACGGCGGTTCACATGTCTGCATCCTCTTTGCAACTGTGAGCAAACTATGGGTAGGGATTAGGCTTTGTTCATTTGGGTATCTTCATTGACTTGTTCAGTGCCCAGCACACAGTCGATGCAAAATATTATTTACTGAATAAATGTAATCACTAGTTCCTAAATTGGCAATAATATGGTAATACCTACCTCCATGGAGGCAGAGACCATATAGCTGGCACTCCGTTAGTTGAATAAATGAGTGAGCGAGTGAAAACCTCATAGAGCTATTGTGAAAATCAAAATGAAAACTATGGAGGCTTTATGAACTATGAATGGCTGGGCTTGAGGAATTATTACTGTGATGGCAGTGAGCACAGTCCCCTGGCTTTCGTAGCAGGGTGGCCGTGTGCAGAGGGCCTTAGGAGGCAGCTTTCAGCTGCCTGACTCTCACCCCAGGTAAGGAAAAGGCAGTGTTCCAACGACTGGACATGTAATGGGGTGAAAGTGAACCTGCTGCTATATCTTTCACAGCTGTGAAGGCTGTAATGAAAAGATCTGAGAGACTCTTTCTCCCTGGTCCTGGAAGAAGAGTGTCATAAATGTCCAATTTACCACTGATTGCCACACTGGCCCAGGGACTCCCCATTGAAACATAGCTAACCAGAAGTGCTCATGTTGAGAAAATAACTTAACCTCTTTTATCACCCTAATTGAGTAGCAAATTTGAATAATAAGAACTGCCATTAATTGAACAACTCTGCATCACATGTAATGCTAGCATCTCATCTGATCTCTACACAATCATACAGGTGGGTGTATTGTTACCATTTTGGAGAACACAAAGCTCAGTCAGGTTAAGGGTTTTTTATTTTTCCCAAAATCGCTCTGGATATCAGTCAGCTTCCATTATATTATACTGAGGTAACAAACCCCTCCAGTGTCTTAGTGTCTTGGAACAACAAGACTTTAATTCTTAATCGTATTATATGTCCTATACAGTGCCTGACGTCAGCTCTGGCTCCGCTCTATGTGTCTTCTTTATTCCAGAACCGAGGCTGAAAAAGTCTGTATTTGGGGTATGTTACTCTCATGAAAGAGAGAAAAGAGCAATGGCCAACCTTCAAAGACTCCTAAAGCTCTTCTGGATTGTGACATACATTACTTCAACTTAGATGTCATTGGCCAAAGCAAGTCACATGGCCAAGCTTGAGGTCAAGGGGATCGGAGTGACTCCTTTTCCCATAGAGAGACATCCCAAGCCCCATGGCATTCAGCAGGGATGAATAATTGGGAAGGAATAATTAGGGGCAATAATGATATCACCTAGTAAGTGACAGAGTTGGGATGAAAACTGAAGTTCTTCCTAATCTGAAATCCAGGTTCTTTCCACCTTACCAAGTAGTCTACTACTGGAACCTTGTTGGAGATTTACTAACTTTGGTAATGGGAGCCCTGAGGAAAACCAAAGCTTTGATTCCTGGAAGTGGAAGAGAGGGAAGAACTAAGGACCCTATCTTGTCACTTAACAGAGTAAGATTACAAGTGTGTGTCAGGAAAGTCTTGCTCTGTTGTCTGTCAGTGTAATTGGCATGAAAAACCTGCTCGCTCTCTCTGCAGCCCGTATTGCTCCAGTAAATCTCCTACTGTACCTCCCATTACCCCTCGCTTAAAGCACCGATTATTCCTTTATTAGAGCTCAGCCACAAGTAGGCCATGAATTTTTATGGCTTTTCCAGATCTCATAAGGCAACGAGAAGCATCCATTTAAACACAGTCACTAAACTATCCCACAGGTTTATGACCTGATACAGCATTTCACCACCGTTTAAAAGAAGCCACACCCACTCACCCTTTCTTTGAACATTCAGCTTTCTTCTTGAAAAGACAGAAAATTTCATTTTCCCACTCTCAGCACCCCTAGTGGTTACCTTGGGATGTGGCCAGATTGAAATGTAATCATTGACTAAAATCCGAATGTCCCACCTTTGGAAATCACTTCTACCTAGGGAATAAAAGCTCCTTCAGCCTCCTGTAGCTCTGTTGAGATGTTTATTCTGTTTAATATATGCGTGCCTTTATTCAGCAATTTGTTTACCGAACATTAATTGCCTAACTACTGCCTGTCAGACACTGTGTTGGGTATGACTGCCTGTGGGCCACTCAACTTCTAGTCATATTGCTGTGGACGGCTCTAACTGTAAGGAAACCAGGGAAGAGAGAAGAAACGACTGTTTCTTGAGGGACTTCAAAGCAATTTCATGTACACTGTCTCATTTGACTATGTATCCTTTAACCATCTCACCTTGGACGTGGCATAGCTGAAATGCCTTTGAGTTTTGTTTGGAGCCTCAAGAATATGGTTGAGCATCACTGGGTGTATGGATCTGAACACAGAGCTTAGTTAATGAGGAAAGAAACATGGTCCTCAAAGCAGTTCAATTTCTGAAAATAACCACTGTATTTGCTATTAACAAACTTCTAAGAACATCCTGACATCAAGTCACTACTCTTAGCTTCCACATAATGAGATTCTTTTCCCCTGAGTTTTTCCCCAATAAATTGGAGACATACATGTCCATAGTTCCTGGACACTCTGGATTCTCACGGGTACTTTTAAACTCAACCGATCTCAAACCAAATTCACTATCTCCCGGATCCACTTACTCTTGAATTTGCTTGTCGTCTTTTCTTTCCTCCTGGTCAGTGCGTAAATCATTTACTTATTCACCTGCACTTGCAACCTGGGAGACAGCCTTTATTCCTCCCTGGCCTTTACCTGCCCCATCCAGTCAGTCATTGAGTCCTGCCTCTTTTGTTCTCTTGGTGTCTTTCAAATAAGTAGCATCCACTCCATTGCTTCTGCCCCTGCCTTTTCTTATCAAGAGTCCTACAACACCCCCTCCAACTGGTCTTCTTGCCTCCAGTCCCATTCTGCTCCAGCCGTCATAATTGGTATTTCCTGCGTGACCTTTCTACACCCCAATCTGACCATGTCTCTCTCCATCATAAAGCCTCTGTTGGTTCTCCGGAATGTTCAATGGAAAGGCCTTTCTTCTCAGTACAGAATTACAAATCCTTCATTAGCAGTCTCCTCATCTCCCACTTCCATGATTAAACTTCCCATTTCTCAAAACGCACATTTCAAACCATTCACGTCAACTGGCATGCCTGATTCCTGAAGTCAGGATCCTTTTTTTTTTTTCCTTTAAATTCCCACGTTGCCTTTGTCCTCCTAGAAAACTTGTACCCACCCCTAAAGCCTCAGTTTAAACGTTCTTTCTGAAGGAAAGTGCTGTATGATGTCTTCAGGCAGGACAAATCCCTTCAGCCTTTGGGATTCCACAGCAATTTGAACTTTACTTGACTTCCTAATATTTCATCTCTTCTACTAACTGCCAGCACAGGGGGACACAGCACCATGTCTTACCATCCACACCCTGTTTGTGCTACTTACTTAGACCTTCCATGTCCTTTGTCTCACTGATCCTCCAACCCTGTCAGATGGGACACTGTTCTCTCATTTTACAGCTGACATCAGGTTTACCTACTGTTTCAAGGTTGTGCAGTTAGTAAACAGAAGGCCCAGCCAAGTGTCCCCACTGCCATACACTGTCTGCTACTGCATTTATTTCTTCACTGTTTGTCACAACAGCAGCAGCTTCTCTCGTGTGGATAGGAGGGGCGTCGGAGGGGCGTCTGGTTGGATAAAGGTCTAACTGACTTACCTTCAAGCCGCATTTGCAAATACAACAGAGCTTGTATTTGGATTCTGTTAAATATCCTTAAAAATTGTAATATTTTCTGAGACCATTTTTATTTCCTACATGGTACAAGATGAGAAAATCCAAGTTGTCTGTGTTGAAAAACACTATCATTGTACTCTCTCTTTTTGTCTCGTTGGATGGGTGTTTAGCTACTGCATGAGATTGGGGGGTGGGGGGCTCGCCCTCTCTTCAGTGGGGCTGCTATCACCCCAGTGCGTTGCCAGGTATAGATTAGAAGCTCAGCCTGAACCCACTCACTGTAGTCCCAGAAGAATTGCGTTCACAAAGTACATGCTTTGGGTTCTGGCCTCAGGCTGTTTGCAGGTGGACAGAAGATGTGTCCACATAAACATTTCTCCATCAAAGGAAAGAAACTGCTGCCAGTTTTATCTACTGTGCTAATCAAATGCCCCTGAAGAAAGACACATATGTGGCAAATTCCTTCTGGATTTCAGAACTAAGGAATTGTTTCCCCTAAAGATGTACTAAACTTCTTTTTATGACAGCAATAGTTACAGAAAGCAGGAGAGAGAACCCAGACTGACTGAATCAGAATTATCTGGAAGCACAACAAATATACCGATTCCTCAATCCCATCCCCAGAAATTCTCATGCGGAGCCCTGGAGAGGGCTGAGGAATCTGGTCTGTGCAGATTCCCCAGCTCTCCACGATGCACTGAGGAAGCCACTGTTCTCGGCATTGGCCTCTTAACAATTCCAGCCTGAGGCGTGGCCGCTCCCTCGGCTGTCGGCTGTCGCTGCTGGGGTGCGGAGGCTGCCTCCTGATCTCTGCCAGTGGGGAGTCCCACTTGGTACAGAAGGCAACGTATGCCTCAGAACCTTGGTAGCTTTTCCCCTCTGGCCCGAGGGCATGACTCAGTTCTGGTCAAAGGGGAGCCCCAGGGCTGAAGGAACTCTCCACCACTTGCTTCTGTGTCTGCAGACATGGAAATGGGGCTTTGAGGTCCTCAGGGAAGAACATCATCTCAGTTTCTAAGCAGACATTTATGGGTCAGCAGAGCACTGATTGAGGGCCTGAATTTCTCAAAAGTATACTTGCCCAAGGTCACCGACCGTTGGTGGCAGAGCCTGAATAGGAATTGGAGTCATTTAACTCTTAGACCAGGGCCTGCCCTGCCACAACTCGTGGCTGCCGTGGACATTGGAAGACCGTCCCTACCCCAGCTTCTGTAGGAAGGGACAGAAAACATGGGATTAGAGTGACTGCTGCGTATTAAAAAATCAGCCCTTTGTCTGTCTTTGAACAGATCCACTGCTCATGCTCCCATTATTAGGACAGAAACTTCCCAGGAGACAGGCAAGAGGAAAATGAGAAGGTTTCAAGGAAGCTCTGCATTGGGGACAATTTTTTTTTTCTTTTTAAATTTCAAGTTCATATGAACCTGCTTATTTCTCTTCTGCATCCTTAGTGACTACCAAATGCAATTGATTTATGCCACTTTCTCTAACTGGCGTTCTAATGGGTCCACAAGAGGAAAATAAAATATTTAATAAAATAAAATGTGACAAACGAACTCTTTGAGTGAAACAAGCCATATTAGTGAGAGTTGCCGATGCAGCAGAAGGAGGAAGGAGGTTCCCGAGAGCTGGAAAGGGGCCCCAGTGAAGACTGGGATGGGTTTTGAATATTTTTTAAAATTTTAGACTGGAGGGATTTGACCATATTATACAAAATCTGATGTATACATGTATACATTTCATCTCCACTCGCCATCCTTTTGTCGTTCCTCGTTTGCTGCAGTCTGAGCAGGGTTCCCTATTATGTAAATAAGGGAATGAGACAGATGGTGCCACAAAGCAATGAATTCATTTGGGGGGAGGGCTTTAATTATGGATGGGTGGCCCCGGCTGTGTTTTGGGTTCAGCAAACGTCCCAAACGTTATGGGATTGGCAAAACCCCAGATGCAGTTTTCCAGGCACATTTTAAAATCCTGTCATATTTGCAGGGGAATTGAAGTTGGGATTTGTTTCTTGTTCTTTATTAAATTCCTCAAGTTACTGGGCCCAATTTTTAGCCCCTGAAACTGGAGGAATTTGAGGAGTGTTTTAAGGAGCTGGTCTATAATTCTTTTAAGACTAAGTTACTTCAGAGGTACTATTGAGCTTTTGAATAATCTTTTATTTTTTTTGGTCTGTAAGAAAATTGGTAATCCAGGGTCCTAGAAAAAGAAAATGAAAATTATTTATATACCTAGAAATGATTGCTATTAATTTGTTGATATATTGAGTTTTAGTATTTTTAGTACACCATCGAACTCTCACTATACTTGCCATTTTATATCTTACAGTATTACTTAATAGTACATCATAGCCATTTCCCTATATCACCTTTTATTCATAATTTTCATGAATATATAATAGTTCCTTGCATTTATGAATCACCTGAAAAAATTAAAACCATATATTGTGGGGGCATTTGTTTCACCCAGAATAACATAAACTAGATCCTGGGTTTTGTTTATGTCCTTGGTCAGATAAAATTTGTGTGGGTAGAAACAGATGAACAGAATAATCAGAAATGGCTACAGGGATTTTTTTTTGGGTGCTATTTAAGGTCAGTGTCAATGATAAATTGATTTAAGTCATGTGGCAAGTTCACAGTCAAAGGCAGAAGCTCAAAGAGAGACCCAGGACAGGCTGAGTTGGGAACATAGTATACACAAAGGACTTAGAGCTTTGGATATTATTACATAAAAAGCAGAATGCAAGTTAGGTGAAAACTTAGGGGAACAGAGTAGATCATTAGCATTTGTGAATTTAGTATCCATGAATTCAGCTATTCACAAGGGACCTTGTGGGGCCAGGATAGGGGGTGATTTATCATTTTGCTGCAAGAGAACTTTAAATCACATGGGTTTGTAAAGCTTGCGTTTTGACCAAGCCACTCAGCCTATGAACCTAGTCAACCAGCCAGCTTTTGTGTTTTAATCAGTTTTGTGGCTTTGCGCTCCTTGACGAGAACTTAGCAATTCTCATAATGTGATAAATTGTATTTCTTTGTGAAAAAACGAGACAAGAGAAGAACATCAACTGTATGAGCTGGTCCCGAAAGTGAATAGAAAATAAGAAGCCTCGGAAAGTGATAGTCCCTTGCCAGAAAGCTGAACCCTAAGATTCATTAAAGAATGGAATGTCGCACTTGGCAGTGTTCTGGCTTCATGACATCAACGAGTCCACCATACGCTCTGCACGGCATTAAGCGGAAGGTATTTGGATTCCACTTGAGGCAGCACACTACTCTGTGCAAATACTGCTCATTAAGTAAATTATCAAAGTACACCTTAAATGTTTCAGTTTTTCATTATTTTTTTTCCCCTGGAAGAGATTAAATTAGGGTGATACTTGTGAATGTGCTGATTCACTAATATCTTAGATGTTATCAAGGATTTATTTTAACAAAAATCTCTCTTGGTGAGAAGTTGCAGCAAGTCCATTTCAACTCTGACAAATGCCGAGTTCTCAGTAAATTCCAGAGAAAGTTAGCTAGGAAGAGAATAACCTGCTGAGGAGAGTGCAGCGGACTTACTAGGCCAAATGTGACTGGTGTGGGCCAGTAATTCACACATCCCAGTTGAGCCAAACGAAAGCTGTCTGCACTTGAGTGCTGAACATTCCTGTGACGGATGGGGGTGACTAGAAGACCATTTTAAACCAACCATGCAAATTTGCTTTCGTCCCGGGTTGGAGATCCACAGAGAAGCTGGGTCGAAAGGAAATCATGCTGTCAGTTTTGAAAAGCAATACAGATGGAAACTATTGCACACAGAATCAATATACGGAGCCCTGGCTGGTCACAGGCAAAACTGTGGAGGAGACAAAGTTGGAAGAAGTCTTCCCACAGAGAGCGAGTCCACTGGACCAATATTGATGTCCTGTCTGTTCATTACAACTTAGGCCACCTTGTTCACTTCACCTCTCTGAGCCTCAGTTTCCTAATGTGCAAATTAGGGGCAGCACAAGATCTATAACAAACCAGTGCTTCATATTTTCTATCTGTGCATTCCCAGCACCAGGGGAGAAGGTGTGTATTCCTCTGGAAGAACCAGAGAGTTAACTGCAGAAGAGCCTGAAGCAAGCACTCACTTTCGTTGTTTTGTATGACAAACAAGAATGAGCACTGTCTGGCCCCCAGTGATCTCTCCAGCCTGGTCCACCACCTCTCCTTTACCCCGTGTACTTCAGGATCATTGACCTTCTTTACATTTCTTGAATATGTCCTAACCCCCACCTACTTGAAGGCATTGGCTCATGCCCATTCCATCTGCACCCCCCTCCTTATCACTTCCATTCCCTGCCTTTCACATCATTAGCTCTTCTCATCCTTTAGACAATACTCCACGTGCCTTTGTTCTGGGCTTTGTAGCAACTCTGATGCTTTTCCCCCCAGGATCAGCTAGTTACTAGCAAACACCTACAACCAGTATGACTGAGAAAGGGTGTTTCAGGAGATTTCTCTTATGCCCCTGTTGAATCATTAACCTACTTAAATAACAGACCTTCCTCAATCTGTTTTTGCTAAAAAGAGGCTAGATCTTGAGAGTAGACTCAGTTCAGCCAATAAGCACACGAGGATGGTGCTTACTGAAAAGAAATTGCCCTTTAGGTAGAGCTGACAAATGGGCAACTTCCTCCTAGATTTCAATTTTATAACTTATGGCTTGGATGGCCTATGAGTCATGTTTGTAAAGGAATGACCTCAGCTGACTTATGGCTTTTTCTCTCTGTATATAAAAGTCAGAAATCTTAAATCCCTGGAACATTATACAGATCATTATTCTAAGGTGAACCTTGTTTCATTCTGTGCCCTTCTTCGCCCTAGAAAGAAAAGGGAAGTATTTTCACTATAGTGAAGGCAATCTTTACCATCCACCAAGTTTCCTACGAGAGGGAGTCCCTAAACAAATACGAGGGCTCAGATGGGAAGGCGATAAAATAATCTTCTACTTTCCCAATTATTTTCAGACTCATTATATGAGAGCCATTCTTTCAGGGATAAAGCGCTTCATGCCATTAGAATACATAACGTTTTGGGAAAAAAATACATATGTTTTCTTATAGGAGATATCGCAGGGTAATGAGAGTGGTATGTCTCTGAATGAGCCTTCCTGGGTTCAAATCTGATGATGTATGAGCTGGTTCTATTTAGCTTTTCTATGGATCCAGTTCCTCATCTGTAAAATAGGATTATAGTAGAATCCATCTTAAAGGATTTTGTAAAGTGTTAGATTTGAACTAAGCCAATGGGTACTGTGCTTGGAATCCCTTGTTTCTTACGAGAGTGTTCAAGAGGTACTGATCAGGACAAATATGGGATTCAAGTCTAGGATGGGACATACAAGGACAAATAATAATAAAAGTAGAATTTTGTAGTGAAAGAGTTGGAAACTCTTAGAAACAAAAACAGATGAAACCCCTTTCTTTCCTATTTATATCTAACTCTATTTAGTCATTTATACTTTAGTCTCTTCCTAAGAGCTGCTTGTGAGAAAGGAAGACAATTTTGCTTTTATGTAATGCTGTAGGAAACATCTGTGTATTTGACATTTTTCTTCTTTCTACGAAGAAGACTTTTCTAGTCTTCTAAAGGAAAATGATAATTTTTAAAAGTTGGGTACCTCTTATATAAGTATATGTAATTAATAAAATGATTATTATGAAGGCATCGCAGAATGAAATTTGTATTTTAACGATTCATTAAAAAAATATTTGTTGAGATCTCATTCTGTTCTAGGCTCTGTGGATACAGACATGAAACAGAGTCCCTGATAGAGCAGTTTATATAAAACGGAGGAGACGTCAAGTAAATAGACACATTCCTGAGAAAAGTGATGGCTGAGAGCATTTTAAGGACACAGTATGGTTTGCTAGGCCAATGGGTAGAGGAAATCAGTTTGCTAGAAGGCATGAAGCATGGAAGAGCACTGTCCTGTTTGGGAGAATATAGGTAGGTGGGTGGGCAACAGGGAGAAAGATGAGGAAAGACAGGTGAGCAGGGGAAATCGTAAATGTGAGGATGCTGTACTAAGGAGTTACACTTTTACAGAGAAAGGTCACAAGAAGCCACTGAAGGGTTTTCATTTAGGGAACTATGAACTGATCTGCAGTTTTGAAAGCCCAGTCTAACAGTAGTTTTAAGGAAGAAGAGGAAAGGAGTGGTCGTGGAGTTAGGAATTCATACGGTAATTGATGCAGTCCTGGCAAGAATGAGCAAAGGTCTCCAGTGTCCTATATAATGTAGTGTTTTCTTCTCTTACCTAATGTAAAAAAGTATCCCATTTTTGATAGGCTTATTCTTCAGCTATGCCATTGTTCTTATATCTACTCTGCAAAGGAAAGAAGGAAAATAATTATTTAAAAAATATTTCCTAGAAATTAAGTGTTGTGCCACTTGCTTTCACATATTAATAACATTGTGGAGTAGGCGTTATTGCTCACCATTTCTAGCTGAAAAATACCTGAATCACACTTTTTGTGAATATATTTTCTCCAGCAAAAAGATTTTCCAAAAGCAGAAACTGCATTGACTTCAGAACTTTGGAATGTCATTAGAATAGCAATAATTCTGCCCAATATTATTCTTATATCCTGCCCTCCACTCCTCAAAGTATTCATTTGTGGTATTCATCAGATGTACCAGTTCTTCCTGGTTTGGGGCATATGTTAGAATTGCCCTTCCTAGCTCCTTTTTGCTTGGGTGGGGCCATGTGAGTCATTTGGGTCAATGAGCTTGAGTGCAATTGAAACACATCACTTCAAAGCTGGATCATTTAATTGCCAGTATGAGATACTCCACGCTCTCTCTTCTCTTAGCCATGTTCCTCTGTTAGCCTGAATTCTGGACTAAGGATGCTGATGACCCCAGAGCAAAGGTATAAGCTTATACGTGGTGGACATGTTGTAAGAGTGAGTAATAAACCTTTGTTACTTTAATCTAGAGTTTCTCAACCTTGGCACTGGGGACACTTTGAGTGATTCTTGATTCTAATATTGAGCAGTAATCCTGACCTCTACTCACTAGATGTCAGTAGCACCCCTCCCCCAGGCGTGACATCCCAAACTGTCCAGACATCGTCAGATGTTCCCTATGGAGAAAATTGCTCCTGGTTGAGAACCACTGTTTCAAGCCACTGAAATTTATGTTCATTAGTACAGTATAATGTAGCTAAGACTGGCACACACCCCAGACTCTTGTTTTCATCTTTATTCCTTCCCTTGTAATTCTCCATATATACTTTTGATCTGTAGAACATTGTATTTTATATCCTCACAATTTTTTTTTTACCTTTTTAATGTATTTAAAGCTATTCAGTTCAAATGCAATTAAAATTTGTCCTTTCATGGTCCCCACTCAACCTAGTCCAAATTATTTCTAATAATATATGTGTCCCTTGGTAACAGTTATCATTAAAATAAGTAGGAAATTTTTTTATCGTATCCCAGTTTAGTTTATTTACAATTCCCAGTTTGCTACCATGAACTGGTTCCTTTTGGTTTAATTGGGGATATACATAAGGAAAACAAAACACTAAGAAGGAAGGTTCCTGTTCTCAAAGAGTTTGCAAAGCAGTTGGGCAGGTAATGTGCATTCATAAGGAAATAGTCATAGTGCACTCTGTACGTTCTTTTACCATACATGTAAAGGACTCATACTGGTGCCTGGCACATAGTATGTACTCAGTACGTGTTAGACATTAGTGTTATAAACAATACTATTTTTATACCATTTAAAAAATTTCCCTATGCCCTGTACTATACAGTAGATTCTTCAAAAACAAGAACCATATCTTACTCAACTCTGAATTCCAAATGCTTGGTACTTTGGTACCAGAAAGATACTTTTAAAATGTTGAATGAATGAGCATGAGTTAAAATCAAAGTGGAAATGCACAGCACATTTTACTTGGATTTAGAAGAAAGAGAGAGAACTTTGGACAGATACACTCAGGGATATTTTATGATGTTACATTCTTTAAGCCAAGGGTGAAGAATTTAGGAGAAAACTTTATACTTAGAGAGTAGTAATTTCCATACTGGATTATTTTGTTTGTTCCTTTTTGGGAACAAGTAGTACAAGTAATATCATGTGAGGTAAACAAAGCGAGAGTTTGGGTCTGAAGACTCACATGGAGTCTTCACCAACTGCACACAGTCTGTGTAGGAAAACACAGTCTTTCAGAGCTATGGTTCCTCCATCTATAGAATGATAATTATTAATAATATCTGCTCCCCATACATCATGGAAGTTTTAAAGGATCTTCATGATGTATATACAACATTTAATAAAAACTCATTCACACGAGGTATGTTACTGCTACCAGTTTATAGTGCTAATGAGAAATTCCTAAAGACGAGGCAAATGTGAGCATCTGCAAATAGATATGCAAAGACTGATGGAAATGGCTAATAGTTCATACCTGAGCAACTAAGAATGAGATGGCAAAATGAGAGAATAGATGGACTAGTTTAAAAGTAACGGGAAGCCATAGTCCACTTATTAATAGCAGTTAGTCTGAAGTACCAGGGATTAGACAACAGGACTGTGGTTCACTGCAGAATCCATCAGCCTTCCCATGATCAAGAAGCACAGAAGAAGAGGGGTTCTACTGTCCAGTTATGGTTTTCTTTTTGGGGCCATCTTGATTGTGTGTTCTTTGCCATTTTCCCACCTGATTTGAGGAAAAGATAAAATGGCTTGGGAAACTCTCCAGTGGTTCATTATTAGAAAGGAAGAAATTAAACAGTGAGAAAACGAAGAATGAGAAGGGATTGGAGATGAATACCAAAAGGTTGACAGACACTTGATCCTGAGAAGGGAAAAAATGAGATGGAGTCATAATCCTATAGCTAGCTATTCAATATGTAGGAGGTTTTTTTCCCACAAAAAGCAAGCCTTTTACCAAAGTGTTACTTAATACTCCATAGAAAATGAGTGGGATTCATCAGTGTGAGTAAGAGCAAGAGAATCTCAAGAGAAGGGGCAAGCTTGGGTGGTTTTGTATCATCCTGTGGCTTCTTTGGACTCGATGTGGCCAATCAAGATATAGCCTGTGGCTCCATAGGGTTTGACAAATTCTGTCTGAGATGCCTCCAATGATTAGAAGCTTGACCTCTGTCTCTCAATATTTGAAAGCCTTACATTTAGGATGGAAGAGGCTGGTTTTGATGGCTCCAGAGGAGAGAATGTAGACCAAGTAGAGGTAGGTTTTAGCATAATATTAAGATGACCTCTCTAAAGATGAAGGTGCCTGGAAAATGGAATCACTGGAAGTACTTGAGCAGAAAGTAGATAAATACCCACTTGGTGTGGTAAGGAACTGGCATATAAATCCTTTCCAGTTCAACATTCCTATCGCTTTAGTCCTATCTTCCCCCCAGCATAGGCATTTTCTTTATAGCATCCTTAGAAAATGGAGCCCTCCAGCCAATTTTTTTTTGAGTACTTTTTAAGTGTGCATGTTCCTTGCTGTAGTTTGATCTTCTAGAGGTGCCATTCATTGATTTATAGAACAGATTTCCTGCAAAGGATAGAGGGAATGATTTCCAGAGTGCAGGCGGAAGAACCACCTTTAACCAAAAAAATTAAAATGAAAAATATCCTTCATTTTGGGAACTGAGAAAACTTCAAGTTCCAGCGCTTAATGTTTCTGTTGTGTCTTTTATTGAAGGTACATAAGTGCATTGGTTTCTAATGAAGTTGTGAATCAACATTTATTTAGTACTTTATAATTTGAAAAGTCTTCTCATTTAGAAATTTTCATTTAGACGTCAGAAAAACTGCATTATTATCCCAGTTCGTAGGTGAGAATACTTAGAAGATATTAGTAAATGTTGAAAGCGCACCGATATCCTGGAACTGTGGTGAAGACTTTACATGCATTACTGCTAAGTCTCCTAGTACCTGTGCAGTGTAGTTACCATTCTCATTTAATTCCCGGGAAGCAGAGGCTGAGAGTAGTAACATAGCCCAAGAGGTGAAGCAGGAGGTCTTAATAAATTGGGCCATCCCCAGCAGAACAAAGGGTCAGATATTGAGATCAAAGAGTGTAAGAAACAAGAGTTCAGGGCTTGTTCAGTACTCAATAAACATGAGTTTGACCCTGGTCCTGGTCTCAGGGAGCTCATGGTCTTGGAGGATCTGGGCCACATGTCTGCCTTCTGGGCTGGAGCCTCAGCAACCAGCCTGGAATGTCTAGTGTAATGGCCACAGTAACCTCACCAGAAAGGTATGGAGATCGTAAAGATTTGCCAAAAGCACATAGTTACTCAGTAGCAAAGCTTGAATTTGTAGCAATTCTGTTGGAATTCAAACGGTATACTCTTCCAAAGTCTCTAACCTTAGCCCAAACTTTATCTCACTGAACTTTTACTGTCATACTTGATTGACTCTCTTTGTCTACAAAGGCTTTTCCCACCTTTCCCCATGCAACTCAAAACCCTACATTTTTAATAAATAAATAACCCCTACTTAAAACAAAAAAGAAAAAACAAAACAAAACAAAACCCATACAATTTCTCCCCACCGTTCACATTCCATCTCATAATTTCCTTTTCTTCACCCACACTGGACTCCTGTCTCTTTCCCCTCCTTGCAGAGGAAGAAGCCATATGCGTCTTTATCCCAAGATGAACTCGCCCACCAGGTTCATGGCTTGCTAGTGGAGTAGAGAGAAGATGAGAACTAGCACTGATGTGATGTTCGGGCTGTGCTGCTGACTTCTGGGGAATGCTGGGTCACTTTCCCGTGCGGGGCATTTTTCTTTTTCTTTTTTTTTCTTTTTAAAGAGAATTCACTCTATCTAATTTAACCACAATAACAACTTCTGAGATAGATACTGTTATTATCTTCACCAAATAAATGATAAAACTGAAACTTGGTGAGCAAATAAGAAAGATAGTCAGTGGCACACAGAAAATGAGTGGTGGGGTCAGGATTTAGTCCCAAATCTGTTAGAACCCAGAGACCATGCTCTGAAGTATGGCATTCATTGTCTCCTTGGTTGCAATCCTTTTTCTGTAAAATGCAGTTGGAGCCATTGGCTTTGTGTCCTTTATAGTGGCATTTTCTTTTCAAACAAAACAATATGAGGAACGCAAATATATACAAAGAAAAGCAGTCTTTAGTGTATTTTTTTAGTTCCAGTATATTATTTATATATATTTGTATATACACATATATTTATTTAATGCATGCTTACTATTTGTTATAAAGGCAATAAGATATTTCTCACAGAGAGACAGTTTTTCAATGGATAAGCTTATTTTTCCATTAACAATTAGAGAAGATTGAAAGAGAAGCAATAGGATGTTTTTATTTCAAAATTGAATCACTAACATGATCTAATAGCTGCTTACTTTCGTGACTTGGTAAGTGTCTCGTTTGGGGACTGTTAATAAACTGGCTGCTATCTAGCTGGTTGAAATGTCTTTGGCAGGAAATACTTTTCGAATATATCTGATAACAATATAAGATGTCTCAGTGATTTCATTTAAAAAAATCTCAGATGTCTTAGCACACCTCTATGTGTCATTTTTCAAGGGTGTAAAAATCTACTTTGTCTTTTATTCAGTAGAAATTTGAAGTTTCAGTTTCCTTGCTGACACCTTATTTGCAATTATAAGCATGAAAATACCAGAATTCTGAAAAGCTGTTGTATTTTTGTTAGCTACTTAATAAATGGAATCTCTTCACTGACAAACACAATTTTTCCCCTCTCTTAAAATCTTTGAAATATTTGTACTAGCACCTTGCCTTCAGTTCATCATATAAGTTTCCTGTAAAAAAAAAAAAAAGGCAATTCTGGAACATACTGCCAATATAATTATCAACAACTCTGAAAGTTGCCGTTTTAAAGCTGCACCTTAATATAATTGATTATTTCTCTGGCCTGATACAACACTATTTAGAAAGACATTTGCATTGTTTCTAAGACGTTAACACCTAATATTTGGCTATACAGTATTATTAAAGCTTCATTAGACAGCTAAACACATAGAGCCATTACTTCTATGCTTTTCCCAGACACTACTTTCACATCATTTGTACAGACGTTACCACAATTTGGCTAGTTTGAGATAAAATGTATGTTTTAAAATTCATCTGCATGAACCTAGCAGAGAAAAATAAATATCTGGAGAGGCACATTGTTATTAATGAAGTTCATTAACGAGTTCACAAACTGACCACTTTTCACTAACCCACCATGTATCTTGGGTGTTAAAGAATTTCATTTCTCTCTGGACATACCATCAGGAATTGGAAGGGGTGTATACATATTTTTATTTTTATAATAGTTTCCCCTCTTACGTTTGCGTTAGATTTTTGTAAAGTACTTATTTTAATACTTTCCCTCCATAGAATCTGGTTCTGTCCCGGGAGGCAGTGCATGTTTGTGTCACCAACAGGCACTTTATGGCAGATTTGAAAACATTGAAACTGTTGAATTAATATTGAAAAACGCAAGTAGAAAGACCTATTAATTGCTTTTTTTAACAAAGATTTTATTTATTTATTTATTTGACAGAGAGAGACAGAGAGAGAGAGGCAACACAAGCACAGGCAGGGGGAGTGGGAGAGGGAGAAGCAGGCTTCCTGCTGAGCAGGGAGCCCGATGTGGGGCTCAGTCCCAGGACCCTGGGATCATGACCTGAGCTGAAGGCAGTCGCTTAACGACTGAGCCACCCAGGCGCCCCACTTACTGTTTTTGTAGTTTAGTTTAATTTAGTTTAGGTTAGTCCTACCTGTCAGAGGCCATAACACTAGGTTGGAATAGTTGGTTGCATAGAACATACTGCAGACATGGGATGAATTTATGATCATAAACGTGGATTCCTCCAGTTTTTCCATCCATCATTTAGTTTCTTGATTTTGAGTGAGTTTGTGTGAGAGTTATCAGCACTTGCCTTCATTCCTTATATTAGTCTCAATGGGCTGGCCCTGGTTGATACATCAATAAATGCTAATATGCCATATCTAATTTACCTTTTAATTCTAATTCCTTTCCTCCCTTGCTCCCCCAACTCTCCCTCCCTTCCTTCCTTCCTTATTCCCCACCACACACACCCCTTTCACCAGATAGCTCTTTCTAGTTTTAAGGGTATTTTTTTTACACCTCCTGAAAAAAAAAAGAGACATTTATAAATATAAAAGTAAGACAAACTAACTCAATATTTTTTACTTTACTTTATCAATAGAAAGTCAAACCAGAAGTCCCCAAGATTTAAAATGAGCACTAAAACTATCACATAATAGTTTGATTCTATGCATTTTGTGTTCCCTTCGTACTGCGCTATTAACTATTAATTGAAGATGGGAGCATGTGCCAAGCAGATGTGACAGAGTCCTGCCTTGCATGAGCATTGTGTACATGAGCTGAGGTAGCAGGCTTGCTTTTGTTCAAATTTATGAGAGTTGACATGTTCAGTCTTGAATTTTTTTAAAAAGTTCAGTGCTGAGCTGTAACTTTCCTGTCCAGTGACACATTTACCATAAGTTCTCTCTCCCCTCTCCACACACACACACAGACACACACACACACTCTCTCTCTCTCTCTCTCTCTCTCTCCCTTTCTCCCTCTCCCTCTCTCTCTCCTACCTACTGGAAAAATGTTGGGATCTGCCTCAAAAGACCTTAAAATGGTGAAACAGGTTTAAAGTTCCAATGACCCACAATGTGTTGAAATTTGAGTCTGTGTATTTTTCCTTGTAACACTTAAACTACATTTAAAACAGATTTATTATACCTTAAAGTATCTAGATTTGAGCATCTGTACAGAATTCCAGGGCTTCACAACATAGAATTTGGAACCTGTGGGATCCAATCATTTCCAAGTTTCCTTTCAGCCCTAGCTTTCTCTGTGCCGGTTTTTCTGTAATCGTATTACTTTCTCAATTTTCTTTCTAGTTTCTAATTACCTGTCTCTTCTCTCTTATCATTAGTCTCTTCTCCACTGCCTGCTTTCTATCAGAGAACATATTTGAAATGGGGCTAGTGTGACTGAGGAACTTAATACTTTAATTTTAATTAATTTACATTCAAGTGGCCACATGTTCCTAATATCTGTGTGTCAGACAGTGCACATGTGGGCTATCCCTGCTTCTATACATTCATAATATAAAACAATAGAAGAAGAGATGCTGAAGCTCAACAGCAACCCCGAATCAGGTATGGGTTTTCACCCTTCAAGCTGACAAGAAACATAAAAGTTGGCAGTACGTGTTAGTAAGGGTGGAAGAAAATGAGTTCTTTCATACACTCGTGGTGGGAGAATAATGATAGGGTCTTTTTGGAGTCCTTCTGGTAGTATCTGTCACCATTTAAACCATCCATACCCTCTTCTCTGCAATTCAAGTCCTGGGTATCTGACCTACAGAAATACTGGTGCAGAGATTGAAAAGAACGTTCATCACAGCACCCTTTGTATCATTGAAAAATGCAGTAACTGCTTGCATGTGGGACCACATGGGTGATGGACTACACAAGTCCAGTGGGTGCCATTCACCTGTGACTTTTATGAATGGTACCCTCTGGACCACGCTCTTTGGAACCACTTCCTTGTCCCATGTCTCTATTGAAACAGAGACTATCAAAGATGGGCCCCCAAAGAGAATGTAAACCTGGTCTTTATTACACTAAATGTACTTTTCTCACGTATATTGCCACTTGGCTCTTTACAGTGTCGTCTGAATTTTTGATCCATTAATCTTTATGTCTATTCCTGCACCCATATCACATCCTTAAATTACCATGGTGTTACAGAGTATTTTCTATGCTCTGATGTAAATACAGATTGTCTATTTTTAACATTTTTTTCTCAACCCACTTAAAAATCAAATACTTGTAGTCCCATTTAAAGAATAATAACAGCATTTGGAAAATCAGTCAGCCATTAAAAAGAATGAAATCTTGCAGGCGCCTGGGTGGCTCAGTGGGTTAAAGCCTCTGCCTTCGGCTCAGGTCATGATCTCAGGGTCCTGGGATGGAGGCCCACATCGGGCTCTCTACTCGGCAGAGAGCCTGCTTCCTCCTCTCTCTCTGCCTGCCTCTCTGCCTACTTGTGATCTCTCTCTCTCTCTCTCTCTGTGTCAAATAAATAAATAAATAAATAAATAAATAAAATCTTTAAAAAAATGAAATCTTGCCATTTGCAAGAAAGTGGACAGATCTAGGAGGGTATAATGCTAAGAGAAATAAGTCAGTCAGAAATAGATAAATAGCATATGATTTCACTCATATGTGAAATTTAAGAAACAAAACAAACAAAAGAGACAAACAACTGAACTCTTACCTATAGAGAAGAAGCTGATGGTTACCAGAGGGGAGGTGGTGGGGGAAATGAGTGAAATGAAATAGGTGAAGAGGATTAAGAGTATACTTTTCATGATGAGCACTGAGTAATGTATAGAAGTGTTGAATCACTATATTGTACACCTGAAACTGATATAATACTGTATGTTAATTATGCTGGGATTAAAATTTTTAAAACTTTACCCAAAAATAAGTGTTTATTAATAGCTTACTACAGGCCAGATCTTCACAATAATCTTGTGAGTCACTATAGATTGAGAACTGGAATCACAGAATAAATACTTGTTTTTATTGAAGTACAGTTTATACACGATGTTACATTAGTTTCAGGGGTACAGTGTAGTGATTCTACAAGTCTACACATTATGCTTTCCATGCTCACTGCAAGTGTAGCTACTGTCTGCCACCATACAATGCTAAGAAGTTAAATAATTTGGCCAAGGTGACTGGCTCGTATGACATTTGCTAGTCCTTCAACATCTATGTGTATGCCTCTTATTTGTTCACAATATTGTTCATGGGAATCCATTCTTTATTCCCTATAATCCTACTGGCCCCAAATCTTTATAAAGAACACATTGAAAATTATTGATATTAGCTACTTTTAAAATATATTTTATTTCTTTAAATCTTCAGTACTTCCTAGGTCACATCTCTGTCGTGTTATTTGCTGCTTAAGTTTTCTTTTTTTATTGAGGTATAATTGACATATATTAGTTGCAAGTGTGCAACATAATGATTCAATATTTGTACAAATTGAAAAATTATCACCACAGTGAGTCTAGTTTACATCTGTCCCCATGCATAGTTATAAAAAGTTTTTTTCTTGTGATGAGGACTTTAAAGATCTACTCCCTTAGCAACTCTCCAATTATGCCATACAGTGTTATTAACTATAGTTGCCATGCTGTCCATCATATCCCCATGACTTATAACTGGAAGTTTATACCTTTTGATCCACTTCATCCATTTCTCGTACCCGCCCCCACTATGCCTCTGCTGATCACTAATGTATGTGTTCTTTGTATCTAGAAGCTTTTGTTTGTTTTAGATTCCACATATAAGTGAAATCATCTGGTATTTGTCTTTTCTCTGTCTGACATATTTCAATTGACTTATTACCCTCAAGGTCTACACATGTCACAAATGACAAGGTTTCCTTCTTTTTATGGCTGAATAGTATTCCATTGCATGTGTGTATACACAAATATACATACAATGTATATATGTATATATACACCACATCTTCCTTATTCATTCATCCATCAATAGACAAGTGAGTTGTTTCCATATCTTGGCTATTATAAATAATGCTGCAGTGAACATGGGGGTGTGTATATCTTTTTTAATTAGTATTTTTATGTTCTTCAGATAAATACCCAGAAGTGAAATTGCTGAATCATATGGTAGTTCTATTTTTAATTTTTTGAGGAACCTTCATACTGTTTTCCATAGTAGCCATACCAATCTACATTCCCACCAAGAGTGCACAAGTGTTCCGTTTTCTCTACATCCTTGCCTACATTTGTTATTTCTTATCTTAGATTATCAAGTGAAGGTCTAGGTTGCTTATTTTTAGTCTCTCTCTTCTCATAAAGAGTTTTATGTCTTTGGATTTCCTTATGAATACCACTTTGGCTCATATGTTTGTGTTTTTTGAACAAAAACATAAAAAATATTTTTTGGCTTATATGTTTTACCACAAAAGTCTTTCTTTTTCCATTTCTGAATCATTTGTATGTTTAAAACTGTTTTTTGAGTATAACTGACACACAGTATTACGTTAGTTTCAGTGTACAATGTCGTGATTCAACTTCTCTATATGTTATGCTCACCACAAGTATAGCTACCATCTGTCATCATTGTATGTTTAATTCTGATTACTTCTTTAATAGCATTACATGAAGAGATAGATATTCTAGACTTCCAAATGAGTAGATTATTTTATATTCTTTGTTTTTGGAGTGTGTGGCAATAAAAATGCCACAGATTCACCCAGCCCTGTTCCAGCTCTCCTCTATTCTGAGCAGATGGGAGCCTGTGCTCCCAGTTAGGCAGGATCACGTGACTAATTATGGCCAATGATGTGTGCACAGGAATGACACGTGACACATCCAGGCTGAGGCCACAAAAAGCCCCATTTCATTGCACAGTTCATTCGGGTCTTGTCCTCTTGAGGGATAAAGGTGGAGGCCTTTATTGAGATGGCTGAATCACAGGATGAAGGGATCTTTAGTGGTGAGAAAGAGAAACAACCAACAACGGATTTTGTGGGAGTGAGAAATACACTTCTGTTATTTGGGGCCTTTGAGGTTTTGGCGTTTCTACCTCAGCATAGACCTGGCTTAACCTGATGAAACAAACTATTACTTTTGCTGCCATCGACTTCCTCATAACCTTCAGTAGTGCTTCCTATGAGTTAACTTGCCTGTGGTAGCAACAGAGTCAAAAAAGAATGTTCTGTGTTGGGGAAACATTAACAGGAACTTCTCAGTACTGTCAGTTTACTGCAACGGCTGCCCTCGTGTTCTCAGCCCTCTGTATGCAGATACAGTATCCTCCATCACTCATTCACTTCCCTTTTCCAGGCCCCTATTCTGTGCAGGATTTTACGCAGAGCTCTCGCTATACCTTCCGTGAAAAAGCACATACAAGAGGAGAAAACGACAAGTTTTCCTGAAAGCTTGAAATAAGGATGACTGGAAACAGATGCTCTTTTGGTCTTTGATTCCCCAAATTGCCACACTGCCCATCTTCCTCCCTTCCCCCATGATCATGGCTCATTATGGAATTTTTCTTGTTTTGATCATTTTCCTAATTATCTTGTGTTTTGTGGGTTTCACTTTTAGATAGCAGCCCGACTGCTGCCTCGGATTTGTGCAGTTTTTGCCCATGCTATTGTTTGCAGACACATTTTGGCTAGGACTCCATCTGATGAGCCATTTGTTAGTTCTGATTGAGTAGGTCACTTGTGGGCTCAATTAACCACTTGCCCTTCATCTGATGGTGCAAGTGGCCAATTGCACCTGCAATTAGCTAATTAAGGGTTTGGTCATTTCCATAGGCAATTTTGCCTTTATCTAATTGTGGGGCTGTGTAAGATTCCTTTCATCATTTGAGCATCTACCAGTCAGTGTAGGCAGAAGAGGACTCTTGATGATGGTACAGTTGCAAAAAAGGAAATTAAAAATTTTTTGTTTTGTTTTAAATTTCCTCATATGGGTTTTTTTCCAATTTTTAGAATTGTAAAATGCATAGAACATAAAATTTATCATCTTAGCTATTTTTAAGTATACAGTTCAGTGGTATTAAATACACTCATGATGTTGTGCAACCATCACCACTGTCCATGTCCATAACTCTTTCATCTTGTAAAATTGAAACTCTGCCATGACAGAGTAGCCTCCCATTCCCCACCTGTCCCCAGGCCCTGGCAACCACCATTCTACTTTCTGTCTCTATGATTTTGACAACTCTAAGTATCTCTCTCATATGAGTGGAATCATATAGTAACTATTTGTCTCTTTGTGATGGGCTCAGGAAATACGGAAGTTTTGTTCTCTAATACAGTTATCCAAGGTAGGCAAAATTCACAGGTTAAAAGGCTGGAATTTGCTCTGTGCAAATTAAAAAGATCTCCATGTAGATGTTTTTAAAATATTTTGCTTAATGGATATTTAGCTGTCTAACATCTTGTCTCACATTACAAGCTTAGAGAATTCCTGGAGAGTGAGAGAGAGAGAGAGAGAGAGAGGGAGAGGGAGCGAGTGAGCAGAAGTGAGCGCATGCGTGCACTTGCACGTGTTGAGGGCTTATGTACATGAACTCATTTCAGGAATTTGCATTCCTGGACTGAAAGAACTGGAGGTGCAGCAGAAGCTAGATCAGGTTCTCAACAGAGAAATCATAGAGAAAAAGAGGGCTCTGAATTCAGGAAGAGAAGGGAGGATTTATCACTTCCATCCTTCTGATAAATGTTTTACGAATGGCTTTTCATGGGTTGAATAGTTCATTTAAGAACCAGGAAGCAGAACTGGAAGATTTTTTTTTTTTAAACTAATGCCAGGACAAAAGAACTGCAAACATCTCAGAACCCTCTCTTCTATCTGTAATACTAAGTGAAAACAGTTGAGGTCTTCCCTTCTAGAAAGTGATCAGTACGTAGGCAACAAGCAGAGAAAGCACTTAGTGTCCAGATTTTTCATGGTATATAATCTGTTGGAATCATAGCCACACAGTCAATTTCTATGGCCCATCTGTCAGGACATTGAAATTGCTTTATTATACAGAACCTGCTCACAGATTCCATGGACTCAGTAAGGAATATTTACCGAGTGTCATCTGAGATCTCAGAGGTTCCATAAAACACTTAATTAACATACAAAAGCCACTTCAGCTAAGCCTATACCTACTTTCGGAATATCAGTTACTGATTTGATTACTCCTGAGGCTCAGGTCGGCATGGGGAGAAATTGCAGAAGCTGGAGAGTGAGCTAGAGGCAAAGCAAAGTGGGCAGCTTCTGACAGCTGCTATTTTCTCCCTGGGGCGTAAGAGCTGGTGACACAGTTCCACCAAAGAATCACAGAAAAAAGGTCTGTAGAACTTCTTTTGTTTGTTCTTCATCTTTTTGTTTTATCTGTAATAAGCAACGGTGCTCCCTTACATTGATCATTAGTTGTTCCCCTCATCTTATCTCACTTGCTTTGCTTGTCTTTACTGCTTACAAGCTCTGTGACCTTAAGCAAGTTACTTAACCTCTCTGGACTTCTGTTTCCCTTCTTTTATAGGGAAGATAAAAATCTCCTTCGTGGAGTTACTGTGATGACAAAGTGATATAGTGTTTGATTGGATGGTGTTCTTCCAGCACTATCAGCCTGCGGAGGGCTGCAGACTAGCCCCTCAAGATCAAGGATTATTGCTCACAACACAGCTCAGCATGTAATAGAGTTATTTGCGTAGAGTAGGGGCCGGACACATAACTGTCGATTGATTAGATGAATATTAACGGGGCTACATCAGCAGTAGTCATACCGGTTCTGTTGTGTTGGGCCTCTTGTGTGCCCATGACCTCATCTCCATGTAATTACTTTACAGGTGTTTATAGCCATTTCCAAGAATACTCCTTCTTAGTGCCATATTTGCTGCCCTGTCTCTAGTGGGGCATTTACTCGGGCCACTAGCAACAGGAAAACAACTCCTAGAATCCAAAAGGGCCTAGAGCCTATGAGACCTTCTAGGGCAGGGAGAAAAGAAGGCACCTCTCCCTGCTCGGTGTCACATTCTCTTACAAGGGTCCTCTTGCAGGACTGCGTGAGACTCGATGTGTCACGGACCTTTATGAAGGCAGTTCATTATGTGTCTCATTTAGCCTCCTTGCTCCAGAGGACCCAGATATGGTGAATCCTGTGGGGGCTGTGCTTGGAGATAAACCCAACGGCCACCACAGCACACCCAGAATGGTAGTGCCCTCCAATGGGCTTGCTCCTTCCTTCCTGAGGCCTCTGCAGGGAGCTCCTTATCCCTTGTGCAAAAAGCCATCTGGCTGTCCTGCCCCATATTTGTCAGACATATCTGGACATGTCTGAATGCACATTTAGGCTCATGCTGAGAGCCATGTTATGTATTTGTAAAGCACTTACAGTGTTTGGTGCACAGTAGAAACATTTAAAAATGTAGGTATCTTTCCTTGTCCTGAAACCATATTATAAATTGGGATCATGGATGTTTTTTGAGAGTTTCAAATTATTTATTTCTCTCAGGTATGTGAGAATTCTCAAGCTAAAGTGCTTTTTGTGTTTTGTTTTGTTTTTTTGTTTTTTTAAACTAAAGTGTTTTGAATCATGATGAAGAGGTTAGATTTTCATGCTTAATTGCTCTAGTTACTAGTTCTGGGAAGGCTTACAATCAGCTTGAACCTAAGAGAGGATTGTTTGAACACATTTCTTCTTGAAGACACAATTGACCCTTAATTGTTCTCAAAATGTCACGTTATGTCTCAAACAAGATGACTTCAGAGCAACTTCATAGTTTCACTCACTTCCGCTAAGTGTGACTGAGGAAGTAGTGATGGTTTCACGTGTACGTCGTGGGGTGCCTGGGACTCCATGTCTGCTTCACACCAGGACCCAGGATGATGGAGCAGCCCCCGTGTGGCACCTGCCAAAGAATTTGGTTCATCCTGTAGTCGATTGGGAGCCATTGAGTGTTTTAAAGCAGGAGAGTAACATCGTTAAGTCTGAGCTTGAAGTGATCACTCTGATGCTGGGGTGGGAAGAACATGCATAGACGGGGACGAATCTGGTAGCCAGGGGACCAGTTTTATGGGCCAGGTGTTACGGACAGGGTGGGTAGTGATAGTACCTGCTGGAAGTTGTCTGTGTCACGATGGAGGCACCGGGCTGCGGGCAGGGAGAGGAGAGAATTCGCACCCTGACTCCCGGATGGTCTATTAAAGAGAGAGGAAGGGCAGTCCAGATTAGTGACCAGTTGCCGTAGAGACAGGCTAACTCCTGGAATGCACGGTGAATGCAGGGCACAGCACAAAACCCAACAAGACTTCTGGCTTGTGTGAAATGACCCACCGCCCCAGAAATACGTCTGGGTTCTTGGGGAGAGAGAACTCTGGCCAGCCTGGGGCCCGCAGCCGCAGCTCAGCATCTCGGCAAATGAATTTTTGTCGTCTTGCACCTGTCAGTGTCCCAGTCATGTCCCGCTAATCTCTCAGTCTCGTTTGTCCCAGGGCTTGGTTTCCTTTGGATACAACAACTGGCAGCTCAGGCAAGGAGGATGGAGAGGCACCCTCTTCGAAATACATACAGGGCTTTATTTTCAGGAAGCTGCCCGGGTCATCTCCTTGGGTTATATTTTTGGCTTCGCCAGCCATCTCCTTGAGGCCACCATTTGCCGATATATTCATTGAAATTTTAAGAGCAAGTCTATGCCTGAGGAGGAAGGGAGCTGAGGGGCCTTAGGTATTTAAATGGGCTCTTTGTAATCTCTCTTTCTCTGTGGTTCACTGAGCAAGCTAGCCTTGAAGCACAGCATTGATCATTCTCCTCACAGGCTCCTGGAGAAGAATGAGCAAGCTGTGCGAGATTTATCTTCAGGCTGGACCCTCCTCCAGCTGTGAGTGACACAGTCAAAGAAAGGCTGTCAGTGCCTCCCCCAAGGTAGGGCAGGGGGTGGGAAGACATATCCTCCATCAGAAAGTGCTAGAACTGAGAGAGCCCAATTGGCTGCCAGACCCCTTCCCCAAAAAAACAAAAGGAAGCGGGCCTTGAATAGAGGGGGATCTCAGGATGGGCAGAGCCGGAAGCACCATCCAAATAATTGACTCTGCTTCTCCCCTTTTGGTTGTGGGAGCCAGGCTGCGGCCACATCTGCGAGCCTTCAGCTCAGCTCAACATGTCTCTGGTGAGGAGACTTCTCAGATTTCAGGAGCCCTGCAAGGCTTTGGAATGCCTGCCAGTGAGGAATTTGAACATCAAAAGGTTCAAAGGTGGTTGGAAAATCCAATCCTCAAGTTGTCGGAAGCAAAACATGTCTTCTCTGTCCTATTTTTATGACTTTAATAGTGACAACCGGTGGTACTAAGAATCCAGGGGAAATCTCAACATTTACCTAGCAGACCCTTTCTTTTAAGGAAATCAACACTGCAGCATTATCTTAATTTTTACAAGCTGGAGAAGGAGGAAAAGTAGTTATTTTATTTGGCGACCCAGAGCAGTTTTTGTGATATTCATAATGGAACATTGTAAATCTGGGGAGTCAAGGTTCAAGTGTGAGTCTCTTTGCATTTGACATATTTTTATTTTGGGTCCGAGTGAAGTATATTTTAAATAGGCAGGACAACACTTCCTGCCTTCAATCAGAGATAATACCAGACTGAGATAATATTCTGAGACAGCAAGTTGCATTTCAACTTAAGATAAATATGCCCCCAGTAAAATTTCACTCATTGTAGCTTTAAAACATGTCATGTCCAAGGTCAGTTAATTGTACTTGCAACTTAGAGCCAATCAGGAGGATGAGCTAACATCAAGGTTTTTTTTTTTTTTCTCTCAAAATGAAAATTTATCCTCAGTGTTTTTTTCCCCATGTTATTTTTCAAAAAAAAAAAAAAGTGCATGCATTATTCAGAAATTAGAAAGAAAAGAAAGAATGGGTTAGCAGTGGAACATGACAATGTACCAAGACATTTAAAATAAATTTTTCCTAAATGGAAATGTATCAACAGAAGAAGCTTTCCATAGCATCTGTGACCTTGAAATTTAATCTGAGATTCTGCTTCTGAACAAAATGACGGAGCCTCCTGAATGAGCAGACCTCAGACTAATGCACTTCACTCAACACTTATTTTGGGGAACCATTTGGAAAGATATATAAGAAAACAAGGTATAGACGCTGGCCTCAAGGAGGTTATAGCCCAAGGGGCTTTGATTTTAAAATGGATGACTGTGCTTCCTTTCCTCAGCTTCCTCTGAACCTCAGTTTGATCATTTTATAGCATTGGAATGAAAACATCTCGTATCTCGTATCTTCCTCCCTAGGTACTTTGAGAATTGGGGAAGGGAGGGAGGAAAGAAGAGAAAGAGGAGGGGTGTTGGGAAGAATTTTGAAAAATTTTGAATTATAGAAATGTTCTCTGTGATCGTTGATAGTTGTATCCTACTTTTAAAACCGGTCAGGGGAGTCTTTTTGTGAGGTAGCCAGTGTAGTACTCTTACGAGAAATGCCCCTTGTATTATTCCTTTTCTGTGGTTACCTAGAAACAATACTAATCTGATTTTCCTGGTCCTTATTCTTTTCTCTTCTCCTCTGCCTGTTGAGGGCCTGATTTGAAACTGCCATAGCTGAAGATGTGTCTGTGGTCTATGTGGTGCTTTGGGTATGAACACCCTCTGTGTGCGAACATTGAGATAGGCATTTTCATATTCATCATCTCATTTAATCCTCTCAGATACCCTATGAAGTACACTGCTCTCATTTTATGTACAAGGAAACAGAGAAGTTAAGGAATTGTTCCAAGATCAAGATCACAAGCCAATAAAGAGGAGGGTTGGATTTCAAATGATCTGCTTTGGTTTTGATTTTCTTGGAGTAAGTAAACATGAAAGCATGTTCTAGTCCTGGGTTCTTCCTGTGAGTCTCTGAGCTTCTCACCTGTTCTTATTCCTTGACCTACTTAATACTGTATATCTGGTGCCCAATCTCAAAGCATGCTCTTGAATACTATGGGGTATGACTAAATGGTCAGGGGCCTGAGTTCAAGTCTCAGCTCTATCACTTTCAAAGCTGAGTCCTCCTTTTCTCATTTTCAAAATGGTGGTAATCAAATGGATTTCTTTTGAGGATTTGGTAAGAGAATGTATGTTAGAATGCAGTAAGGGCACCTGCCTTATGTTAGTAGGTACCCAGAAATCTCCATTTGAATCTGAATTTTGATTCCAATCTCTTCTGAGTTTGGTCCAGAGCTAGTTATGTGCTGTGAACTGAAGGTACACTCAGGGGTGTTTTGTGACATGTTTGGCATCATGGAATCCTAGTTTCCCCAGGGCTTCATATGCAGACAAGTCTGCTAGAAGATGGCGTAGCTTCAAATAAAATGCTTCACTGAAAATTACCTTAGAGTCCATCTAGTCTAGTGATTTTCCCAGTTGTTTTTATTAGTGGATTCCTATTTTTAAAATAAATCTGAAAAAGAATCATATTATGCAAAACTGACAAAAGAAGTTTCTCTACATGGAGAGATACAAGGAAGCACAGAGCTGGTCAGCTCAGATGCTCGTCACAGAACTTCCCCCTCCAAAACTCAGGTTTTTCATAGCAGTGTTTGAAAAGCACTGATACATCTAACAATCTTATTCTATAGATGAGGCCCAGGAAGAGTTACTTTCTAGAAATAATCCATCCAAAATCAAGGCATCATCTTCAACAGCTTGGCTTGATCTTATATTCAACTGTAGAGCAAGGTGATAGAAAAATTGATGTGTTCTATTTCTCTTCACAAAGGATTTAAAAATCTTTTTCCCTTTCTCTGTCTGTCTTGGAGATTATATAATAATGACTGTTCACCTAGGCCACAGAAGAGAAAAATGTGGAATATCTGAAAAAGATGTTTGTAATTCATCTTTAAGGGAAAAAAGTTACTCATTATATATCAAGAACCTGAAAAATTTTCATGGCCTTTGACCCAGTAACTTCTCTTCTGGAAATTTATATAAAGAAGCTAATTTTAAATACAAAAAGTGATTTATGCACAAATGCTTATCACCATGTTATTTATATTAGAATAAAAACTGTAAACCACCTGTATAGTAAACATTAGGTAGAATGCCTGAGTAGTAATAGCCCTTTAGTTCAGTGGAATATTACATAGCAATTAAAATTGATTTTATATGTGAAATACTTAAGGATAAATTAACAAATGTGATCAAGATCTATATACTGAGGGGTGCTGGGGTGGCTCAGTCAGTTATATGGGAGACTCTTGGTTTTGGCTCAGGTCATGATCTCATGGGTCATGGGATTGAGCCCCATATCATCAGTCTCTGTGCTCAGTAGGAAGTCTGCTTGAAGGTTCTCTCCCTCCACCCCTCCCTCTGCTGGTGCTTGGTCTCTCTCTCTAAAATAAATAAATCTTTAAAAAAAGATCTATATACTGAGACCTACAAAACATTGCTGAGATCAATTAAATAACAAAATCAAGAAGAGATCTACCATCTTGGTATCAGAAGATTCAACATTATTATTATGTAAATTTTTCAAAGTTAGTAGAGTCAGTGAAATCCTAATCAAAATCCTTTAAAAAAATAAATTAGTACTATGATTGATTTAAAATTTACATGGAAATGCAGAAAACAGAATAGCCAAAGCAATTTGAAAGAAGTTGGAGGGCTTACACTAGCTGATTTCAAGACTTCTAAAACTACAGCAATCAAGACAGTATGATGTTAACATAAGAATAGACTTATAGTAATGGCACCGCAGTAGTAGCTTCAAAATTAGAGGACAGAAGAAACAGATTTTTATTCAGCAAAACTGGATTTGGGGAAAAATTTTTAAAAAGTATTACTGAGAAAAATGCTCAGAGTCCTGTATAAACCAGATTCTTGTGAATGATGATTACAAATGTGTGCTCTTGAGTCAGTCTGAAATCTTATGGATTTCAGTCTTGTCTTTGGAAACCCGAATAGCTTAGAGACATCCAAAAGTTGAGAAACAAGATCTCTCTGTATTGCAAAGATAGAATCAAATAAGCAAGTTTGTTTCCCCATGAAAGTCATATTTCACATTATATCTCATCTCAGGGTGACTTATTCAAATCCTCCCAATCCAAGAACTCTCACTTACTACACATAGGAACAAACACTGCACAGTTTCACAGAAGAGAAAAATGAAAATGTTATTATTAAGGGAGATAAGCGTGTGTGTGTGTGTGTGTGTGTGTGTAATTTTACGTAGTCCATTTAAAGTTTTAAAGTTTATGGTATGTAAAAATCTCAGCAGCATAGCAAAGTATAATCTTTGGGCTATATAACTTCATTCAATTCACTCTATTTATATAACTACCTAGGGTTAACATCAAGCATATTTTTTCAAAACGTCTTGTAATTCCAGGTTTGCAATTCAACTGAAAAAAAAATCAAAGGCACCTAAGAACATTTATGACTTAAAAAGTTTTCTTTTCTTGAAATAAAAACTACTGCTGGAGACCTCTCCTCCCATATCTTATCAGCTCAACTACCTAGTGTGATTTGAATCGNCTTTCTTAAAAAAAAAAAAAAAAAAAAAGGAGAGATAGAGAAAAGAAAAACCTTTGGTAAAGTGGGTTTTTTTGATCCTTTTCTGCTACTTATGAAAACTCACACTGTATGTTTAACACATTCCCAACAAGCCAGGATAATGAAGCACATGGGACACCGAGACTTAATTCCATGTCTGTTTCTTTATTTAAAAAAAAAAAAAGCTACCAAAAAAACCCAAAAAAACAAAACACATGCTCTGTGGGCTGAGGGAAGAATGGCGTAGACTAGCTAGGAGCGAACAGTGAGAAGTGGTTGTGATTGCCGAGCTGGGAGATATCATTAAAAAGCAAACTGGGGAGCTCCAGTTTTGGATCTGAGGAGATTATTGATTCAAATCCTTTAAGGCATTCTTCAAAGGACTTCTTAAAAAGTTGTATTGTCTGAGGAGTTTGGGGCGAGTGGGAGTGTGTGTGAGTGTGTGAGTGTGTGTGTGTGTGTGTGTGTGTGTGTGTGTGTGTGTGTGTGAGAAAGAGAGAGAGAGAGAGAGATACAAGGGGGAGATTAGTGGTTGGGAGGGCCGTACCTACATGAGGTACGGGGGATGAATTGTATGCATGGATTTTGATTACCTTTAGAGTTGGTCTGAGTAAATACAGGTAATTGCATAACAGGTTTTCTGGGTACTGACATGCATTATTGGTTCCCGGAACATTCAGCTTCTGTAGCTATAACCAATGCCCTCCATGAGTTGGCCTTTCTTTTCCTTCACCGATCCTTCAGCTGGAGCTCGGTGCCATCAGATCACACTGTCTGGGTTCAAATACGTGCTCATTTTTACCAGCCACATGACGCTGGGTCCCTTAGTGAACCGTGCCAACTCCCAGTTTCCTCATAGGTAAAATAGGAATCATACTATCTACATCATGGTGTTGCTGGATTAAATTAGATTGTCACATTAAATGTTCAGTATGGGGTCAGCTGTGAACTCACAGACATTTTAATTCAGTAGATACTCTTTGAAAGCGTTCTGTGTTCTTCCAATCTGAACATCAGGCGCTGTATTAGTTTGGTGGGGTTGCTGTAACAAAATGACACAGACTGAGTGGCTTGAGCAACAGATTTATTTACTTATTTTCTCACAGTTCTGGAGGCTGGCAATCCAAGATGCAGGGCGCTGGCAAGGTTGATGGTTTCTCCTGAGGGCTCTCTCTGACTTGCAGATGGCCCCATTGTCACTGTGTCCTCATACGGCCTTTCCTTTGTGCCAAGTATCCAGGGCATCTCTTCCTCTTGTAAGGACACCAGTCGTATTGCATCAGGTCCCTTCCCAGTGGTCTCATTTTAATTCAATTACTTCTTTAAAGATCTTATTTCCAAATATACTTACATTCTGAGGTATTGGGGGTTAGGCTTTCCATGTATGAATTTAGGGAGACACAATTCAGCCCATAATAGGTACTAAGTCAGAGCTCTGCTTTTTCAAACGAAGAGTTAGGAGGACCCAGAATACTTTCTTCTACTTTTCCACTGGTGATCTCTCTCTTATATTCACCCTGCTTAAATAGTTTTTCCTCTACAGAGTTCTCGTTGAATTCACATACACAGCTAGACACAATTCCTTAGATATAATCTGATGTACAGATTTATATACCACAATCTACCTCATGTAATACATATATATGTTTACACACACAATGTGTGTGTATATATCTATATATACACACACACACACATATATGATAGAGAAAGAAATAGTCCATATACCCAGTTAGAATGGAAGCTCAATGGGGAAAGGGGCTATTTTGATCACTGCTGCATCTCCAGAGCCTAGAACTGTGTCTTGACATAGTAAGTGCTGAGTCTCTTATTCTCATTAGCTCAAAGGTCAGAAACCCCCTCCTAAATGCTCAGTAACTTCTTCCTTAAGAAGGAAGGAATTCTTACTCCTTAAGAATAAGGAATATGTCCGCTTTATCTTCCTGCTCTTCATAACTTACTAATAAATTCATTACACAAAATCATGAAGGTTTTCACAGGTTGACATTCAGGTCTTTGAAATTATTTGTGTGGACTATAATCAGAGAAGTAAACATGCTTGTTTTGATCTGGAAGGAAGGATATATACATATATCCTTTTGACGATGAAGCCATGATTAATGAAAAGAAAGGTTTCTGAGTAAAAATATTGAGCAGAGTTTAGGACCAATTGCTAACAGTGTATTTCTCTCTTTGAGAGTTTCTTTTCTGCACACAAACTTGGTTTGATGGTTTTGACTGACTTGACCATGCCTTGAGGCAAAGAAATATGATAACTATGTACCTAGGGGTGGATTAAGACAAAATAAAGGGCCATCACAGGGCTCTATCCAATTCTGGCTCTCCACAACTCCCTCTGGGTAAATCCTATAGCTTACACCTGTCCAAGGCAGCAGAAACCTAGACCATCACATCTGTCAATGGCTGCCCAAATAATTAAAGCCATCTGTGCCCAGCGTCCCAACACGTCTCTGAATCAGTATGCAGCTCCATAATTTTGCCAACAAGAAATACCTCCAGAACTATTATGGTTAAATAAGTTTTTAAATGAAAGAAAAACTAAAAAGATAAATTCTCTTTGATCCTTTTTGACCACATCAACAAAAGGTCCCATTAAATACAGCAGCTGAGATGTTAGGAAAGTCTTCAAGATGGAGATTCTAAATCTCCAAATTGAGTTAGAGGTCAGTGCATGTATATGCCTGAATTGTTTTGTTCACAGGGAATCCAACCTACCTGCTCTCTTTGTGCATCTAGTGATGAATGTGTTGACTGATTGGAATGCAGCCAAATGCTATTTCATGTTGAGTCTTCTCCTCGGGGTATTATGAGGCCGCGCAGGGCGGTGTGAGACAGAACAATGCGTGGTTAAGAGCTCAGGCTCTCGAGTCAAACACAACCACGTGGGAGTCCAAGCCTTGTCACTCTCTTGACCTTGGGCAAATTACTTGGCCTCGCTACATCTGCTTCTTCATCTGTAAAATGGAAATGATGATAACACCTACTTCATTAGTTATAGTGAAGATTACATAAGAAAATGCATGTTAGACACTTAGCAGACTACGTGGCACATGGTTGGCATGCAATAAACGTTAGTTACTATGGTTTTTGTTATTGTGGTTGGTAAGACTCCCAAGTCACACAACCCCCCTGCTTTCAGTAGACTTACAAAGAACAACTGGAAACGGGCTTCCAATTCTATTTCATATTCAACTGAAGTAACTCAGAAGTACCTACTTTTGATTAATCAATTAGGAAACAAATTTATAAGGTACTTTCTATCTGCCACACACTGTGTTAGGTACATTTTCTCTCCAACTATTGTTTGTCATCAGGGGAACCCTATGAGGTAGCTGTTGCGAATGTCTCCCCTCTTCTGTAGGTTAGCTTGCTGGCTTTTCAGTAGCCACACACTTCTAACACCATCAAAGCTGTGACTGTATTGTGTTCATATATTTTTTGTTTGCCCAAACAAACAATCTGTCTTTACCCATTCTAGAATAATCCAATCTCTTTGGTTTGAGTAGGACTAAATCCATCATTCCTGGGACTAAAGGGAGGTAATAAAAATTCAGGACTAGATACAGAGATTGCTATGGTATGGCCAACTTATTTCTCAGAGATTCACATTGAGGGAAAGAGGGTGTCTTTTTTTCTTGAGATTTCAAGAAGTATATTCATGGAAACTTGAGAACTTGCAAGTTATATATATTTACCACTTGCCTAGAGCATACTTAAAAATAAAGACAACACAGAGAAAAGGAGGAAGAAAGAGAGATTGAAATTTAATAACATCTTTGAAACCCCTGATGCAGATGTGCCTGAAACTAGTTATGTAAGGCAATAAATTCTCATTGTCTTGGGCTAGTTTAAGTTGAAATCCTACTAATACAGTTCTAGCTACCAGTTGGTTCTGTGGAATCCCATGCTGCTTTATCACACCATGTAAGAACATTATGATTGAACAAAGGATACTTCCTTTTTTGTGCAAATGGCTTTTCTACACACTAGCCTTATTGGGGATCAGTAATATTCTTCTCCTAAATAGGTTAGCCTAACTTCTATATTTAAATGCACAAATGTCTTTAAAATGTTTATATGTTTTTAGAACTTGTTTTTATTCATCTCTTCCCTAGATTTCAAATTCATTTTGTAGTGAAGCAACTTCATAATTTGTAAAAAAAAAAAAAAAAAAGAAAGAAAGAAAACAAGTAGCACTCGTGTTAAGGTAGCTTTAATATGATGAGAGAAGTATTATCTTTGGTATTCAAAGACATATGATGGACTATTGGCTCTGTGACTTTGCAGTTGCATGAACTTGGGCAAATTGCCTAGCTTCTTGGAGCTTCAAGTTCCTGATTTATCAACAGTAGGTATCTACCTACTTCACAGGGTTAACACAAGAGTTAAATGAGATCATACTTGGAAAACTGGGCAAAAACATTTTTTGCTCAACCAGTTTAGCTTGATATCTAGTGCCATTATCAGGGACTTTATAAGTATCATTGACTCATAAATGATGGTGATCATTTTCCTCTTTGGGAAAATTTTTTTAAGGTATGAGGGAGGTTCCGAGAAGAAATAATCACCCATACTCTCTCCTTGCCTCCTCAAAATGAATCACTGTCAACATTTTTGGGATGTTTGTATCTTTTTAAAGTATTTTTTGTATTGATTTTTAAATTTATGTAAACAATAAATCAGTTGTAACTTAAAACTTTTAGACCATTCTAGAAGTATGGTCGGTCTCCTGCAAACTCCTGTCTCTGTAATGTCTTCCCACAGTTCTAAGAGCATACTGTAATGATTTTGTGTAATGAAAGAGCTTCCAAAATTCTTTATATTTTTCATACACATCTACATATTGGGAGAAATATAAAATACTGGTTTCTCATATTTTTTTGTGAGCGATTCATGTTAATATGTGGAAATCTACTGGATTCCTTTGAACATTTTATAGTAATTCTTTGTGTTCGTGGAATTATTTTCATGTGTTTCTCTGTGGGTAAATATTAATTTTTTTCATATTACAAACAACGTGACATTATATCATTTGTGTGTGTATGCAAGTCTTTATCCAGAACAGAGATGTAGAAAGAAATTGCAGAGTAATTTAATAGATACCCTTCACATTGATCGTACTAATTTCAAGGTCATGAGCAGCTATGTTTAATTTTACTCTCCCCCCCCAGCCCTGCCCTTGCTTGTGTACACTTGATATTATCAAACTTTTTAATCTTTGTCAAACTGGCAGTGTAACGGTAATTCATTGCTGTTTTAATTTATATTTTCTGATTACTAATGAAGCAGAGCCATTTTTCACGGGCAATTCTGGTTTCATCTTCTGTAATTACCTATTTGTGTCCCATAAACTATATCATTGACTTTTAGACTTTTTAGTAGATATTATTTGAAAGGTTTAGATGTAACTTGGTCTGTTTTGCATCTGAATATTTTACAGCTGTGACGATTTCTTCCCAGATTGTCAGTTGTTTTTTTATCTTTGTTCATTTTCAAATTTCTTTTTTTTCTATTTTTGCTGCATAACTGACTTTAAGAAACTCTTCTCAATTCCAATATCTTGTTACTGTCCTTCATTACGTTGGCATAAAAGTAGAATTATTTTCCTAAATGTGAGTCTTTAATTCAACTTGATCTTATTTTTGCCTGTGCATAAGACAATTGTTTGGATTCCCGTTCTATACCATTGATCTATCTGCCTGTTCTCGAAACAGTACCACACTGTTTTAAGTACTGTGGCTTTGTTGTATGCCTGGATTTCTGGAATGATAGAAAATGATAAAAATGACTTTTATTGTATTTGTAATGTTTTTTATAAGGCAGAAAGAAAAGTTAATGAGCACAGCTGTGTGCTGAGCACAGTGGGAGGCCTTTTAGTATTTTATCTCATTTTATCCTCATGTCAACCATGTGAAGAAAGTGGTATTGACTGACTGGCAGATGAGAAGACAGAAGTTCAGTGGAGATACCTAACTTTCTCAGGGTCACATAGCTTGTAGGTATTGAAGATTTGAGTTCATGCCTGTCTGACTCTGAAATTCAATCCTTTCCTTGACATCTCCCACATTCCCGGTTCAGACCAGCCATCCTTGAGGAAAACAGTAATCTGCCGATTGCTTTCATTTTTTTAAGCTGTTTTATTCTGCAGATAAGATCCTTAATATTGTAGAAAGCTGAAAGATGAGGCTGTACTTTAGTCAGCTGTGTATAAGTTATGTTGAGGACAAGAAAGATAAGGAGAAGCAGAGCCTTTGGTGAAGTTGACCAGCTATTTTTTTATTTTAAGGAACAGTACAGTCCTGACCCCACCCCCACCTCTTAGCCTTGAGTTTTCTTACTCCTGCTAATTAGTTCCAAATGTTCTTCAGTTTTCGGTCTTCTCCTCTAGACGGAAACCTAATGCCAGCAGTGGGCACCAAGCTTTCCCTTTGGCCTTTGCTCCTGATGGCCTGGTCACTGCCTTCAGCGATTAGTAAATCATGGACAGTTTCAGCTGTCACACAAGTCTTGGATTTGACTCTGACCCCTGTCTGGAATCTGAAGTCTCGATTGAACCAATCTACCATTTTACCACATGGGCTTTCTTCCTACAGAGGAACATGAAAAAGACTTTGTCCTGCTGCTGCAGAGGTTCTTGGCTGCAGATTGCCCACTTGGGCTCTGAAATCTTCCCAGTTTTTACCTGAGAAGCAGGTAGTTCAATTTATCAGGTTGTTCACTTTGCCATGGAACAGGAGAAGTCGAGACTTAACCCCCTTCTCTTTTAAAGACGAATGAGGACCTGTCTCTGTTGATTTATGAACTTGGAAAGTGGAGAAGGGCACAAGATAAAAGAAGAGATGAAGAATGCTATGATAGAGTGGGTAACACCTGAGGAATCTCCCCTGCCTGGAGACAAGAGAGATCTTACAGGCTATTGAAGACAGGCAAAGGGGTCTTATTTATTTATTAATTTTTTTTTCAACTCTTAAAATGTGAAACTACATCTACTCTGACTTTTCCATGCTGAGGACTTTGATGTTCCACCTAGCTGGTAGCTAGGTCTTAAGGAAGGATTTCTGAACATGGAGAAGATTTTCTTCACTGAATGGCTCAGTTCCATTTCCTGTAGCATGATTGAGGGAGGCTGATGAGTAAAAACATGTTCTTGTATTTTTAGAAAACAAGGAAATGATTGAAATCATTGCATATGAAAAACCAAAACGCTTCACAGGGAAGGAAGTTTATCATTCAGACCCGACCTGACTTTGGCCCGGCCAGATCCTTTTGCAATTTGACTTGCCCTTTGCCTCTGAATCCTATGAAATACACACAGATCAAGAGCACAGAGCCACAGAGATGGGAATGGGAAAGGAGATGGGGAGGCCAGGAGAGCAGAGTTGCAAGAGAGACCACATGCCCTTACTTGCCAATCTGATTTTGGAGAACAGCCAACCATTAAATGCAATGATCACACTGTCATACTGCTGAATTCAGGAGATTGTGATCACATCACTGAACAAACTGTTTTCTTCCACTCAGAACCCTTTAGAGTCTGACCTTGAGAAAGGTCGAGGACAGCATCTCAGAAACAGCGGACGTGTAGCTGAGTGAGCTTGCAAGAAGGAGAGTCAACTTAACTGCATTCTAGTTACAGCCTTTCCCTTTCCTAGGTTATCCTAGGTGGTTCTTCCTCATTCTGGACTATGGGTTTCTAATAAATGAAGTGATGAGTTCAAAACACCTAAGTCCTAACATCCTTTTAAGGTGAAAAGGAATATGGAAATCTTGACAAATACCTGTTAGCTGCAAAGTATCATATTTCCTTTTGTTGGGGGATCATAGATGAGTGATTATTGCTAAGCATGAAGTAGTGCAAATGGAAAAGCCGTCTAAAGGGTCAGATTAGATTAGTCCTCCCCGTCATTGACCTTTGTTCAAATTCAAGAAGAAAGTGTGAAGCCAGCGTCGGATTCTCTGTGGTCAGAGCCTCTGCTTATAGTCTCCATTAGCCAGTTGAAGAAAATCCCTTTCCTACCTGAGACTTAATTGGTTTCTGGGCATGGTAGTCCCCCCAGTGTCATTGTTATCTTGTTCAGTATGAGCTCAGGTGCAGTTTTCTGTGTATGCTTGAAGCTAACTAGACAGCTCTAGTTACCAGAAGCAACCTTCATAGGAAACATTCCCCAAATATGTTCAAAGAGAAGGATTGGGATTTTGAGAAACTTAGCTTTCTTGAGGTGTGCTTGGGAATTATCACTTCTTAAAAGATATTTTTTTTAAAAGAGGGGGGAAAAAAAAACCTTTGTGGAAGTGAAAATTAATGATCTGTAGTCCTGAGGTTTTCCTTCCAGTAATGTCCAAGTAAGCTAATATCAGACTACTTTTCTGCAGATAACAACTATAAATTCCAAAATAAAAATTTAAAAAGTAACAATCTAAAGGCTTAAGAGTAAACACAGACACATTTTAAAGGAAAGTTCATATGTGGAAAAGGAGAATAGCACATGGTGATTTTTCTTCCTTTTGAATGTATCTCTGTATGTATGTATGGTTTTTAACCAAAAGACAGGTTCTAGTCTGTGTCATTCAGGTTGGCTAAAATGCAGATATAACAGCTGGAACTGATCTTCTTGAATAACCAGTAAACAGAGTTCAGGCAACCATGGATCCTAGAATATTAGAAGGGAGAGAACCAAGGAAGGAAGCCCTAAGTTCTGTGCATAACTTTACCCGGAAATCTGGTTGACTTTTGAACTGTGCATACACAAAACAGAGTATAAGCCAACTAGTTAGGGCTAAATAACTGAACTGTGATTTAAGTTACAGCCCAAGGACAGAGTTGCAATTTGAGGCCATGTTACTTGCCTGCTTAAAGAAGTCAACACTCTTTGAAAGAACATATGAGAATCTGGAGTCTCTACATTATGACGTCGGTAGTATCCATGATGTAATTCAAAATTAGTATATAAAAAAGAGTAGAGGGAATACAGATGACAATAAAAATATGAAAACAAATTCATCCCTACTGGCAAACAAAAAAAGGCCAAAAAATTAATTAATTTTAACTTACCAAATTAGCAAAGGTTTTTAAAATAACCTATGCTAGCAAAGACGTCATCAGAAGGACACTCATCTGACACTGTTTGGAGTATAAATAGGTATAAATTTCTTGAAAACCAATTTGACTAGATATGTTACAATGCCTAAAATAGTTTATACCCCTGGTCCCAATAATTCCACATGTAAAAATGTATTCCAAAGAATTATCAGCTGTGCAGTTTTACATTCCTAAAAAATATTTGTAATTTTAAAAATCTAAATATCTGAGAATAAGGGTATGGTTAAGACAATTACATATAATGGAGTAATTTGTAGATATTAAATTATGTTTTAAACAAATACTGAAGATATAGGGAAGTACTCAGGATATATTATATATTTCCCAAATTGCACAGAGCTTGTCTTTTTTTTTTTAATGAAAGCTAGTTATTTGTTTGTTTGTTTGTTTACTTACTTACTTACTCACTTACTTATTTACTTAGTAGTCTCCATACACAGCATGGAGCCCGACACAGGGCTCAAATTCACAACCCAGAGATCAAGACCCAAGATGAGGTCTTGAGTTCGATGCTTAACTGATGGAGCCACCCAGGTGCCCCATGAATGTCTTTTATATTAAAGAGATAATATTTTTAGAAACATTTTTTTTAGATTTTCTAAAAAATTCTTTTTGCAAATTGAGATATAATTGACTTATGACATTATGAGAGTTTCAGGTGTACAATATAATGGTTCAGTATTTGTATACACTGCAAAAACCATCACTTATCTGAAGTAAATCTAGTTATCCACCATTCATCACCACACAAAGTAATAAATTCTGTTTTCCTTGTGATGAGAACTTTGAAGATTACTCTCTTAGAGACTTTGAAATATGCACTGCAGTGTTGTTGACTAGGGTCACCATGCTATGGCTTATTACATCCCTGTGGCTTATTTTATAACTGGAACTTCATACCTCTTGATCCCTTTCAGCCCTTTCACCCATCTCCTCTCCCCCTCCCCAATCTCTTCTCTGTATCTATGGGTTTTGTTTTGTTTTTTGTTTTTAGATTCCACCTATGAATGGAATCATACAGTATTTGTCTTCCTGTCTTTGACTTATTTACTTAACAAAATGTCTTCAAGATCCATCATGTTGTTACAAATGGCAAGATTCCATTCTTTTTTATGGCTGAGTAGTATTCCATTGTACATATGTACCTCATCTTCTTTATCCATTCATCCATCAATGGACACTTAGTATGTTTCCATATCTTGGCTAGTGTAAATAATGCTGCAGTGAACCTTGGGATACATACACCTTTTTGAATTCATGTTTTTGTTTTCTTCAGATAAATTTTAAAAGTCAAATTGCTGGATTATATAGTAATTCTATTTTTAATCTTTAAAGAATCCCACACTGTTTTTCATGGTGGATATACCAATTTACATTCCCACCAACAGTGCACAAGGGTTCCCTTTTCTCCACATCCTTGCCAGCACTTGTTATTTCCTATCTTTTTGATAATAGCCATTGTAATAGGTATGGAGTGATATCTCCTTGGGTTTGATTTGCATTTCTCTGATGATGAGTGATGTTGACCATCTTTTCATGTACCTGTTGACCGTCTGTATGTTTTCCTTGGAAAAATGTCTGTTCAGATTTTCTACTGGATTTTTATCGATTTTTTGTTTTTTTTTTCCTATGGAGTTGTATGAATTCTTCATTTATTTTTGGATATTAACTCCTTCACAGATACATCATTTACAAATATCTTCCCCCATTCACTAGGTTGCCTTTTCATTACGCTGATGATTTCCTTTGCTGTGAAAAAGCCTTGTAGTTCGATGTAGTCCCACTTGTTTATTTTTGCTTTTGTTGTCTTTGCTTTTGGATTCAGATCCTCTATGTTTTCTTCCAGGAGTTTCATGGTTTCAGGTCTTACATTCAAGTCTTTAATCCATTCTGAGTTCATTTTGGCATATGGTGTAAGATGGTGATCAGTTTTCATTCTTTTGTATATCGCTGTCCAGTTCACCCAACACTATTAAAGAGACTGTCTTTTCCTATTGTATATTCTTGCCTCCTTTGTTGTAAGTTACATCCATATTTGTGTGGGTTTGTATCTGGGCTGATTGTTCCATTGATCTAGGTGTCTGTCTGTGTGCCAGTACCATACTGTTTTGATTACTATAGCTTTGTTATTGAAATCAGGGAGCAGGAGACCACCATCTTCAAATACCGATTGTATTTTGTTTTATTTAAGTGAAAATAATTTTGTTTTTAGAGAGGATTCCAAAAATGATTTTTTATCATTGTAAAAAGAAAAATTAAGATAATTGAAGAAGTTAGAAAACAGGAAGCAAATATCTCTTCTTTGTCCTGCTCCTCAGACATAATCCCACACTCTGTATTAGTAAGTAGATAAGTTGTTAGGTAGAAAGATGGATGGATGGACGAACAGTTAGTTTGGGGATAAATGGAATCATACATTGTAGCTTAGGACTGTGACAAAAAATAATTCTAAAGTTATTCTAATGGAATAAGCAGAATAGTTAGAAAACTTTTAAAAGAAATGGAGGAGTAAGGGGCCTTCTAGAAACTAAAATAATTATAAACTTAAATATTGAGATATTACCTGATTATTACCTGAATTTTTCATAAAATTTAGGATATTGCCAAGATTTTTTCCATGACAATAAATGTGAATCTACATATCATTTTAATTGCACATAGTTTCTGTTTTACAAATGTTCTACTTAGTTTTAAAAATGCTCTATGGAATGAATATTTAGCTTGTTTCCCAGATTCACTATTATAAGCAATGCTTTAATAAATGTCTTTCTATTCATATTTTTGAAAAGTTTTCTCGTGATTTCCTTAGAAACAGATTTGCTGGATCAGAGTCATGTTTTAAATTTTGATATGAATTGCCATTTTTCCTTCAGAAGAAGTAGGCTAATTTATATACTTCCACCAGCATTTTGTAAGAGTGCTCATTTTTCTGCATTTTACTAACTCTTGATATTGTAAATTTTGTAAATTGTTACCAATATAATAGGCGAAAAATATTTACTTGTTTAGATTTGAATACCTGATTATTTATTGATGTTTTGCATCTTTTCATATGCTTATTAATCTTGTGAATTTCTTTTGCTTTTCTAGCTCATGTCTTTTGACTATTTATTTTACTTTTTAGCAAAATGGTACATATGCATAGTTTAAAAGTTCCACTATGACAACAAGGATTATTAGCAAAAAATTGCATTTCTCGATCTTTCTTCCCCTCCCAAACCTGATATGCAAAGGTAACTGTGCTCAACTTTTTAAATGGTTTCTTCTAATATTTAATTTATTTAATTTTATGTTTCTAAATTATATGCTTCTTTACTGCTTCTTCATTTGATAATTTTGGGAATTATTCTCAATTTCCTACTAGGCAAGAGGAAGATTTAGCTCTTCTTCTACATTCACCCCATTCCACCCTGTCTCTACAGACCCATTCAGTTATCTTTGATCATCCTTTCGGTATAGATATATGTCATAAATCCTGGCTAAATTTATATTTACTTTTACATCATTATTACATAAATATTACCCACAACTCAGTAAGTATTGTACATAGCTTAGATTTTCTTTCTGGTTCAACTTTTTGTTTTCCCTGGAGTTAATGATTACCTCATTTGGGGGTTTGCTTATTTTTCTATGTACAAAAGTCTCTATGACCAAATTCTCTGCCAGAGTGATTCAACTCTTAATGGTTTAAACACTTTAGGTGAGCTTTAATTTCCTTTTTAAAAACATGTCTCCATCATCTTGCTTCAGTCTCAAGTAGTTGATATTTAACCTGCTGCAGAAACATCCTACAACTTCCTCTCTTCTGAAATTCCGTTTGCCGGGCCCTTGTGTTTCAGCCCATTTTCTTGGATCTCATTTCACCCCTTTTCCTTATTTTACTACAGGACATAACTCCAATATAATATTCATAAAGAGTATATGAAACCATTTTCTTTTTGAGAAACTGTATTTCTAAAAGAGGGTTTTTTTTTTAAACTCTCGCATTTGATTGAGAATTTACTAGTACATGTAATTCTAAGTTGGAAACCATTTTTCCCCTCAGAATTTTAAGGGTATTTTTCTCCATGTTTGTAGCATTCTTGGTGGTGCTGGAGAGCCCAGTGCTGTTCTGATTCTTGATCTGTTGTCTTTTTTTCTTTCTTCCTGGGAGTTTTCAGAATCTTTTCCTTATTCTTAAGACACTAAAATTTCATGGTGTATTTTCAAGCCCTTTTCCATTACTTGGACTGATTGGTAGGAATAGTCTTTAAGTAAATTTGTGTGCATTGGTTTTAGGAAATTTTTTGTATTATTTCTTTGGTAGTGTCTCTCTGTTCTCTGTCTCTGTCTTTCAGACACACACACTTCCTCACTCTCTCTTTCTGGAACTCTTATTGATTAGATGTCTTAAATTATTCCTCTAATTCCTCGTAATGTTAGCTCCCATTATCTCTCATTAGCTTATTGTTCTTTTTTATAGGAGTTTTATTTAGACTTTCTGGACCCTGAGGTGTTCCAACTTTTACTCGATGTTTTATTTTAGCTTTCGTATTACTGTGTTCTAGTGGTTCTTTTTTATTCCCTTCATGTTCTCTTTTTATAATGTCCCTTTCTTTTTTCTTCAAGGATCTCACGTCTTCTCTTCTTGTTATGAAGATATTATATTTTTAAGCTTTCTCTTTCTCCTTTTGTCACTGCTTTCCTTCTGTGTTAATTTTGCTTTCTGTCTTTCATATTGGAGGCTTTACACACATATCTTGTGATCCTTATCTATATTTTGGAATCAGGCACTAGCATCTAATTGAAAGTCATGTGTAGGGGGAGGGTGTTGGTATGTTTATGGAACAGTGGGCCATCAGTAAGGCATCAGAGTCATTCAGTTTTCTCTTCTTTACACTAAGATTTTTAAAAATGTTCTGACATCTCCCATTCGTATTGTTTCCTCTCTTATTCTTTTTGTCTTCATGTCTATACTTTGTCCTTCCTTTACTGTCATTATACTGGAATTCCTGAAGGGACCCAAGATAAATGCATACATTCAAGCTGTGACATCTAACTGGAAATCTATACCCATTTTTTTCTCCATTGAGATGTTTGTCATTTTAATAATTCTACGTATAGTAACAATATTTGTTTAAATATATTTGATTTTATTCTCTTATTTTTATTTGCTCTTCTTTAATTTTATTTGCAAAAAATTTTAATCCTTGTGTAGTCAAATTTCTCAAGTGTGTATCGTGTTTAGAAAAAACAGCGGTGCCTGGGTGGCTCAATTGGTTAAACATCTGCCTGCAGCTCAGTTATGATGTCATGATCCCAGGGTCCTGGGATGGAGCCCTACATCAGGCTCTCTGCTCATTGGGGAGCCTGATTCTCCCTTTCTCTCTGCCTGCTGTTTCCCCTGCTTATGCTCTCTCTATCTCTCTGTCAAATAAACAAATAAAATCTTTTAAAAAATAAAATAAAATAAAATAAAAAACTTCCTCATTCTAAAATATTCTGCAACATGTTTTTCTGTTCCTTTTATCATTTTTCCTAATGTTTGAATTTTAACTTTGAATATAATTTTGTTTAAATTGAAATATGGATATCAATTTATTTTTCTATAAGATGAAAACTATTAAAGCAACACCTGGCAGTTTTTTCCAAACTAAGCTCTTATTACTTCTGTATCATATTTTACATTCTTACGTATCTGTGGATTCATTTCTAGATTCTCTATTTTATCTCGCTAATAGCCATGCCCGTTGCTGGACCTGTGCTACACTTTAAAGATTATATCTGTTTTGTGGTACATTTTGATATTTTTAATAGCAAATGTCCTCACTTCTTGGTCTTCTTTATCTTAAATTCTTTTTCTGGCTCCCAACTATAATTTTTGAAATGAAATTTGAGTCAGTTTTCAACTTGGAAAAAATTTTCTTGCAATTTTTATAATCTGTATAAAATTTTAGATTAAATTGGGAGGTAATTCATATTCTTAATTATTTGAGTCTTCTTATCTAGAAACCTGAATGTCTTAAAAGATATTCAAATTTTTATTCATAGTTTTCTTTATAGAAAACTGTACATTTCTTAATTTCATTCCAGCTATTGTTGCTGTGTATGAATGCCATAGATTTTCATGTGTTAATCTCAAATTTGCTTACTTTTTTCTGTCATTCCATAACTTCTGAACAATTTTAGTTAATTCTTCCAAATTTTAATTTCTTGTTCAACAAATATTTCAACTCCCACTATGTTCCAAAGTTTTAGGCACTGAGGACATAATGTTAAATAAGAAGAGACATGGTGCTCACCCTTGGGTAAATAATTACATCATTTGCAAGTAATGGTAACACTTTTTCCTTTCCAGTACATATTCTTATTATTTATTTTTATTATTCTATTGATTGACTAAGATCTCTAATCCAATATTGAAAAATGATAAAGATAAGCTTCTTAATTTGAATAAATACTTGAATAAATTTTATAATATTGGAATAAATTTTAGCTTTAGGTATAATGTTTGCTACTAAATTCTGGTTTTAAAAAATTCAATGATGTTTAGGAATTTTCCTTCTATATTATATTTTTGAAAGGTTTGTAATACAAATAGTGTTAAAATTTCATCAAAGTCCATTTAATTGCTAAAGAATTAACTCGTTAAACCATCCTTGAATTAGTGGAATAAATCCCTCTTGGTATTTAGAGTGTTCTATTTTTATTCTACTGGACATAATCTAATCATGTTTCATTTAAGATTCTTAACATTTATAGAAATAAAAAAGTGATCTATGGTTTTCTTTTGTGATCTTTTCTTTCTTTTTTTTTTAATTTTATTTATTTAACAGAGAGAGAGAGACCACAAGTAGGCAGAGAGAGGAAGAAGCAGTATCCCCGCTGAGCAGGGAGCCCAATACAGGGCTCCATCCCAGGACCCTGAGATCATGACCTGAGTTGAAGGCAGAGTCTTTAACCCACTGAGCCACCCAGGCGCCCCTTTTGTGATCTTTTCTGATGTTTGATATTAGGATTACACTAACCTCAAAGTAAATGGGAAATTTTCCATACCTCTTTATGTTAAGAAACATTTTTGAAAGCACAGTAAATTTTCTTGCCTTTGAAAAGTTTGAAAGAATTCACAGACAAAATTAGCTAGATTTCTTTTGTGATGTTCTGTTGATACCTGTTCAGTCTGTTATATATGGGTTTTGGTCTACTCATTCTTTGTTGTTTAAGAACCAGTTTCAAAACTTTTTCTTTAAGGGCACCTGGGTGGCTCAGTGGGTTAAAGCCTCTGCTTTCGGCTCAGGTAATGATCTCAGGGTCCTGGGATCGAGGCCTGCTCGGCGGGGAGCCTGCTTCTCCCCCTCTCTCTCTGCCTGCCTCTCTGCCTCCTTGTGATCTCTCTCCCTCTGTGAAATAAATAAATAAAATCTTAAAAAAAAAAACTTTTTCCTTAAAAGTCATCCATCTATTTTATCATTTGTATTGGAATAAAGTAACATTTATTATTCAATTGTGAGTTTTTAAGTGTCTTCTGGATCTATGATTTTATCACTCTTATTTGTGTTTTAATCATTCGGACCTTAGTTAAATTTTTCAAAGGGCTATTTACTGGGGTTATGCTTTTCAGTGGTAAAATATACATTTTCAATGTCTATAATTCCTTGATCAGCGGTATTTTTGGTAGAAATGAGGAAGACCCCTGGGTCTGATTTTCTGTCTTAAAAGTAGAAGCTAATGTATAACTATTTGAAGGGATGACAGAAAAAATCAAGAAGTAATAGGAAATATGAAAGGGGGTTTCTTTTTTTTTTTTTTCAGTGATCCAAGATTCATTGTTTATGCACCACACCCAGTGCTCCATGCAATATGTGTCCTCCTTAATACTGAAAGGTGGTTTCTGATAGAGTTGGTCAGAAACAAATAATTTGGGGGTCAAATGTAGATTCATTGTATCTGTGCACAGGACGGCATTTACCAGATCGCATGTCTGACTTTGTAGGACATATTATCTAAGCTCATAGACACAGTGTGCAGGACTTGACCAAAGCATTATTTCAAGTTTCTCATTGTATTGATGCAGAAACTAAGCCACAAAGAGATGAAGTGACTTACTAAAGGTTGCACGGCATGCAATAAGATGTTTGAGGGTTACTTAGTCCAATAGAGTTCTTTACACTGTACGACACTTGTTTTGTTTTAAAAGAAAATATGTAGATGTAGGTTAATAGGAAGAAATGCAAGGAGACACTTCTATAAATGCTTCATAGATATTGTTTTGATATGATGCCAGACTCCATCTTCATTTCCTAGGTGAAGAACCCCAAACACCAGGAGATTAAGGAACAAGTTATGATCCAAATCAAGTCTGAAATGTCTTTGAATTGATTGCTTCCCCTGTCAGTATCTCAATAAAGAACACTACTTCTTTCAAAAATCAGCAAACAGAAGTGCTATGAAGAAACAAATTGGGAGAAATCATCATTCTTGTAAGTACTCATGGAAAAGATCTTTAGTTGTTGCTACTTTTACTTATTAAAATAGGAAAAATTTAAAGAATGATAATATGCGATGCTTGCAAGGGTCCAAGAAAATTGAGGCTCATATACTATTATAATATAATAATCCTTGGAACAACAAATTAGCAAACTAAGAGAAAAATGCTACATGCATGAAGGTATTTACTGCAGTAGAATCTAATAAAAGACTTGAGCAACAGAATTAGAGGGGAAGGTCTAAGTAAATTGTGGCACACACGAGACTATTGTGTAGCTAATGAAAATATCATTATCATTAGGAATACTATACTTTGTTTCCAGCCGTGAATCGATGCCCTTACTTCTTTGTCCTCACTTGTCTATACGTGGCTCAGTTGGCTTCATACACACTGAAATCAGAGTGAAGGCCTGCTGGACTCTTATCCGGGGAGTCTGGGAAGAATGTGCTTCCAGACTTATTTAAGTTGTTGGCAGAATTTAGTTCTTGGCAGTTGTGAGGGGATTGCCGTATTCTTGTTGGCTGTGGACTGGGCTTCACTCTCATCTCCTAGAAGCTTTCCTCAGATCCTTTCCTGTGGCTCCTTCTATCTCAGTGTTGGAGACCCTCCCTTGTGTTATGTTCTTCTCACACTTTAAATCTGATTTTCTCTTTTGCTACCAACTGGAGAAAAAAACTCTGCTTTTATGCGGTTTGTGTGATTAGGTTAGGTCCACACGCATAATCTCCGTATCTTAAGGTTAATGTCTGAAGATCCCTTTTGCCATGTAACTTAACGTAATCATGGAAATCAAACTAAGGGGCAAGGAGGGTCCTGGGGTCATCTTGGAATTCTGTCTGCCACATCACAGATAGCCACAGCTCCCACACTCTCCCTTCCTTCACGTCTTTACTTAGTTGTTAACTTTTCAGCCAAATGTTTCCTGGAATGTATCTAAAATTTCAGTTGTACCTGTAATCCTCACCCAAATGTCTACCCCGTTTGCCTGTTTCCTTTCCCCTCTATTTAGCACTTACCCTCGCACATACAATGTATTTTACTTATTTATGTAGTTGTTATCTGTCTCCTCCAGCACGTGTAATCTCAATGAGATCGGGAACTTTGTTGTTCTTGGCTGTATATTCACTGCTAGGTTGGTGCTCAGACAATAGCAGACACTCAGCAAATATGCATGTGAAGAGTGAATAAATACATGATACAAAATTATATGTGATGTATAATTATAATTACCTAAAAATATATGGCGTCGTGCTTTCTCCAGAGTAGGTTGTTTTAGAAGGATCACTTTCCTGTCATGGGTTGCATGGAGTCCGCTCTGTGACCCCAAAACTGAGAGTTTCTTTGCACCCTGATGGCAATATCTCATGGCTTGTAGTTCCCACCATAAAAACTAAACTAAAAGTATGAATGCATGTAAACACAACTGAAATAGTATTGTTAAGGTGGTAAGATTTTAGTAGCTTAAAAATGTGTTTCCTAAACTTTGCGCTCTTGTTATACTGACATAACAAAGAAAATGCTGTACTCTGGGGAGGGGAATTAGCCAAGTATGACATACCTAAGTAAGCAGTTATTTTTGAGGTAATGCTGAGGACTCTGTGGCTCATCAGAGACAAAAACATGCCAGAGGCCATGTGGTGGAGGAGAAAGAGCATGGGAAATGGAATCACAAAGACCTGGATTTGAGTCTCCTTTCTGGTATTTACCAGTTGTATGACTTGAAAAGTCACTTAACCCCTCTGAGCCTATTTCCTCACTATAGAAATGAGGACACTAAATACTTTCATCATTGGGCTGCTGTGAGGATCATGTGAGATACTATTTCTATTACTTACCACAGAGCAAATGCTCAGTCTTATTTTATTTCACTTCATCCAGCCTATTCACCCTTTTGATTGCCAAGAGAAAGGCTCCTTACGCTGTACCAACCGCCATTCTTCATCTAACCTACATTCACTTACGGAGAAAGACTTTCTTGATAGGGTAGGACATTTATTTGATCAAAGGAGTATCACCAAATTTAAAGAACAAAATTGGTTCACAATGATTGTAATTAGCCTAAAATGGCAGAAGCAGAAATTCCTATGTGGATATAAAGGATTTTTTGAGCTCCAAAAGACCTCCCTGTACTGTCATGTTATTTTATCTTGAAGTGTTTAGATAACTGAATTCTGTATGACAAGAGTTTCAATGTCAAATATTGGTCACTACCAGATAGAATGTTAAAATTTTACTCAAAATAGGGAACAATGTGTATAAGTTCTGATCCTGTCAATTTCTCATTATTTGACCTTGAACCATTCACTTTACCTCTCTTGGCCTTCTTGTACATTCTGAAAATCCTTGCATGCATGAAAAATGACTTTTTGAGGTAAAGTAATTCCTATAGTAATAAAAGCTATTATATTTTGAGCATCTTGTATATTCTAAGCACTGTACTATATTCTTTACTTACATTATCTTCAAAGCTCAAAATAAGTCAAACGGCAGATATCATTGTCTCCATTTTATCTACAAGGAAGTTGAGTCTCAAAGAGATGAAATAAATTCTCAAGAGAAGCACAACTAAATGTTGGAGTCAATCTACTGCTGTAATCTGTTATTTTGAATTTGGATTTGTCTTTTCAATACATTTACTCTCTTGACACTTTTTGGTTCTAAAAGGATTTAGCTCAACATTCTATGCCTTCATCTAGTCCTCAGTTTTAAAAAATTAAGAAAAGTTGGTTTGTCCCTTACTGTACCTCTGGTATCTAGTATAATACATATTACATAGTAGGTGTTCAATAAATAACTTGACTGGATGAATGAACAATACATAAGACCTAGACAGAGTCCTGTGTCTTGCCTCCATTGACATAGAGTAGTATTGGTCCTTTCAGTTACAAATCCACTATACTATATTATTAAGATATCCTTGTTTCCACACTTTTATCTACAGTTATTAAAAGGAAATATTGTGAAATGTTTTGGTATGATTAAATACACTGTGTCTGTAGTTTTCCCCCAAATCTGATCATTTCTCCCCAAATTCTGATAATCTCATTTTAAAAAGTAAAGCTTAAGGTATATCTTATGGTTTATGAACATATTGTTTCTTTCATCTTCCTTCCCTCTCTTAGAGTTCACAAATATTAAATCTTACCATTTGTCTAAGAAAACTACTTGGGATAGATATTAAGGACTTTGTGTATTTTTGTAGCACACTCCTTTTACTGGGACAAGATAATATTTTATATCTTAATTCTTACAAAATTTCTGGCAGAATTTTAATGATACATTTGGGAAGTGCTCTTAACCACAAGTATTTTTTTGAAAAGTTGCAATGTATAAACACTGCATAGACATCTGACCTACATTATCTTATTTAATTCCCCCCAAATCAATGAAGTAAGCATGAATAACTGAAATTTATAAATCAGGAAGCCAAGACTAAAAGAACTGAATATCTGCCTAGGTTCACCCATTTGGTTAAAGAGTAGAGTTGGGTTTCAAAGTGAGTCTAGTGGTCCACTCTGAGCCTGAAGATTGTTTTTAATGAATATATTCATTGTCTAAACCATAACTTTTCTAGACCAGGAAACACCTAATGTGTTCTGTGATGACCTCACCTGTTTTTTTCTTCAATTTTCTTGTTTTAGTTGAATTAGTCTAGGTTATGCTGCAGTCACAAACAACATTAGTAATTTCACTTTGTACTTACGTATCAAAGTAGGTTTGCACGATTTCAATGACTGGAAGATAATGATGGAAAGTCATGCACAGACAATTAACTCTTTCAAACTCAAAATGATACATATTACTTCTGCCAACATGTCATGGCCAAAGCAAATCACATGGCCAAACCAAACTGTAAAGAGTGGGATTTACAACCTTCCAGTGTATCCAGGAGGAGAGAATAAGCTATCAGAGAATCGTGATAATGTCTTCACAAATCCATGATTTTTCTGCCCTTGTCAGAGTTGAAAATATTCTCCTTCATAGGAACAAAATATGGATTGTGAAGTTCGGTTTTCATTAAAAATTATACCATCGTATATTTTCATATAAAATTTTTTGCCATTAGTTCCAGTACTTCCTTCTTGCATCTTACAAAACTAAGTAAGCCCTTTTGGTTGTCCTTCACACTTATTCCAAGAATCATATAAATCTAATTATTATTTTATGACCAGTTGGTCACCTTCATTGTTTATCTCTTTTATACATATCCTTTAAAACTACATTCATTAGAGCTTCTTGTGCAGTTATGCTGACCTCACGAAATTGTCCCCACTTTTTTTCAGCATTATGAAAACTTGCTGTTGTAACGTTGTTATTTCAGTTTTGTGTGCCTGAAGTCCCTGGAGATTTCTTATTTTGGAGATTAAAGATGCTTTGAAAAGAAGGACTCAGAATGTTTATTCCTCCCCTACCTTTATTAGCAAGCTCTTGGAGATGTGCAAAATAAAGGAGTTTGGAGAAAAAGGAAAAAAAAAAAAAAAGAAAAAGGAAAGAAGCATTCAGGAAAGAGATACCCAACACAGAAAAGTGGTGAAGCAGAGTCACAAGATGACAGGTACCTAGTACATCTAGAGAGAAGCCAGTTCAGATTACAGCAGGAGGACAGAGGATAGAGATAGCTGGGAAAGAAGTTCTCCCGGCAGTCTGATACATTTGAAAAGTGCACAGAAGATCAATCTGATGGAAGAACTGAGGATAGGTACATTAAAGGCTACTTGTGCCAAAAAGTAATCATTAACTCTAGGAAGAATAAATATGTTGTGAAAAAATGGAACTGTACCTTTTGAACTTGGCTCTACCATGAAAACTCTTTAAACAATACCTTAAATTCTGATATTGATTAAATGAATTTAGATATAGTAGTGATAAATTATGTTCAGATATCACCCATTCTGCATTCCTTTAAAAAAAATCTTATTTTTAAGTAATCTCTACATGCAACATGGGGCTCAAACTCACAACTGCAAGATCAAGAGTCACATGCTCCACTGACCAAGCCAGGCAAGCATGCATGCCTTTTGCAGTGAGACTTGGCATCAAGAGTTGGAGATGATCTCCCCTCCCCTAGAGTGTAGGCTCTCCCTGTCACCTTTGTTAACTAATGCAATGTGGTGCAAGTGATGCTGGAGCCTTTGGGAGCTGGACTTTAAGAGATCTTACAGCTTCCATTTGCAATTTTGGAGTGCTTCCTTTTGGAAGGCTGCCTTGCGGCTGGCGTGGTCTCAGAAGGTCCACGTGAGACATGTGGAGAAGAACTAAGAGCTCTGATGGAAGCCCCAACTGACTCCAGCTCCCAGTCAGGCCCCACACAGAACGCAGACACACAAGTGAAGCCAAGTAAGACCCACAGAAGAACCACCCAGAAAATGCAGAGAAGCACAATGAGTAAAAAATAATTATTTCCTTAAACCACCAATTTTGGGGTGATTTGTTATCCCCAAATAGAAAGCTGAAGCAGTATCTCCATTGTGAGGGTAGAAGAAGTGGCGTGATATAAGAGAGCTAGCTCATCAACTAAAATGCCAGGAAATTAATAAATAATATCTTCAAAAGATAAATTAAGAAAAAGAGCACTATAAGTATATTATGAGAGATGTGGAGACAGATACCAGTAGAAACAACTAAAGTGTTTCAGATTGTTGCCTGGGGCCAGGCTGTGGGGTGAGCCAGGGGAATACAGTTTTTCATTATAGACCTTGTAGTGGTATTTGATTTTTCAAATGTGAACATGAGTTGCTTTAATAAAAGCAAAAATTTATATATTTTTAAATTGTCCTTGGGATATGCAGTCATATGAAGGTAGAGCATGTGAAGGCCTCAGGGTCTGGCAGATGAATGAGGAGACAGCTCTAATTTGGTCGATGGCTCTCTGTTGACCTTCTGGCCCCTAAAGGTTTGTCCTCCCTCCTAGGCCTCCCTTTTCTCTTTCTGTTCTTGGAGACTAGTTCAAAATGAGGATGCATTTTATCATACAGGTGAAGATTTACAAGTAACTTAGAAGAAAAAAACAAAAACAAACAAACAAAAAAACAAAACCAGGGGCAGCAATGAACTGTCCCTTTTTGTCTTCAGCTAATTTCTATCATGACCCCATGTTTTAGAAGAAAATGTAAAGAAAAAAGCCCAGAAGCCCTTCAGCTACTAAAACCTGAAACAAAAGATTAATATTTTTAAATTATGGGCTCTGAGAATCTCTAAACAGCCCCAACTCTGTGCAATCTGATTGCCAGACAGCACTTGTGTTCTTTGGGTCCCTTCTTACTTGTGACTCTGAATCTCAAAAGAACTTGGGGTTCCTTCAGTAATACATGTAGAAATAGCTTTGGAAACTCTGCTTATTTTCATTTCCTCCATCTTTCCTTTTTAGAATTCTTAAGCCATTCTTTGGCCTAGTAGAAGTGCTTGCTTCAAGCCATCCATTATTTCTTAGAGAAACACGGTCTATGGCTTCAGCTACACAGTTCTGACAACTGGACTACTTAGTTGGTTCAGGCTTTTAAAAAAATCAATCAAAGCAGTTGTTTGGCAAAGTGTATTGAATGATTTTCTCATTTTTCAGCAAGCTGTTGTGGAATTGTATCACTTCAACTCAAGTGTTCTCTCATTCTCCCAAATATCTCTCTACTCTTTTACGGGCTTTCCTTTTCCCATCCTATCCTTGCCCCAGCCTCCAGCTTAATTTACCTTCAAAGGAAGCCCCACAGGATTATGCTTTCTGGTTGGGTGATTCCAGTAATGAAGGTGGAGCTATTCTTGGGGAATGGATCAAAGAATATTTGTATGGTCGATTTGTATGCAAAAATGTTAAGATGGAAGGGCCGAGGGAAGGCACTGCTTCTGCTTTCTCTACCCTTAGCAGCCCTAGTCATCGAGTCCATCGTTGGCCAGTCCGACATCATCCCAGCTTGTTCCAGGCCCACTGGACTTAGAATCGGATCTTATCCTCACAGGCCATTCTCTAGCGTGCCAAGCATAGGAATAACAAAAGTAAATGGTAACTGTTGAGCTTCCACTGTGGGACCCTCCAATTGGCTATTTATGGCCAATCCTTCCACCAATCCTGTATGTTAGGTGTGATTATTCCCATTTTACAGGTAAGCTTATATACTGACTCAAGGTCACATAACTAGCCACATGTGGAGATAGGATTTTCAGCCATGTCTTCCTGACCACAAACCTCAGTCTACTTTGTCACATTGCTCTGGATATTATTGACTTCTTGGGCCCTACAAACCACGCTCATATTATTGTATTGAACTTAAATAGATGGGTTCAAAATAGCTTAGCTCTGTGCTCCATTGAGTCTCTCTAGGGGCTTCTCCCTGCTACTCTCTTTTTAATGGATTCAACTCCCTTGAAGGTGACATTTATCTGAATCTGGCCAATTCATTTAAATCTATTCCTTGAACCCCTGGCTGCTTTGGTAGAGCCCAGGCTAGAGAATAGTCAGTTCTCTCATCCCCCATTTCCAGGTCTTACCTGCTGCCCAAGACCTCAACCCTTAGAATACAAACATCTAAAGAAAAAAAAAAAAAGGACGATTATATTCATTTTTTACTTATGTCATCACATTCTAAGCACTGTGCTATACTTTGCATGGGACAGAAAGACAAATACTGACCCCAAGGAGCAACTGTCTATTAGAGGTGGCACATAAGCATAGGTGTATACCACTAGTAATAGTAACTGTAAGTATAAGCACCTTTGTAGCTCTTACCATGTTCTGGACACTTTACGAAGCTTACTTCACTTTGTCCTCCCTATAGCCCGGCAAGGTAGATTCTCTATTATCCCATTTTAAAATCATAAAGCTGCAATATGTAGGTAAGGTTATTAACCCACTTTGGCTCCAGATCCAAGCTTTAAAAGCTCCTGGGTTTAATGAAGATGCTGCACAGGTTGCTGGAAGATAGATCATAGGAATGAAGAGGAGAGGGAAGTATCACCCAGCTGCATGAAGCACAGTGGCTTCCTGCAGGAAGAAGCACTTGAGCTAGGCTCTGAAGGGCTGGTAATATTGGGCTCCAAAGGGTGAGTATGCAAGAAGGGCATTTCAGAAGGAAAGGGGAGCAATCAGCTGGTTGTTCATGGGCTCTATTACTGAGGCCCCATACTGCCTCCTGTCTGAATCGTCACATGAGTCATCAGCCTAGCACTGAATGCCTGGAAGTGTGCAAGAGTGGGTGGCCTTTTTGTTCATAGTCTAAATATGTCTTTGGAAAAAATACTTTTATCCCCCTTTAGCAGGACTCCTGGTTTCTTTCCTGGTTTATTGTCACCTCTGGGACGGTGGAGTCCTTCCTTTAAGAACGTCAGTAGGAAAGGACCTTGAGTGAGGACATTGACCCAGACGGGGGAGTAGCTATCAGCCACATCACAGGGGTGGATTCACTGCCCAGCCTAGGGAAATGCTTTCAGTGTTGCTCCACCCCAACAATTGTTCCTAATGGGGGACAGATGGTAGCAGGCTATTTCACCTCGGTGCATTTCCCGAATGTGAGATGGCTCTGCTTGTTGATGACTGAACTGAGAGGGCTGGGGAGAAAACTGAAGATAAAATCCTCACCCTCTGCACCTTTCATGATGCCCCATCTGCTCCCCAAGAAAGGTCATTGTAATGATAAGTTTTGTACCGCGTGTTTTCTACTGAGGGGACGGCTCTGAGAGAAACTTGAGGGGAGCTCTAATCTTCACCACGCATAGCAATGCCCTTCCTTGACCACAAACAAAAATTGTTGTGGAGATTCCTGGGTTTTCTTAATATTCTAACATTAAATCCTTTTCAACCCAATCTCATTGCTCATGTAGCCTCATCTTGACTTAACTTTTTATTCACATCATCTGCTTTCTCCCCTCCAGATGTGTCATCATGGGTGGCCTTTTCTAGTTGTAGCCACAATGGTTTCTTGTTTTTCTTTCTTTTTTTTGTTTTGTTTTGCTGAGTTATTGCTTGCCTACTCCTGACATTAGGAATGTACCTGTCCTTTCTCTTTCTTAAGTCTGAACTCCAGTCTCACTGATTATATTCATTGTGTTCCAAAATAATGAGTCACTTGATTTGGCAGATGAATTTTAATGTGATTTTTTTCCTCAAGAGATACTTGCAGAATCCTTAAAACAAGAAGACTCAAAGTCCTTTAGTTTCACAAATGGGTTTGTACACTACTTCTCTGTCCATGTATGTATGTGTATATTTCACTTTCTTTATCCCATTTTGGTTGTATCTCTCAGTGATTGAGGCAAAACCTGGTGCATGACTAACCTACCTCTAGGAGTTCTAAGAGTCCAGGTCAGGCACATGGAAAGAAGGTGTTGCTTATTTATTTATTTATTTATTTATTTATTTATTTATTTATTTATTTATTTTGAAGGTGTGTGCTTCTGAGGTGAACAGTATCCTTGCTTCCGTGGTGTAATGATGTGTGGGGCAGACTTTCTAGATAAAATTCTAATGCCAAATAGGAGAAAACTGAATTTCAAAAAAGGTGTGTGTGTGGGGGAATGAGAAATGTCCTGTAACAGATTATTTCTCTAGGGTACAGAATGCCACATGCAAAAATTCTCTGATAGTCTTGAAGAGTCGACTAATTGAAGAGTTCAATAGGATGGTATGAAGTAATCGTTAATTACACTGGATGATTTATGCTCCCATGATTAGTGTTAGTAGTTCAGGTGTGTCTTTCCCTCTTTCTTTCACCCTCCACTTGCCTCTTTGTTTTTATAGGGTTGCTTTTATGTATCTTATTCCTTAAGAATCCTAAGCCATTTTTTCCAAATGCACTGGACTCTGGGCAAAGAGCATCTTTGAACTCCTGGTAGTGTCACCGGATATTTGTTGGTGTGCTGGTTGAATTAGTGTGCAGCTTTGAATTTTCTTTCCAGTGAAGTAAGGTTTTAAGGCTCTTGCAGATTCTCTTAATCTTTTGCAACACATGAATGATCCCTCCATTCTAAAGGCCACATGGTTGATTTGGTAATTTCTATAGATCTGTCTCTCACTGGTTTGCTTTTGTCTGCTCATTCCTTTTCTGTTACTTAATTATTTCATGAGATTTTGCTCTACCTTATTTACCATCCCCAATTCAGGCCATCTCTTATTCTTTTCCTCAACTTTAGAGCTTTACAACCTAGCCTCCAAGAGCCTGGGGTTTCATCTCTACATATTGCACACCATTTCCCCTCTTGTTAACTGAAGCAGAGACGAGGAATTATGTAATTCCACACTCCATTGGTCATTTGTAGGGTTGGCTCTATGAGGATTTTGTCTCTGAAGACCCCATTCCATGAGAACTATGGTATCTGAAAGATGGGAGAGCAGAAATGCAGGTCATTGGCTGGAATGAGAACCTGTCTGCTATTAGTTCTTCACATTCATTAGTTTGGTTGGAAAATGTTGTTTTTTTAGAATTCTGTGCAGGAAGATTATGTGTGTGTGTGTGTGTGTGTGTGTGTGTGTTAATTATATGAACTCTATATTTTAATAATATAGTGAAGGCTTTTAAAATATTTCAGGGTTTTTATCAAGAGACTATGAAATTTTTATTGTTTAGAATCTGATATTTTTATTTTAACTTTTTTTGTTAAAATAAACTAGCTTTTAAACCCACAATTTTGATTCAGATTTGAATATAATCAGTTAAGCTAATTCTAATATGTTTCACAAACTCAAGACTTATAAAACATTTTAAAAAAGCAATTTAAGATATCTTTTGAGCACCTTTGTTCAAAAGTTTACTAATTCAGCCCCGGAAACTTTAGCCAAAATATCAAAATTGAAGAGATAAGAAATAGCAATATGTGGAGTTCAGGAAATTTCAAACCTCCGTATTTCCAGTCCTTCCATCTTCTAGTTCATCTTTTTTTATTGCTGCCATAATGCTCTTTCTAAAATTTAACTGAAATCAAGTGGTTTCCCTGATCAAAAGTCTTTAGTGACTTCATGTAATTTCATAAATTAAGTTCAGATTCCAGGAATTGACAGAGCAAAATCGCCACAATGTGCTTTCAACTTTCCTTAACCTCATATTTTTTCCATTTGCTTTCTCCCTCTCTTCCTCTGTTCCTCCTTCCCTTCATCCCATTGCCCTCCCTTCCTTCCGGAATATTAAACATCCACCAGACAAAGTAGTAAATACCAGACAAAGGGGAATGAGTCATTCCTCAAAGACCTCCAGCCCATAATCTTCTGAAAAGGTCCATAAGACATTCTGTATATGCCAGTCTTATTGTCTTTGGTCCACTGTGTCCCCCCTACTCACTCCACTCTGCCTTTCCTTCACCCTACATGCCATCTCCATCACCGTCTCTCCCCCTCTACTCCCTTTGTCCAAACCCATCTCCTTTCTGAACATTCCACGACCTAAGGTGCCCACCTTCTCTGTGGCTCCTATAGTATAGCTTTTCGTCGTTGAGATTTTTTCTGATGATGAAAGCAATACATACTCATACTCATTCTGTAAGACGCTAAGAGTGGAGATAATTGTAAAAAGAAAATATGAGACATGGTCTAGTGTACAAGGTGTTCACTGGGAATCTGGATGTTCAGATTCTAATTTCATTTCTGCTTCTTAGGAACTGGGAGGCATCGAGCCACTTATCCACTGTAGGTCTCATATTTTTCTCCTTAAAAAGGTGGGCACTGAATTTCCTGGTTTTTAAGAACCATTCTGGTGTAGAATTCAGTGTCTAATTGCCATGTCTACAAATGTGTATCGTGTCTTGGCTCCTACATTGGGCAGTGATGTGCTCGTCATTGTCCCACCAAGTCACTTGGCCCAGAGTGGGTCTGTGTTGGAAGAACAGAGGCATGTGTCAAGAGTCTCAGAATTTTATCTCCAGCAAACTCAATTTGTAACAATTTTTCACCCATTATATCAGATTTGTTACCTAGCTTATTTAATGGTGAAACATCCTGGGCTTGAGTTTCATTATTAGTTTTAGGATTTATTAAACTGTGTCTGTACTCTTTTTGCCTTCTTCTTCAAATGATAACACCAAGCAAAATGTTACAATTCTACCCACTCAAACGACACTGTAGACATTATTTAAATTAATTTTGTTCTAATGCATGAATCTGTATTTAATGCTACCCCCTCTTCTAAAACTTCAAAAAAATTTTTTCCAGCTAGAATTCTGTGATTTGAAGAATTGGGAAAAAGTTAAAACCAGGAGGGTAGCAACTTTATTGCAAGATTCTTAGCAGTAGGATTGGAAAGCTGGACTGGGGTGTAGATTTATAACTCCATAGAGTTCTTATAACTCCATATAGTTCATATAACTACTTTTATAAAGTTTCTACACATTTTCCATAACATATCTCCTGTTTCCTAAATATGGTTTCCAGGAAGCTCTTCATTAGTATTTGCTACATAATTACCCAATAGAACAATCCCTGAATCTTTATATAGGCAACCAGTGGATGTTTTGTTTCCTCTGGGCTTCCTCCCAGTGTGGGGAATGGGGTGGGATGGAACCAGAAGGCTAGTCTTGGGAATGCCACTTGTTGGCTGGGTGAAGGTGGCCAAATGGCAACTTCCCTGTGACTCCATTTTCAGCGCTTTACATTGACTTGCTTTTCTTTCCAAATTGTAGTAGAGATCAAATAAGGTGATGTGAGAAAACCTTTTGAAATTTACAAAATCCCCTAAGAAGTGGCAGGGGTAAGCTCCTAGGTAAGCAACCCCAGGGTTCATGGGAAGGACATCTCATGCCCTGTCTCATGTAAAATCTGTTTCTTTGCTGGAGATGAATAGAGTTCAGGGATCAATCCACTTTATACTTTGCTTTAGCACTATGGTAATATTAACATATAAGCAGAACTTCTACATTGATAGAGTAATTGCTCTCATCTCCTGTTTCCTGTTACTTCCTGTTACTTCCATTTCTCTTTGCCCCCTAGAAATGTATTAAAATTATTTGATTAGAATTTTATGGGGCGCCTGGGTGGCTCAGTGGGTTAAAGCCTCTGTCTTCAGCTCAGGTCATGATCTCAGGGTCCTGGGATCGAGGCCTGCATCAGGCTCTCTGCTCAGCGGGGAGCCTGCTTCTTCCTCTCTCTGCCTGCCTCTCTGCCTACTTGTGATCTCTCTCTCTGTCAAATAAATAAATAAAATATTAAAAAAAAATAAAAATAATAAAATAAAAGAATTTTATGCTCATGGTAATTAGCACTTTTATAGAGTACAAGCATGTAAGCACCCCCACAAAATGAGGTCCCTTTTAACATGCCAGTATAATATCCTCTTGTTCCAGGGGAATGACAAAACAAGTAAACAAACAAAAAAGCATTTGTTACTGTCAAAATGTGGGAGAAGACAAAATAAGATACCACAGGAAATCAATTGCCTATATTGTTAAACGCCACCCTCTTGTTTTCTGTCTTATAGTATAAAAATACATCACACATGATATTTCCTTCCCTTATCAGAATAGAAGCAAGCCAATCAAGAAGGGAAACTCTGATGTTATAACCTTTTTTCAGTTTTATTGAGATATAATTGACATATAACATTGTATTAGTTTAAGGTGTACAACCTAATGATTTGATATATGTATATATTGTGAAATGATCACTTTAATGAGTTTAGTTAACATCCATCACCTCACATAGTTACAGATTTCTTCCTTTTTTTTTTCTGATGAGGACTTTTGAAATATACTTGCCTAGCAACTTTCAAATATACAATGCAATATTGTTAACTATAGCTGAGTGTCATCTTCTGAACTGGTCTGCCAATATCATGTTAGATTATGCCACCTGCTCCCTTCCAACTAGTTCTTAACCAGAAGCTTCTGAGGCAAAGCGACTGTTTTCTGCTAATGTCACAGATCCTTGGCATAAGCTCTGTGTTTTGAAATAGCAGTGTACTTAGGTCAAATAGGTTGATATGTTTGAGTTGCTGAATTTTTATTATATTCTAAAATATATGGATAATAGCTCACATAAATGTTTTTCCATATGTATTATCCTATTCATTTTTATGGAATGGGATTCCAAAACCGAGCTCCCGAGAGGTCAAGTCATTTGCCCAAGGTCATGTAACTATCAGAGAATTGAGTTGTGACTTGCTCTTAAGCCCCAACCAACCCCCCTTTGCTTTTTGCCATTCCAAATCATTCTCCCTCATCTTTTAGCAGTAGCAACTTTCTTATCATCAGTACTCCTGTAATTCTTCTTCCTGGACCACGTTGCTTCTCACTTTGAAGGAAGAAATTCTATCAATGATTTGAGAGAATCAGTAAATGTCATGGCAGCTGGTCATGGATGGTGTTCACTCAAAGAAATAACAGGAAGAAACAGTATTTTAAAAAAAAGACACAGTGGCTATTTAAAATCTGCCATTGAGACCATTTCCACTAAGTTTCTAAATTCCCAGCTTATTTCCTTGCACAAGAAACTCATCTTTGGGAATGATGCTGTCCTTCGTGCATTTCATTGGGGGAACAGTGAGACATTTCAAATCTCATTATCTGACAGATTCAGGCCTCCTAATAGAAAGAGAACAAAGGCAATTTATGTGGGAGGAAAACGTGAGTCAGTTTGCTCTCTGACTAAAAGATGCAAGAACACCGAATAGTAAGTTCCAGGTAGACCTGTTTCTTCTCAGTTCAGAAGCTGCTTCCTGACTCACTTATATACTGGGAAAAAATATTTTATGGAGGACAGCTGTAACAGATCATTTCCACTGGACGCATGTCACTTTCTGGACCCTCTCGTGATTCTACCATGGATGCAAGCTTGCCCTGGTTTCTTAGACCTCCTACTTTTGCAGACCATCAAATAGCTGTTATTTTACAGGGATAAATACAGTGTCGATATGGCATTTAAAAGATAAAATGAGGCAAATATGTGCAGTTCTGTGTGAGGGACTAAATGAATGTCAGTTGGGTTAAATTTGTCTTAAGCTCTAGCCATGCGTCAGGTGCAAAACTGTTTACTTTTTTTATCCATAGTCTTTCTTTTAATTTGCATTACCACTCTCCTCTAACGTTGGTAGAATAAAGACCAACCTAGATCTGGCTTAACTGAAACTATAACTGAATTGCTTTATTGCTGTGTGTAATTTAGCTTCCTAATCAGTCTGAGCCAGTTCCTGTGTGGAACAGTTTTAAAGACAACTGATTCTCATGGATCATTTTTAACTGGCAGGTCCACTAATCTCTCTTGGCTTTACATTGGCTGTTAGCTAAGGGATGAAGGGTTATTTGCATGTTTCATTATCAGATGAGAATCTTCCATGTGTCTGGAAAAATAACTAGCCACCTGGGACAATTTGGTAGACTAGATAAAAAGAGCATACTGTTTGGAGTCAGAGAGACCAGGGTTTGAATTCCAACTTTACATCATGCTGTGTTGCATTGGACAAGTTACTTTACTTCTCTGGGGCTCACTTTATTTATCTGCAACTTGAGGGTGACAAAACCTAGCTCACTGAATCGTTGCAAAGGTTAAATCAGATAATGTTTGCTAAGTGCTCTGGAGTTCCTGGATGGTCAGCAAGAAGGAGGGAGGGGCAAGAATTGAGGAGGAGAGCTCTGAGAGACATGGCCCATTAACCGAACACGTAATGTCAGAGCGCAAAGAAGACAAGAAAAGGGTGAGTGGTCAAGATGTTTCCAGGCCTTATGACCCCTAAATAAAGGCTTTGATGAGGGAAAACACTAACTACAACTGAAGACAACAGCTTTTCCAAGGTGGCCTCATTAAATGTTTAATTGGGTGAGAATATTTTGTGGGTTTCCACACATTGCCAGGAACCTTATGCAGTATCTTATTCTTTCTCTAAATGTCTTTGTCACTTCATCATGCAGAGACACAGACTTGAGGCTTGCTGGAAAATCTACCTGCTGGTTCTGACAGAGAACACAAACTGATTACTGAGGTTAAAGTATTTGCTTTGCTTTGATGTGTCTCTTTTAGGACAATCTCTCCTGCTTTCCCCGAGAGGGTGGTGGGAACAGTGAGTGAAATGATTTACCAGGAAGATAAGTGAAGGGGGCTTCAGGTGATCTACGAAGCTGGAGGTCACTAAGAGGTCAGGCTAGAGGAATGCATTCCAGAGAGCTAATATTGGGTGAATTGGGTTGTTCTTATTTTACCCAAGAGATAATTGTCCCCCCAAAATGCCTTGCCTGCAATATTTCAAATTGTCTTTATTATACACGAACTCACATATATTGTATTCTCTTCCATGAGTGGCCCTGGCCTAGGTAAGTCCTGTGGGGAATGCAGAGGAAGCACAAGATGTGGTCTCTGCTGTCAAGGAGTTTATTTAGCTAAAGAGAGAGGACAGAAAACTTAAGAAATAATATGAGACATAGTCAGTATGCTCTTGATCCGGGATATAAGTGAAGTGGGCAACCAGATCCTTATGTTCTGGCGGATGTTGATCACTGAGGATATATCTGTTAAACCATCTGAAAACGGAGAGAAGATAAGAACACTATTTAACATCAGTGTACAGGTGTATGTGTATGTTATAGGGCATGTATAATCTGATAATTATACTGTATTTCATTTCCATTTTGTATATATATATGTATATATCCAACTGTCTTTCCTTGTGACTTTTTAATTTTGATCCTTTTATTTTCCCTTTAGTTTTTTTTCTTCATTCTTTGTGTGTGTGTGTGTGTGTGTGTGTGTGTGTGTGTGTGTATGTATGTGAAGTGGCCTTGATACTATAAAGCCACTGTTTCTTCAAGTTCCATATTTGGCAAAAGAATTTGTGGGTTGCCAAACCTTTGGCTTTTTAATGCCATTGGTCCCTGGGAACCACTGGTCTGAAGCAGAGAGGGGTGCATGTGTCAGGGGAGGCAGGAGGAGACTTCTTGGGGAAAAGAGGAGCTTATTGATAAAGAATGTGTCAGAAACAAGTAGGCAGTATGTTGAGGTGGTTAGTAAAGGGCAGGTTAGGAAGCTAGGTTTCATATAGCAGGGAGTGAGGGACCACTCATTGTCTCGAACGAGAGAGTGGTATAAGGAAAACTGCATTCAGGAAGGTGAGTTTGCCAGGAGATATGATGAATTAGAAGGGGGTGAAATACGCTCTTTATTTTAAGAAAAATTACTTATAGAAATTCCATCCCCAGTTACTAAAGGCCAGGTGGTATTCAGGAAATTTCCAAATGGAAGATTCAACTAAGAGGAGAAAAAGAATCAGAGTGTAGTACTTAATCTGTGGATTAATAGATCAGATCATTAATAGGTAATAGCGTTATTATCTTTTACGCATAGATTAATCCATGGATTTCCAGCTTTTGTTGCTTGTAAAGTCATGATATGAGAGGTGGGGTCTTTCTTTGGTCCCTTACTGCCTCACGCTGGGCAGCGCGGCAGAACAGGCAGGACAGCAGCCTCTGGCCTGAGTGTTGATCTTGGCATCGTATCTTAGCAGTTGTGCAGCTCGGGGGGATTTAAGCTTTACTTTTCTCATAAGAAATATATGAAACACAATATTGCCTACATCATAAGGCCTTTGTGAAGATTAAGAGAGATAATGCAAGTGATATGCTCAGCAAAGCCTATGGTCCAGAGCAGGCTCCAAATAAGCAAAGCTCCTGTTTTTATCTGTGTGTGTTTTTTGGCAAGACCCTTACTCTTTCTGAGCCCTGGTACAGTCAAATGTGAAAGGAGGTGAGTCAGAACTACCTCGAGCAGTTATTGCAAGAATTAGGAGAGATGGATGTGAAGGCACTTTGAACAACTGTAATTTGCTGCATGGATGCTAGCTTTTATGGTTATTGTTGTTCATAATAACTAGTGTCATATATAAACCATGTGTCCAGACCCTGAGGTAAAATAGGTTCTTTTACATTTAAATGGTCTATTGGGTTTACCAGGGCTGTGATCATCTCTGCACTGCTCTTAGGTTAAGGGCCTGGCCCTGGGCTGTTAAGTGCTGAGCTGCTTGAGGGCAGGTGACAGAAGTTCACGTCAGATGGACCCCAGACCATGTCAAAAAGGCCTTTCAGGTTAGCCAGAGCTCCAGATGCCCTGACTGCTCTGGTGCAACTGAAGAGGCTTGTCCTGAGCCCATTGTTAGGGCTCAGTAATCTCTGTCTTCTGATGAATAATTCAGGCCATGCTCATTCAGTCAATCAACAATTTCCAAACACCATGTGCTGTGTCTGATGGTAGGTGCTCTGAGTAGACGGAGGAATCATTCAGTGATCCTACTTGAGGGTGCTTACACTCTAGTGAGGGGAATAAGCCAAATGACAGGCAGAGCAGCCCATGTGAGGCTTCTGGATGGTTCTAGGTCTCCCACTGAGCACTGTGTAGTGCAGTGGACACAACTCAAGAAACAGTATCAGGAGACAGACTCAGCCAATTACTAGCTGTGTGATATAGTCAAGGGACTGAATCATTCTGGCCCTTGATTTCTGCATCTAGACAATGGTAACTATATACACTTCCCATGGTTGTTAAAGATATCAAGAGATTCAGCATCTGGCCAAGAGTAAGCTTTCAACATATGGCAGCTGTTTTTATGAGAGGTAGGGTACAACATGTACACCCACAGGGCAAGCTCTCTTCCACATGAACATGCTTCCCTTTAGTTGCTGTCTACAGCTGAAGGAAAATAAAACGGGATCAGGACCAGACTTTTGATTAGTGGAAATTAACTTTAGTTCTATTCCAACAGCTAAATTCTGAAATACATCTTTTTTACATGTGCTATTTTCTGTAATACCTAAAACAGCCAACGGGGAATATTATATTCCCATTTTCTAGGTAAAAAAGCTGAGGCTCTGAGAGTCTAAAATTTCCTGCCGAGGGAACATAGCTAATCAGGGATAGTCTGGGATTCAAACGCAAGTATTTTTCCATCTTATGTGTAAGAGATTTGTCCATAAGTTCTCTCCTCTCATTCAAAGTAAAGTCTAGATATCTGATCTTTTAGATTATTACTTGCCACTGCTACACTCATGCAGATTGGATTATATATAAAATCATCACATGTTTCCTTAATTTGACTAAAAGACATCTAGATATGTTTTGGATGGCCTTCGAGTCTATAAATAATACTATATGAATCATCCATCTATGAATTAAGACAAATTCCTTTGGGAAGTGCTTATGTTTCCATAGTGATATGCCATTCCAAACAATTAACTATGGCAGATATTGTATTAAATCAGTATAGGAGGGGGTGAGTGGGGTGCCTGGGTGGCTCAGTCGGTTAAGCATCTGACTTCAGCTCAGGTCATGATCTCATGGTCCTGGGATCAAGTTCTGCATCAGGCTCTCTACTCAGCAGGGAGTCTGCTTATCCCCTCTCTCCCTCTTTACCCCCATCCTCTCTCTCTCTCTCTCAAATAAATAAAATCTTAAAATATACATGTAAGAGAGGGTGAAAATAGAAATTAATATTTTTGAATACCTTCTATTTGCCACATATACTATATACATTATTCCATCCAATCCTCTGAGGATTTATTCAATAAATGGATATTGGATGCCTCTTATGTTTCAAGTTTTCTAGGTAGTGAAGGTACAGTATCAAACAAAACAGACCAAACCTGTGCCTTTGTGGAAATTTGACATTCTCTTGGGAGATATAAACAATAAATCATATATTCCAAATGGAGAGAAGTGCTAAGGAGAGAAATAAAACATAGAAGATGTGGAGTGTTGATAGGGTAGATGGGGTTTATCTCTAATAGGAAGGGTCTCACTGAGGCAAAGACATTGAGTAAAGACATAAAGGAGTTAAGGGAGTGATCCCAGCTGACATCTGGGGAAGAGGGTTTCAGGCAGAAATGAATAGCAAGTGCAAAAGCCCTGAGGTAGGGGTATGGCTGAGGTGTTTGAAAAACAACAAGGGGGCAGAATGGTGGTAGTGAAGTGAATGAGCAAGAGACCAGTAGGAGATGAGATCAAAGAGAGTATAGGGGCCTGATCAGGTAGAGCCTCATAGACCATTGTAAAGATGTTGGCTTTTATTCCAAGTGGGATGCAAGGCACTGGAGGGTTTTAAGAAGAGTGATGTGATCTGACTTATGTTTGAAAAAGGTCATTCTGGCTGCTAAAAGCATAGAAAATGTGTAGAAAGCTTTTGCAATAATCTAGGTAAGACAGGACGATGACTTAGACTTGAGCTGTGGCTGTCCAAGTGAGAAGTGATTTATGATGTATTTGAAAGGTAGACCAGACCACATTCGCAGATGGATGGGATGAGGAGTATGAGAGAAAGAGAGGAGCCAAGGATAACTCCAAGACTTTTGGAACTGGAACTGGAAGAATGGGATTGCCTCCAGTGGGGGTAGAAGGCTACTGAAGGATCTGCTAATTAGCAACTTGTTCACATCCACACATCTAGGCTCTCCCCCCTTTTAGCCCTGCCTTTTTCCACTTGGGCAAAATCCACAAAATGATGAAATCACTCCAGTTCATAAGGAGGCATGGTGTGGACAAAAGACTTGCCAGGGGCTCTGAAAACAACTCTCTTTCTTCCCCTTCAGACTAATTAGGAAGCAAATTCTTGTGAAATTAGAGTGCTCTAGTAAACCCAAGCCAAACTCTTGGTCAACTTGTTGATTATGGAAAATGGGGTTTTCCTGGCAATGATTCCAATATGTTTCCACTGCTTTTCCCTATCCAAGAAATGGGCCTAGATGCCAAATTCTTTCTTTTTCTCCAAATTATATCTCCTTGGATAACCTCTCTGATGGGTGTGGAACCACCACAGTGGTTATGTATAGTTGGTCTTTAGACTAAAGAGCACCAACCAGAGGAAAATAAATAGCAAAAATATGATTGTCTCATGGGACTCATAAAAGGATAATTTCACTGAAATTGTAAGACAGGACATCCCCGGCAGGCATGGGCATAGCCCAGCTTTCTATAAGGAGGATATTTATCTGGTTGCTCACCTCTGGGTCCCGGACTAACCAAAGCAAGACTCAAACCTCCCAGACCAGACGTCTCTCTGTTCCTGTGCCAGCAAAGGTTTTCTAACGCAGGTTGTTCCAGCAGATTAACAAAGGGATTAGTTGAACATGATTGAATCCCCACTGTGGAGTGAGAACTGTGTAAAGCTAATTCACAGTTGACTTGGGCATACTTACATAAGATATGCCTTATATAACATAGTGCTAGTATAAAGTCTTAATTTTTTTCTTCAAGGAACAAGTGAAAATATTAAGCCAGTGTAGCTAGCCTAAGTTTAACCATGTTGGTATGTTCATTCATTCACTAGTCCATTAATTTACTCATTCATTTAATAAATGTTTTTAACAACATGTGCAAGGCATTGTGCTAAGAATCACTAGGGTAACTTCAAGAAGTTCACACTCTATTGTGGGATAGGGCAGAGGGGAAAACATATATGCCTCCAATACATATTGCAGGCACTGTATTGGACCCTGGAGTACAGCAGTGACCAGAGAGATAAAGGTCCTACTTACATAGTTCTTATAGGAATTAAATAAAGAAACATGTATGTGATTAGACATGATTATTTCAGAGAGTGGTGTTATACCAAAAAAAAAAGGGGTGGGGGAGAGGCAGTGATAAGTGGCTAGAGAGTGAACAGAGTAAAAGTTAGAGGTATTTTAGAAAGAGTGGTTAGGACAAGAATACAATGATAAGCAGGAAAAAACATGCCAGGAAGAAGGAACACAAAAACCCGTTATGGTGGGCAGATATGGAAAGAGAGAGGGAAAGAACAGAGGGAAGTCTAATGAAGTTCAGGCTTAACAAGTGAGGGAACTGGTGGAATGAAATGAGGTTGAGAAGAGAGGCAGGGGCCAGATCACTGGGGTTTTGTGGGTCATGGTTAATGAGTTTGATTTTTATTCTAAATGTAATTGGAAGCTATTAGAGGGTTTCGTGCAAGGATTTAATACAATGTAATGTATGGTGTAATTTAACTTTATGCAAGGGAGAGGATAGACAAGAGGGGCCAAGGTGGAAATAGGGAGACAGTTAGGAGGCCATTACAAGTGAAAGAGGATGGTGTCTAGGGCTGGTGTGTGGTAGTGGAGAAAATGTGCAGTGGGCAAATCGAAGATGTATTTGGAGAGAAGAATAGGAGAAATGGAACACACAAATATGGCCCCTAGGTTTGGGGCCAAGCTAATGGTGGATAGTGTTGCCATTAACTTAGATAGGCAAGACTAGGGAAGGAAGGAGATTATCAATAGAGTACTTGAGGAACCTGTTAAATTTGAGATGATAATAAAACATCCAGGTCTGAAGCTCAGGGTAGAGGTCAACACAGGAGATATAGGTATGAGATTTATCATTTATACTTGGTATTTAAATATTGTGAATGATACTGCTCAAAAATAGATATAGAAGAAAAGAGAGCTGAAGGTTGAACTCTGAGGCATTCCAACATTTATACTGGAGGCAGTAGAAGAGTGTCCTACAAAAGAAACCAAGAGGCATCAACCAGTTGTAAGAAGAAAAACAAAAGACTGATGTTTCAAAAGCCAAGAGAAGGTATTTCAGAAGAGGAGCAGTGTTTATCTTTTCTAAAAGCTGCAGAGTTTAATGAAAATGATGATAAATAATTGATTTCTGAATTTAACAAGATAGAGTTCATTGGTAATCTTGACCATGGCCATTTTAGTGGAAGTGTGTATAAGATATATGAAAATACAAAGAATAAGTTACCTGGAAATGCATCCTAAGGGGAGTAATATAGAATTCGGCATTTGGAGTTTCAAAGTGGTTAGGCAAAGACAAGTGTTAGGGAGAAGCATTTCAGCAGAGAATTCAGTATAATTAAAGAATCAAAGTTAGAGAAATAACATTGTTTAAGGGGAGCTATAAGCATTTCATGTTGATGAATGATAAAGTACTAAGCTGGAAGTATGGGGTTGTGGATTCTGTTAGAGGGCTAGATCATGAAGGATGTGGTAGATGTTACCTGTAGGAAATGAGGAACTACTGAAGTGTTTAATCAGAGAAGTGGCATTATCTCATCTGTATTTTCAAGAAGGCCATTCTGCAGTTTGGAGAATTGCAGGCAAGGTTGGACACAAGGAAACCATAGATGGATTTTCTGAGTGTTATAGTTGAAAAACAATGAGGATACAAACTTGACTAGCTATTAGAGATGGAAAAGAAAGAAATATCTTAGAACTATTGGGGATATAAAGTTGGCATGTCTTGATTATAGATTAATCAAAATGCCTCCTAGGTTTTAGTTTTCAGTAACTGAGATGAATGGCAATGCCACCATCTGCGATGGGCAAAACTGAAGAAAGATCTGGCTCAAACAGAATTGATAAGCTCAGTTTTGCACCTATTGATGTTATGGTGCTTCTGGGACAAGCTGAAGGAGTGTTCCAATAGAAGGCTGGATATTAATTTGCAGTTTCGTGAAGAAGTATGGGTAGGAGACACACACACACACACACACACACACACACACACACACACACACACACACACACACACACTCTGGAGTAACTGAAAAACATCCAAAACATTTGACAATTCAAAGATATCAGTGAGTGTAGTAGTGAGTATAGACTGCTCTTTAGAGGGATTTCAGAGGTTTGGATTTAGAAGAGGAGGAGACAGATTAGATAGTCACTAGAAGGATATGTAAGATTTTTTTTGAATTTTATTTTTTCAGTGACCCAAGATTCATTGTTTATGCACCACACCCAGTGCTCCATGCAATATGTGCCCTCCTTAATACCTACCACCAGGCTTACCCATCCCCCCTGCCCCATCCCCTCCACAACCCCCAGCTTGTTTCTCAGGATATGTAAGGTTAAAGAGATATTCTCATTTTTTAAGATGGGAAAAACTTGAAAATATTTATTGGCCCCAGATGAAAATTCAGGAATTCAGGAGGGAAGTGGGATGATTGAAAAATTCAAGTACAAGCAGAGGTAGAAGGGGGATGTACTCAGGACTCAGATGAGTGATTGGCTGTGGTCAAGAGGAAAGGCAGCTGTCTCTTACACTGCAGGAGAGTAGTTGGTGTGAATCTGGATAAGGTAGGTAGAGGAATGGGAAAGACTCATTTTTCTAGAACTCTTGAAAGGCATAAGATCATTGCTGAGAATGAAGATGGTGGGCACTGGGTAGGGCACTTGAGATCAATGAAGGTTTGAAGGAGCTTCAGTGAGAGACAGAGAGGGGAGATGACCAAAAGCTGATGAAAAGACCCATGAGCCATACTTGGTTCAATTTAGATAGCATGAGTTTGTAGAGTTATCAGTCTGCATGGTTGCTTGCTTTTTCTAGAAGCACTAAACAATTCAGGTATAGAAGTGGGGGAAAATGAAAAATTATGCTAAATTAAAGTTAGATTTATGTTCGATAAAGTGAAAATAATGGGGGGAACTATGAGTGCTAATGAACAAGTAGTTCCATGTCCATTATGGGACCATGATTGGAATAAAAGATGGGAGAGTAGAACGCAGCTGATAAAATGAAAAGAAATGAAAAATTCTAAGTACCAAGTAGCTTGAAGGAATTTAAGATGGGAATATGACATTGAGGGATCTGGAAGGTGGTTTATATGAGATACTGAGCCTAATAATTTCAAAGGAGGAAGCGTTCCAAGTGATGATAAGGTCTAAGGCATGGCCATAAGAGTGAATGACTGTGTTGGAGAGGAATGGAGTGAAGATGAAGGCCACAAGGGCTCATGGTATTAGATGCTAGATGGCTCATCTGTATGGAAATTGAAGCCACCCTTGTGAGATAGAGGTTGATATAGTTCTAGAATCTGCACTGAATGAAGGGAAGGGACCACGAAGCCAGTGGGAGACAGTGATGGGTAGAGGATAGAGAATGTCAACATGGTCAACAGGAGTTTTTATAAGAAGGTGGATGAACAAAAATCTGTAAAGAGCAATGAGAAACAAAGAAAGTATCAAACCTACCTCCTGACATTAAAAAAGGTAAAATATGAAAGAATGAGCGGCTTTCATTTGGGAGAGCTGNTTGTGATCTCTCTCCCGCTGTGAAATAAATAAATAAAATCTTAAAAAAAAAAAAAAAAGTATCAAACCTACCTCCTGACATTAAAAAAGGTAAAATGTGAAAGAATGAGCGGCTTTCATTTGGGAGAGCTAATGGGAAAACCGTATTTCGGGGTGGAGAGGTAGGAGGATTAATATATGATAAGGTTAATATGAGAGAATTTGTTTATAATGAAGGGTTCCAGAGGTCTTATGGGGAATGTTTGAAAGCCAAAGGAACAATAACATTGGGACCAGGACTAAGAATATTGGAGCAGTAAGGAGATACAAATATGAATAAACAGAGATGACTATGGGGCTTTATGCTTTGGACAACAACCACTGAAGGGAAGCTGGTAGAATGTGCTGGCTACAGATTCCCAGAGAACATTGGCACAAAATAGTAGACTTTGAGGTCTGGCAGTGCTGGCATTTTGGCAGCCTATTCTAATGACTGGTGCAGGAATAACCAACCCTTCAAGGTCAGAGCCTGGGCTGTGGGCCAGATGAAGCCTCCCACTAGTACAGAGACAGGAGGCTTCATCTGCTGCACTGAGTCTTCTGCTAACATGGTCAACTTTCTTCTCTTTTTCTTCCATCTGCCCTTTGCTCCTCTTCTCCTTTACCATTCAACAGTGAAATGTCCATCTCTTTACCAAACTTTGCTTAAGCCTCCATTCAATGCTCACTTTGAATACAGACCTCATCAGTTGATTTCTATGCTTGCATGTTACCTGCAATGTATGTATTCTAATGTCTGTTCTTCACTCATTAAGCAAGTTCACCTTGTCTGTCTTTGAGGGGTTATGATGCTTTCAGTAGGAAGAATAATTCTTCACTGGAACTCAAGATAAAATTTGATACCTTCTTCATTGCTCTCATTGGCAATAATATTGAAACTTGGCCGCTTCCTGTGGAAGTCCATTTAATTTCTTCCTGTGCTGTCCCACTTGTCTTACCACTTCACGTGAACTCTTATTTGGGCTATGTAACAATTGTTGATAACTTACAAAAGGGTAGGTCTGCTTCCCTGTATCTTTCTTCTCAGGCATAATTTCCGCAGCCTGGGAGTCATCTAGGGTGCTCTGTGGAAGCATGAATAATGTAAGAACCACCTGGAAGGCTTGGTAACTCTATACCTTTCTGAAGAAAAGGCAAAGTGCAATTTAGAAATTCTGACTGCAGACACGTTGCCCAGAACCATGTTCTCACCATGCAGATCTGGGAACATAACAGAGGGCAAGAAGTGAGTAGCCTTTGCTCTGGGGCCAGAGGTTACTTTTGTGTGACTTGCTACAAACATCATTATGTCTGGTGCCCTGACCTGTCCAAATGCTGGAAATTCCATCCCCAGACCTACCTTTGGGACCTGCCTGGCTCAGACTGCCTCTGCTTGCTATTTAAACCTGACCTGAACCCCATTCACCCAGTTTTGGGGTTGCTCTGGGCTCAACCTATTGCCCGGCATTTCTAAAAGATGGAGAAGACGGGCTTTAGTGGGAGACTCAATGGGTCAAAAGGGCTTGAAACTGAATCTAGAGGGAAAGTAAGAACAAGTCCAGACAAAACTACAAAACCCTACACGGTGATAAGGAACATGGCTGAGATGCCTCCCCTTTGTTCTGCCCCTGTGAAATCATTACCCATTTACACAGATCTGGTCATACCATCGTCCTGCTCCAAGGTCTGCCTTCTAGGGTTTCCTAATAGCCCTGGGAACAAAATTCGAAATCCTTAGCAGGGCCTTTGAGGCAGTTTATGACCAAGTTTTAATCTATCGTTCAGTCTCACTTTTCATCCTGCCACTGTGTTTCAGCCACATTGTAGTGACCTTTCCCTAACACACAGGGTTTTTTTTTCACACACTTTTGTCTTCTTACATATGTCAGTACCTAGTTGTAAATTGTCATTCTACCATCTTTTGCTTGGAGAACACCTCTACAACCTTCAAATCCCATCAGGTCCCAATATAACCTTTCTTGGAAACTTTCCTCAATATCTACAGCCAATGATAAGGCTCCCTCCTATATGTTATACACACACACACACACACACACATGTGTATGTATATGTATATATATAATATTTTTATAAACATACTTATAAAAAGATTTATATTTTTATATTTATATATTTGTAATTGTTAAATTTTTAGGATGGGTTGGTAGGCTAGAAAATCTTGGGCAGGAGCTGAATCTGTAGTTCACAGAATTTCTTTTTCTTCAGTGAGACCTTAGTTTTTCTTTATTGCTTTCCTCTGATTAAATGAAGCCCATCCAGATTATCAAGGATAATCTCCTTTAGTTAAAGTCAGCTGATCGTAGATATTAACCACATCTACAAAATATTTTTTAAAGATCTATTTATTTATTTTAGAGAAAAAGAGACCACAAGTAGGAGGGGCAGAGGGAGAGGAAGGGAGAATCTCAAGCAGACTCCTCACTGAGGGCAGACAGAGCCTGACATGAAGCTGGATCCCAGTACCCTGAGATCAAGACCTGAGCTGAAGTCAAGAGTCAGATGCTTAGCCAGTTACCCACCCAGGTGCCCTACATCCACAAAATATTTTTACAGCAACACCTAGGTTAGTGTCGAATTGAATAACTACTATAGCCTAGTCAATTGACACATGAAATGAACCATCACAGGATAATATTATTATCCCATTGGAACCAAATTTTTCAAATATTTGGAAGCAGCTATCGCAGAAGGATCTTACCGTGGGTTCATACGGAGTTTCTCATGGAGATATGTTTCCTTTACTGGTCACATACAGTAGATATTAAATATCTAGAAAGTGTTTTAGGGATGTGTATATTACTTTTTCTATTAAAATATTATCAAAGAGGAGTGAAAATTACTGGGAATGATAAATATGGGGTAAATATAAAAGTTCATCTTTTTCTCTTAATCTCCTTATATATGTATGAATATTTGTTTATATAATTGACATCCAATATCCTATTAGTTTGGGGTATATATTATTGTGATTCAATATTTTTATATATTACAAAAATGATCCCCATGATATGGCTAGTTACCATTTGTCACCATACGAAGTTATCACAATATTACTGACTATATTGCTTATGCTGTATATTACATCATACCTTATTTATTTTGTAACTGGGAGTTTGTACCTCTTAATCACTTTCATTTTATTGACCACCCTCCTAAGCCCTCTCTACTCTGGTAACCAATAGTTTGTTTCCTATATCCATGAGTCTGTTTCTGTTTTGTTGTGTTGGTTCATTTGTTTTGGTTTTCGCTTAGCGTAATACCCTCTAGGTCTATCCATGTTGTCACAAATGGCAGGATTTCATTCTTTTTTATGGCTGAATAATATTCCATTATATATATACACCACACCTTCTTTATTCATTCATCTAATGATGGACACTTAGGTTGCTTCCATATTTTGGCTATTGTAAATAATGCTGCAATGAACATAGGGATGCATATCTCTTCACATTCATGTTCTTGTTTTCTTTGGATAAACACCAAGAAATGGAATTGCTGGATGCGATGGTACATTTATTTTTAATTTTTTGAGGAATCTTCATATTGTTTTTCATAGTGGCTGTACCAGTTTGCATTCCCACCAACAGTGCATGAGGGTCCCCTTTTTTTACATCCTTGCCAACACTTACTTTTTTTTGTCTTTTTGATAGTGCCAGTCTGACAGGTGTGAGGTGATATCTCATCACGGTTTTCATTTCTCGTCCCTGATGATTAGTGATGTTGAGAATCTTTTCACATTCCTGTTAGCCATTTGTATATCTTCTTTGGAAAAACGTCTAGTCAAGTCCTCTGCCCATTGTTATTTGAGTTGTTTTCATAAGTTATGTGAGTTCTTTATATATTTTGGATATTAACTCCTTATCTAATAAATAGATCATTTGCAAATATTTTCGTCCATTCAGTAGGTTGCCTTTTTGATTTGTTAATGATTTCCTTTGTTGTGCAAAAGCTTTAGTTTGATGTAATCTAATTTGTTTATTTTAGCTTTTGTTGCCCTTACCTGAAGAGACTGGTCCAAAAAACACTTTTGGTAAGACCGGTGTCAAAGATCTTATTGCCTACATTTTCTTCTTGGAGTTTTATGGTTTCAGGTCTTATAGTCAAGTCTTTAATTTGAATTTATTTTTATATGTGAAGTAAGATAGTGGTCCAGTATTGTTCTTTTGCATATAGTTCTCCAGTTTTCCTAGCACCATTTATTGAAAAGACTGTTTTTCCCATTGTGTGTTCTTGCCTCTTTTGTCATTGATTAATTGACCACACATACATGAATTTATATCAGGACTCTATGCTAGTCTAGTGATCTATATATCTGTTTTTGTGCCAGTACCATACTGTTTCAATGACTGTAGCTTTGTAGTATAGTATGAAATCAGGAAGCGTGATACCTCTGGCTTTTTCTTGCTCAAGATTGCTTTGGCTATTTGGAGTCTCTTGTGATTCCATACAAACTTTAGGATTCTTGGTTTTAGTTCTGTGAAAAATTGCCATTAGTATCTTCATACAGTTTGCCCTGAATCTCTAGATTGCTTGCATATAATGGACATTTTAATAATATTAATTCTTCCAATCCATAAGCACAAAATATATTTACGTCTATTTATGTCATCTTCAATTTGTTTCATCAGTGCCTTATAGTTTTCAGAGTGTAGTTTTTTTCACCAGCTTGGTTAAATTTAGTCTTAGGCATTTTATTCTTTTTGATGCAATTATAAATTATTTTTGTAATTTTCTTTCTGATATTAATGAATAGAAATACAACCAATTTCTGTATGTGTGTTTTGTGTCCTGTGACAAAAATATATGTGGTTAAAATATATATGAATAATTAAAGCAAAACTTACAACATTGTTTCACAGGTTATATGGCATATATAGATGTAATGTTTATGATAACTATAGCCTAAAGGATCAAGGGGACTAAATAGACTTTTACAGTTAAAAATTTTCTATAGTAGACTGAAAAATTAAGAGTGAATATTGTCCGCCATAGAGCAATCATCAAAAAAATGCAGTGATTTATAGTTAAGACTCAATGGTCCCAGCCTTATTTATTTACATTAAGAGAAACTTGTATAAGAATGTTTATAGTAGTTTTATTCATAATAACACAATGTAGAGATCCCAGATGTCAATCAATAGGAGAATGGCTAATTACTATCTTCATCCAATGGCATAATACTCAACAATGAAATGGAAGGACCTACTGATATGTGTATGCATCAATTTGGATAAATTTCTAAAACACTATGCTGAGTGAAGGGAGTCATATATGAAGGATACATACTGATGATTCTATTTATATTATATTCTAGAACAGGAAATCAGGTTTATGCTTGGAAAATCAGAATCAGGATTTTATCTCAAGTAGTAGGGGGATTGACTGGAAAAGGGAAAGTGAGAACTTTTGGGGGTTATGGTAATGTTCTGTATCTTAATAGCCTCCAAGGTTACAACAGATATGGGTATTATCAAAACTACACAATTTGTGCAATTAATTGTATGGCAATTTTACATCCAAAGAAAATAACTATCAAACAAATATTGAATAGTAGTTAATGATATGCATGGTGAAGTATTTAGAGGGAAATAGTCAGATGTCTTCAATTTGCTTTGAAATCTCTTAAAAATAGGATGATATATATATAGAAGTGTGAACAGATAGGTATGTCATGAATGCAAGTCTAGTAATAATGATACAGTCTAGGTGATTGGTATATAGGTGTTCATGATAGGATTCTTTCAGTTATGCTGTCTGATTGAAAATTTTTACAGTATACTTTGGGGGAAGGAAATTGGATGCAAATGACCAGAAAATTTCTAGGATTTGGTTATTTAGCTGCGGTTTCAGAAGCATAAAAGTTTTTACTTATTTGTTGTTAAATATGGTACAGGTTACCACATTTACCCAGCCCAAATCATCCTATGGTGAAGAGATAAAGGAATCCCCAAGTGTTTTCAGATATTCTTGAAGAATTGGCTTCTGCTTGGACAAAAGAATTCCTAAAGTCTGGCTTTAAGAACCAAATGTTTCTTTTAGCATGGAAGTTGATTAGGGTAACTTTTCCTTTTCTCAAAACCCAAGGGCTTGGAGCAGGTGGAGTGTGACTTTCAGTCTGAAACTGAGAAGTGCCTTCTTTATTCACTAACCGTATCTGGAGGAATCAGTCACTTGATTGACAGAAGCCTTAATGACCTGGTGCTTTACGTAGCATAATAGTATTGCAGGTGTCTCTGAAAAGGATGTTTCATAGAGGACAGTGAGCCCCCTTCCTTGGTAAATCATACTTGATCATATACAAATAAGATCTTTGTTTGGTCTGGAGAGTGTGTTTAAAAATCTAACATCTCCACTTGGACATACAAGTGTCTCAAGTGTATTTTCCTTTTTCACAAAATAGACACATTTATACTTTTTCGTTACCTAAAATCTTTCTTTTGCCTTAAATAAGGTAATAGTTTTATAGTTTAAGAATTTCACTTTATTCTAACAGATAAAGCTTATTTTCTGGCTCCTGTTGATTCACAAATTAAGGGTCTCCTAAGACCTGGATTTGGCTTGGGAAAAGGCTGTGGTCTCCTCAAAGTAATGGTGATTAGGAGGGAGGGATCTGAATTGAGCTCTCTTCTCTTAGAATAAGAACATAATATTCATGAACAAAGTCTTATGGTGGACAGGAACCAATAAAAGAATACTGATGGGCAGAGGTACTGTACTGATGGGAACGATTCTTGACTCTTATGAAGGAAGGAACACTGAGAAAATGTTGAAATGGATACAAAAGCTCCTAGGAAGAAGTTAATGTCCTCCTCCAGATAATACCATTTCCTCCTCGCTCTCGTCCTTTTTTTCTTCCTCTTCTTTCTCCTAACCTTTTGTCGAGAAACCATAGTACATGGATTGCTATACATAATACAGTGTATCTATTAGTGTCTTTTTATAGGAAGGCAGATGTGAATCTTGCTTTTTAGATAATAAATCATGAACATAGGAGGTTGGAATGATCACTAAACACTGTTTGGGTGCAGAATTAAAGAAGAATGTTGCGAAAAGACGAATGAGAGTCTTTCACCCAAGAGGCAGTATGTTTGCAGACAAATTGTTCTTTTTGAAAGATTATATTGGCTTATTTGTTTAGGTCTTATCTTCTTCCAAAAAAAATAATTTGATGTACCTTAAAATATAACATACATATACCATAGTATCATCAAAGTACAAATAAATAAAAATCATGTACAGGAAAGTAAAAATATGTATACAAATACTAGTAAAACATGCTCATTATAATGAAATATTAGTTAATTGTTCATTCCTTGTAAGGAAATTACAGCAAAAAAATTAAATCACTGTGAGTCATATACTTCTTTTCAACAGAATAAAGATAGCACAGTACTTCTTTAGTAAAAATCTTTGTGCTAAATTTTTGAAGAGATTTCATATACTCATACTTTGTATGAATATTTATGGAGCTTTTTAATTTAAAAAGCTTTCTCCTTTTTTATTAATATAAGTCTATAAGTATTTGTGTCTCATTTTACAGAAAAGTAGATTGACAGAAAAAAAATGGTTTTCTGGCTAATAAGTTACAACCTGTATCTTTTACCTCCAAATCTTGTGCTCTTTCTATGTCACCATGTCAGAGATATTGGCCACAATAATGGATGCTGTTTTCAACGGTACACTTACTGAGGATGCAGGAATGGAGACAGCGTACAACCGTTTCCTGTATTGACCCTTGGTTAAAAGCTGAGGGCATAGAGGTTACAGCAAAACTCATTGAGTGACTTGCTATTTCGAATAATTTACTGAAGTCTAGGTATTTTGCCTTTCAATAATTTAAATTTATGTGGGTTTAAGACTTCAGAATAACTGAAAGAATTGAGGCAAAATATGCCCCTTAGACTAACAATCTCATTAGTATTTTCTTGATTGGAAATTGTATCAATCAGGGTCCTGGCAGGAAACAGATGGCACCACTCCAATTGGGTGATTGACATGATTTTAATAAAGGAGCTATTTACAAAGGACTGGGCAGAGTTTAAGGAAATCAACAAGGGACAGTACAGGGCTTGTAGAGAGGAACCAGTCAAGGAGTAGCAGCCCTACAGGAAGGGAACTAGAAGAATAAATTCCTTGATAAACTATCAAATATTCTGCTGAAGTTCCCATTGACCAAATTCAACAGAAAGGTAGAGGATATCAGAGCCCTTTGATACATCCCATATAAGTCAGTGTCCACAGGCAAAGAGCAGAGTGGAGAAGGGTGAAGGGCAAATCTGGAGGTGTGCACTAGCATGAAAATGGATGGAGGTTGGTACAGTCATGACTTTCCTGGAAGAAGCAAACAGAACAGAAATTTGGTAAAAGCTGATCAAAGAAAAATGTATTTGCTTTCAGTTATAGAGGGATGGTTATAGTATAGATTAAGTTAAAAAGAGAAAATGGAAAGAACTTTTCTTGAACACCAGTATACTCCCAGTACCATGTAGTTTGCTTTCCATATATCAGTTTGTTAAATTCTTGCAATAGTGACATTGGATATTATCACCACCATTATATATGTGGGAAATTAAGGCCCAGAGAGGATAAGAGATTTATCTCACAAAATAGCTAGCGAATAGCAAATCTGAGATTTGAATCCAGGATTTTCTTTCTTTCTTTTCTTTTTTTTTTAAAGATTTTATTTATTTATTTATTTCCACAGAGAGGGGAGAGAGAAGGAGAGAGAGAATCTCAAGCAGACTCTGTGCTGAGGGTGGAGCCTGATATGGGGCTTGATCTCACAACCCTGAGATCGTGACCTGAGCCAAAACCTAGACTCAGACACATAACTCACTGAGCCACCCAGATACGCCCAGGTTTTTCTAACATCGGAGCTTGGACTTTTTTACTTTCATTTTTCCTGCCCACTTTATTTAAGTCACCAGTGGAAAGCCATAACACATCTGCACTGAAGTAGAACCTTAATGTTTCTGAAGAAGCAGTTTTAGATTACTTAGATATACAAAATCAGTGTTCAATCAAGACCAAAAGTTACCACTCAAGAGATTATAGTGGGGAGTATTCAAATTTGCAATATTCAGAGACAGTAACTAGTCATAACCCTTTTCCATGATGATAGCTGCCATTTACTATTTAAAATATAGACTATTCACTTTCTATGCATTAAATCAATTCTTCATCATCATATTAATCATGTAAAAATGAACTAGGAAAGTGAAGCATAGAAAGAGAGTGAACAAGGAAAAGGGTGAGGTAAAAAGGTAGATTTCTCTGAATAAACTTTTTCCACAGTTATAAAGCAAAATAAATTTTAAAAAATGAAAAAAAAATCCCCTAAAAACAAAAAAAATTTTTGAAAAACTTGGTATAAATTTGTTGGCATAATCCTACACAGAGGAACATTTTCAAGTGATTTAAAGCAAAGCAATTTGTCTGTACATCCTTAGTGGTGTGTATAATAAATGAATGAATGAATGCACCAAAACTGTAAAAGAAAATCCCAAACTGTTCAGTGTAGTAATCTTTTGAGTCACAGTATTGATACTGTTATTCTGAAGCTATTATGCACATAATGTACTATATATATATAGTTAATATGATACTATAAAACAATATCACCTTAACATAATTATTGTCATTAGGACATAAGATTTTTAGTATAGGAGGAAAATATATAAAATCAAAGACTTTAATGCAAATCAAAACCACAATGGGATACTACCTCACACCAGTCAGAATGGCTAAAATTAACAAGTCAGGAAACGACAGATATTGGTGAGGATGTGGAGAAAAAGGAGCCTTCTTACACTGTTGGTGGGAATGCAAGCTGGTGCAGCCATTCTGGAAAATAGTATAGAGGTCCTCAGAAAGTTGAAAATAGAGCTACCCTATGACCCAGTAATTGCACTATTAGGTATTTACCCCAAAGATACAAATGTAGTGATCCAAAGGGGCACCTGCACCTGAATGTTTATAGCAGCAATGTCCACAATAGCCAAACCATGGAGAGAACTGAGATGTCCATCGACAGATGAATAAAGAAGATGTGATATGTATATCCAATGGAATACTACTCAGCCATCAAGAAATGAAATGGTGCCATTTGCGATGACAGTGGATGGAACTAGAGGGTATTATGCCAAGTGAAGTAAGTCATTCGGAGAAAGACAATTATATGATCTTACTCATGTAGAAATTAAGAAACAAAAGAAAGGATCATAGGGGAAGGGAGGGAAAAATAAAATAGGATGAAATCAAAGAAAGAAACATATGATAAGAGACTCTTAATCATAGGAAACAAACAGGGTTGCTGGAGGGGAACAAGGTAGGGGGATGGAGTAAGTGGGTGATGGACATTAAGGAGGATGTAATGAGCACTGGGTATTATATAAGACTGATGAATCACTGAACTCTACCTCTGAAACTAATAATACATTATATATTAGTTAATTGAATTTAAATTTAAAAAAGAATTTCAATTAAATACCTATAATTTATAATTGGAAATATCAGTATCTATGACATAGAGTATTGTACACTGAAAAGACTTAGAAGTGAGAACAAATCCAGTAACAAGAAGTACCACCAGCATCAAATTATGTTATGTAAATATCTTTTTCTACTAGAGGAAGCAGGGCTATTTGGAGAAATAGCTGCTTCTAGGTCCGTGACAGGAAATATACAAGATGAGCTTGAAACACCTTATTTCAGAAAATAAGGAAGCTACCAGAAACTAGTGGAATCATGACAAAAGGACTCAGGAGCCAATGCAAAGAGACTCTCACTGGACCGAGATGAAGCATCCATAAGAATAATAAATTCATGGATTAAAATACATAAAAAACGTGAAAAAAACAATGTAACATATGATATTTGATATTTTATCATATGATATTTTATCATATGATAAAAGGAAAAAAAGTTACTGGCAACTTCACAGTATGCTAAAGAACCAATTCTCATCTCTCTGAAAACTTGTGAATAGAGAAAGAATCAAATATACTCCTTGCTTTTTTTTTGAGAGAGAGAGAGAGTGAGAGAGATGGTGCCAGAGAGAGCGAGCAAAGGGGTGTGGGGGGGTAGGGACACACAGAGAGAATCTTTTTTTGTTGTTGTTTGTTTGTTTGTTTGTCAGAGAGAGAGCACAAGCAGGGTGAGTGGCAGGCAGAGGAAGAAACAGACTCCCCACTGAGCAGGGAGCCCAATGTGGGACTCGATCCCAGGACCCTGGGATCATGACCTGAGCTAAAGGCAGATGCTTAACCGACTGAGCCACCCAGGTGTACCAAGGGGGAGAGAGAGACTCTTAAGCAGCTCCACACTCAGTGCAGTGTCTGACTTGGGGCTCAATCTCAGGACCTTGAGATCGTGACCTGACCTGAAACCAAGAGTCAGATGCTCAACTGACTGAGTCACCCTGGTGCCCCTCTACCTGCTTTTCCTATACAACCTCAGGATAACCAAATATCTTGAGATTTATTTTTTTTAAAGTATGGCAGCCAGCAAATGAAGGAAGAAAGAATTAGAAAATCACCATTTTGTGGTGGATCTAGGTAATTATGGTGAATCTAGGAAATTATAATCAATGGCTACTAACATCACAAAAAGCAGACACTGTGTGCCTCCTGTTGGAATTAATACGTTCAATAAAGTATTTTTTGTCAAAGCATTGATCCTAGGTCAGGTCAAACTTCTGGTTATAACTATCAGCTTACAGGAAATACAGTTGTAGAGGGACATATTAAATATGCCATAGAGTGGTCAATCAACAAAATCCAGAATGTGAGAAATGCTGCATAACAGCAGGAATGACTTGATTTCTTCACAAATAAATTGTAAGGAAAACAAAAGAGAAAGGAAAAGCTAAAGTTTAAAAAAGGCCCAAAAAACCCATAAGATGCAATGTATGGAAATTGTTTGGATCTTGATTCAAAAAAACATGTAAAAATACATTTATGAGAAAATTAGAAAGAGTAGACACTGGATTTTTAGCGAAATTAAGGAATTATTATAAATATTTATGTAGATTAATGGCATTACAGTTATGTTCTTTAAAGGAATCCTTGTTATTAGGGACACTTACTGAACTAAAGAAATAATATGATGTCACAGATTTGGCTCAAAATAATACAGAGGCTTGTGGGGTGGAGTTATGTGGGAGGGTTGAAAGAACAAGAATGACTGATTTGACGCTTGTTGAAGATGGGAAATGGTCATGTGGAGACTCATTATATTTCTCTTTATGTGTATATTTGGACTATTACACAATAAGTTTTTTGAAAATGTTTTTCAATAGGCAGGATTACTAAAATCCACATGTGGATGGTTCAGAGATGTCTGTAATTTAAGAAAATCACTTTAAATTAAAAGCAGGTAGCTCATTCAATCATCTGTTTAAAACTGTACTGTATTTAAATCCTTTTACATGTAATGGGTATGAATCTTGGTCCATAAACTCCAGTGTTAGAGAAAGAACTTTTTCAAAAATTTTCTGAAACCCAATTCAGGTTCTATTTAAGGATCTAAAGAGTGGAACTTTAATTTCAGAGAATTACCCACTCTTTCCCTGAGGTGCATCCAAGTTCAGGGGAGTTACCATATCATTGTGGTCTGGGATTAGGATGCATGTGGTCCTCAGTGTCATCTGTCCATGCTGACATCTGTTGAAACATCCGTTGTGCCATCTGATCCTTGAACTTCAGTCCACAGAGATCACTAGGAGTTATTCTCTCTCTCTCTCTCTCTCTCTCTCTCTCTCCATCTTTTTCTCCTCAACTCTCTTCAGGTCTGGCTTCTTCTAGTTGATAGTTTGGTCTTCCTGTCAGATGCAAAGGAAACATTGTGTCTACCAGGCTGTGGTATGGACACTTCTTATGAACTTCTCCCAGTCCTGTCTGCTTGGATACAGGGCAGAGCTGCTCCTTTTTCAGGGTCTTGCTTCTTCCAAGGATTCCGCCCTGAAAGGAAGCACAAGTCTCCTCTGCTCTTGCATTCCACAGATGTTTGGGTTTCCTCTCATTCCTTCCATCACTGGTCCTCAGCCCACACAAGGCCAGTGAAGTCAGGTGGCAGGGTGTGTTCTAGAGACCCGCTAATGTCTACTCCACCATCCTCTCCCTACTCCGTCCCTCTCCCTTCTCTGTTCCACCTCAAGAACACTGTTCTAGCCTTGCAGCAGGAAGCCTTGTTAATATTTTTGACTCTGCTCTGAGTCATTTCTATTTCCCTGACAGAGAGGCATTTGAAAATCAAAGATCAACAAGAGACTTTTATTTCCTTTCCAAAACAGTCCCTTCTGAGTGGGAATGCGCGAATGGCCTAAGTGTGGAGCTAGGCAAGGGAAGGGATGGTAGAGATAATACTATTAAAATATTTTTGATAAAATATTTTTGAAAATAACAATAATAAATGACACTAAGTGGCAAGAACTACTGTAAGTGCTTTACATAGGTATTTATTAATTCATCTCATTCTCCTGCCAACCCTGTGAAGCCATGACTGTCATCTCCATGTTGTGGATCATGAAACTGAAGCACAGAGAGGCTAAATTTGTTGTCCAAGATTGCACAGGTAGTAAGTGGTAGCAATAGAATTCCAATCTAGGCAGTCTGTCTCTAGGTCTGTGTTCTTTAAACCACTGAGAAAAATAGGCTGGAAGTAAGAACCAGTGCATTTGGAAGTTCCCAATGAGGTCTTTTTTGCATGGCTATTCCATTTTTGAAATCACCAAAAGCATAAAACCCGCTGCCTCTATTTAATTTTCTTTTCTTCATCCACACACAGTGTAGATAAGGTGGAACAAGAAATGTAATACCTACCAAAGTCCCACAGATCCCTCTCACTCTAGCACTGGAATTTATATTATTGAATTTCCATTTTATTTCAGATAAGGACTCTAACTTTTAGTTTAACTAATGTTTTTGTGCCCCCACCCCCAGCGAGGAAGTGGGAGTGCTGGGATGTAAGCCCAAGGCCATCTGATTGAGCAAGGTCATGCTTATTCCCTGACCACACAAGACGGCTTAACTGCGTTTTGACCTGAAATTGAAGGTGGACATTTGCAAAGTCCCTGTGAACATCTGACCCTGCCAGGGGAGAGGAGAGGCAGGCCTTGGGCCTGTCAAGCAGATACCTTTTTACCAGCTGTGACTCGGCTTGCCTGTACACAGCGTTAATGGAAGGCTAGAGGAGTAACAGATGGAACACTCGAACTTTCCAATCAGGGGTCTTTGATCCCCTTTGGCTCCTCTCAGCCTTGTGCATCATCTGCATCAGAAAGCCCAGTGGATCTTTTTTTCAGCTGCATCCCGTCAGCCCACATAACGTTCTCTCTGACACTCCTCTGGGAAAGTCCCGTGTCCTGCAATAACAGACCGACGAGGGTGCAGATAATTTGAACTTAGATTGGCAACTCGGTCTCCAAAGTCAGTCCCACAGAAAAGGCACCAGCTTGACATATGGTGCATAGTGCCGTGATAGGGAAATAAATGATCTAAATGGCTTATTTTTTGGTAAAAGTTAATAGCATTATTTTATAGGTCCCAATCACTCATTTTTACGGGAGTCGAGGCAATAACATTGATTAAGATGAATTCTTGGGTGCCAGTGTCAGTTAACTCAACTTTGGCCGTTCATGAAGTACCATTCAATTAATTTTTGCTTTTGTTCTCCCCTCACCCACCATCAGAGATGATAATGTTTAATTTAAAAAGTCATTTGCAGACAAAATGCATTTAGAAATAAAGATGCTCAGGTACCCAAGTGTAGTGGTCTCTGTGAGAAATTGCTATTGATTGCAGACTTGTTACAGGAACCCGAAATTGACGCACAGAAAACACACACACCCAGACACACACACCTTGACTGAGGTTCAACTGCTCTCCTCCCCTTCTTGTCATAATAACTTAACATAATGATAGTGCTGTCATTATAAATATTTGGAGGCTTCTGCATCTTGATAATTGATGGATCCTGAATGTTGGAGGACTCGGGGGATAATTTTTAAATCAGCACGAGCATCACGTTCAAAGCGTTTCCTTGGATTTTTCAGAATGAAAGCCAGAACCATCCTCTCTATCTTAGGAAGTGACTGGGAAGCGTAAGAGAGGCAAACACACCCAGCCCGGTTATTTCCCAGGTCTTCCTCTGGTAAATTGAAAACGGTACCTCCCCTCTGTCAATCTGCCACCCTCCACATGCTTGGCCCGGATGCCACACACCTGCTCCGCGTCAGGCGGAACCCTCTGGAGCATATGGCAGCTTACATATTGCCTCGTCCCGGGACGGATTGGGAATGCTGGTCACCTGGGCTCTGTTTTCAAGTGGTGTGACAGCAGCTGTGGGAAGCCTGGAGAATGACAGGCTCTCACTGCTCTTCTTACTAGTGGGAGAGAAGAGCGAGGGGAACAGAAGGGAGATGTTTTCATATACCCAGCAGCTATGACTTGAGTTCTGTACAAGAACACACCCCTCACTGGTTTTCCCCACCGTGAGCAGCTGCAGTAGAAGGGAAACCCTGATTTTTTCATTTAAAATTGCTAGTCAGTCGTAGCAGACAGAATTTTGGCCCCCAGAAGATGTCCTTTTTATAATCCCAGAAACTGTGATTATGTTAACTTTACATGGCAAAGATTAACAATTAGGTATCAGATATACCTAAGGTTGCTCATCATCTGATTTTAAAATAGGGAGTTTTATCATGGAAAACCTGAGTGGGCCCTGTGTCATCACAAGGGTCCTTCAAGGGGCAAAGGGAGGCAGAAGAGGTCCAAGTGACGCTGTGTGAGGACTTGACCTGCATTGCTGGCTTTGACGATGGAGGAAGAGGGCCACTGGCTGAGGAGCGTGGGGAGCTTCCAGATTCTGGAAGGGCAAGAAACAGATTCTCCCCCTGAGCATCCAGAATTGTACATGGCCCTGTTGACACCTTGATTTTAGCTCAGTATGACTTAGGTGGGCCTTCTGAACTACAGAAACCAATATCATGAATGTATCCTATTTTGAACCACTGCTATTTGTGGGAATTTGCCCCAGCAGCAGTTAGAAATGGACATATGGAGTGATGGTTTGTTTGAGTTGTGGTTCTCAACTTAGGGGTACATTAGAATCATCTGGGGAGATTTTACAAGTCCTCATGCTTGGGCCCCACCCCAGACCAATCATCTCAGAATCTCTGGGGGTGGGATCCCAAAAGTCAATTTTATAAACTCCCAGGTGATTTCACGGTGTAAGCAAAATGGAGAGGCAATGATCTAGTGGATAGACGTCCAACAGTGTTTGGAGTCAAGAAAGCTGTGTTCAAATCCCATTTTTTTTCATTTTAAGATTGACCTCAGATAATTTATTTCATGAACATACTAAATGAAGAGGAACACATATTTATATATTTGTATTTATAGATAGTTGTATTTATAGATATATATATTTTATATTTATATATTTATAGATATATATCTATAAATACAAATATATATGTGTGTGTATACACACAAACAAACCAGCCCTTCTGTAAAATGGAAAGCTAATTGTAAGTGAAGTTTTATTTTTTTTAATTTTTTGTGAGCTTTTATACATGAAGAATCTAACATCATAAACGCATGTAATAAAAGTTTTTGTGGTGTAAATAATTGAGAGCTACTGAAGAGATTAAAAAAATCATTCTCTGATAACATCAAAACATGTTTATATTCCTATTTTATGTTTTTCTGGGCAAGCATGTTCTAATGTGAGAGCCATCCTTAAATTTATAACAGATCACTGACATCTTGGGAAAAGCAACACTATTTTATGGAAGTATTTTTTTTAAATAGTAATACATGTAACCAGGGGCACCTGGGTAGCTCAGTCGGTTAAGTGTCTGACTTGTGATTTTGGGTCAGATCATGATCTCAGGGTCTTGAGATGGACAAGATCCCTTGTTCCGGAGCCTGCTTGGCTGCTTGGGCTTCTCTCTCTCTCAAACAAAACAAAAACATGTAACCAGTCCTCCCCCATGTTTGGGATTTGTCTACACTTCCCGATTAGCTATTAGGCTCAGATTGCCTGCCATGAGCTTGAGCAATTTTCTTAACCTTACCATGAGCCTTCGTTTCCATGTTAGTAATATAGGGACTATAATTCTCCTCATTCCCCTTTGCTGTAGGGATTGGAGAGAGCAAGTAATTTTGCCTGCATTTGTAGTAATGCCAGCATTATGCCTGACCTGTAATCATGACTTAGTAAATGAAAACTGGTCAAGTCCAAATCCAATGAATGAAGTGGAAGAACAAAGTAGAAAGTCAGTGGGTGTGAGAATAGAAGAGAGTGGCTGGGTGTGCAATCAGTGAGGAGCTTGAGGGCTTTGGCCAGATAGTCATCATTGTGCAGGTGCCCAGCAAGTGTAGTAGAGACGGGCACAGCTGTGTGCAGGAGCTCTGGTCTGCTGACCCTGAGCCAAACCCCTGGAGATGTGGAGACGTAGGGAACCTGGTTGGCTTCAGGGTCATTTAAAAGTACAACAGGCCAGGGGCGCCTGGGTGGCTCAGTCGTTAAGTGTCTGCCTTCTGCTCAGGTCGTGATCCCAGGGTCCTGGGATCCAACCCTGCATCAGGCTCCTGGCTCATCGGGGAGCCCACTTCTCCTTCTCCCTCTGCTGCTCCCCCTGCTTGTGCTCTCTTTCTCTCTCTCTCTCTTTGTGTCAAATAAATAAATAAATAAAAATCTAAAAAAAAAAAAAAAAAAAGGTACAACAGGCCAGCCTGGGTCCTGTTAGCCCAGGTGATTTTAGTTACACCTCCCAAATATGTTGTTAATCCCTGGAAGGCAGGGCTTGTAGCTCAGGGTTCTGTCGTCTGATTCCCCAGCTCAGTTCTGGGCACACAGCAAATGCACAACAAAAGCTTGCTGTTTCAAAAAAAAAAAAAAGTTTGTTGTTTCATTAGCCCCATTGGAGTCACATAAAAATGATAAAGAGAAATGTAACATATTCTGTCCTCCTCTCAATTTCAGTAAGTAGAAAGTATAATGGTTCTTGAAACCACAAACAATGCTCTGGATTTGGGGCCACGGAACTGACCAATGTGTGGGTCGGCTCGGGCTCATGGTTTGATCATGTCTACATCAGTGGTCTTTCTTGAGGTCGGTTCATCTACTTAGCGGCGAAGGAGTGACAGCAGTATCCACAGTGCTGATCAACAGGATTAGCGCCCCCATCAAATGTGCATGAACGTTTTCCATAAACTTCTGTAAATCTATAAATTTGAAACAATGTAGTAATGTGAGGGTCGAAGGAGGAAATGCTCACATCTGGCTGTGGAGAAAAGAAACTTTTTAAAGAGGCTATCTAAGGGTAGTAGCTAAAATAATTTTCTTCTTTTTAGGTTGTTTAGGATTCAGACTTTCCTGTTTTCCAGATGCAACTGGTAGAAATGTGTTAATGGTGAAGGTAGATTGAATGGGGCGCACACTCTTGCCTGGGCTTAAATCCCAGCACATTTGCATTTGCTCACTGTATGTGGGACTTCAGCCAAGAGACAAATTATCTGACCCTTAGTGTCCTTTTTCACAAACAGGAGTGATAATCTAGATGTGGCAGGGCTGACAATTATGAACCTTCCCTGCACCCCTCGAACAGTGCCTGCAACATGGTATGGGAAAACTGGGTGTCCCCCCATTTCCTGGGGTTCTCTCAAGAAACCCAGTTGTCTAGGGGACAGATTACAGTTAGAAGCCTTCTCCTACTAAAAGACAGTAATTGTTTGTTTTGGTTATAATATTTAAAGACTCATTTATAATTATATATATAATTTATACATATGTATGTGTTTGTATATATGTACATATGTGCACACATATAGAGAGATATTCTTACAGTAAAAAAAAAAGTTGAAACAATACCAATAAAGCAAAAGGTCTAATCCCCTTTTCGGAGGTAGGTTTCCTTTTTAAAAAATCAGTTTACACCAGTGAAATATGAAGCCAGATTATTGTCCTATCTGACTTCAAAGATCAGACAGCTGGAATTTGTTCCCTTGAGGCATAGTCAAATCTAAAACCACCCTCAGGAGGCTCTAGAGAAATGCACTTAGCAGCCCCAGTGATTTGTGGGTTGGCAGTCTCTTCCTGGGTTCTGACTGGGGCCAGATCAGCTGTCTCTAGCCACTCTTCAAACGCCCTCCTTACTCACTCTGCCCTTTACCCTTGCCAGGAACACACCACGCTGCTGTGGTGTATAAGAACAAGCTTGGGATCAGGAATCAAAAGATGGCAATGCTCAAAGCCTAGTGCTTCCTGCTACTAGCCAGTAGCACAAGGCAGGTTATGGAAACTGCTTCCCAACTTCCTCATCTGTGAAATGGGAATGGTAGTTATAATTCTGTCACAGGATTGCTGTGAGCTTTGAATGACATCTTGCTTTAGAATCTTGAAGTGCTTCTAAAATATGAGCCATTATTATGACATATATATAATAAAGAATAAAAGAGAGTTTGGAAGGTAGAAGAATGGGAAGTAATAGGTTTAATTGCTTATGACTCCCTTTTAACCATGACCTAATTTCACAAAATCTCACTGCTTTCATCCTTTGCCTTTGTACAGGATCTACTCACACCGCAGTTTGTAGCTCTAGAGTGGTTGGCAATGAAGCCCTCTGAGTCCACAAAGGTTTCCGAAGCACCTACTTAGTGCTGGCTCCCCACCACACCAGTGAACAAAGCAGACGACAAGATCTGCCCTCAGGGTGCTGACCTGACTTTAGGAAATCCCAGGAATGGTCCCCCAAGCAAGTTCTCTGACACCCAGCTGCTGTAGTAAGGTTCCAGGGTCCTGTTTCCTCATCTTATGGCCAATAGAATCCTGGGGGCACAGGTCTCTCGGAAATCTACTACTTGGCTTTGGTCCAGGGCAGGCATTTGGAATTTTAAGCCGGGCCAATGTTTGGTGCTCAGAAGTTGGACAGGAACCATGTGCTGAGTGCCAGCAATGCTGTGTGAGAACTAGTATCTGGGTTTAATTTCCACTGTCTGTCAGAGGGAAGCTTTGATCAGACCCTGCATTTTTTCACTTCTCCTAAGTGACTAGAGGCTACTGCCGGCCCATTACCACTGCCTCTGTGTGAGCTCTAGGTTGGCCGTGATAGCAGAGATTTATTTACATGAATTTCCTCCAAATTGCCCTGCCCATCGCCTACCTCTCTCCCCTGCGGTCAGGGCACAGTGAGTGAGTACTGAGGGCTCAACCTGGGAGTGAACGCCTGTCCAGGAAGCTAAGGGATGGGAAATGGGGAGGGGGACCCACACGTATCGCAGAAGGAAGTGCAGCACCAGTAAGTGACTGCAGCTGGCCCTTAATGGCTTTTCTTCTCTGTCGTCATTTTCCTTTAAGCCCAAAAGAAACTCTTTGTAATACGTGTTAAAATTATGGTTCAGATTTCTGATGATCAAGTTACATAGATTAAAGTAATGGATACCAGACTCCGCATCAATTCAGGTATAAATATGGATGAAATGAATGTACATTATCCACTGTTATAAATCCGTGTGTTCAAGGAAAGATATAAATCTCCTGAACCTTTTCTACCTCAGGGTATGAGGGTCTTTTTTTTTTTCTCAGTGTTTTCGATGAAATTATGATTTGGAGTAATTTGCTGGTTTTGCAGAAACCCCTGGCTTTTTTTTTTTTTTAACAAGAAAGGGTAGAGTATATTATTTATAATGGCGAGTCATTAAAATGCTCCAGGAAGTCATCATTGCAGAGGGGGTTGGAGAGGGAAGGGGTTATACGGCATTCCAGATGTGCATGTGTGGAGAAGGGCCGTGCATTTGGAGAAATTTATAGCACCTGGCTCCACTGTAAAGGGTACTTGGCCCGGGGGCGTTTCTGTTCTCTCTCCCTCCCCTCAGCCCTATCAACACTGTACAAGCAGGGGCTCAAAGGCGTCGGTGCGTGATGGACACATGGCCACAGGATGTTGTGGTCTGGAAAAGAAGACTGAGTTCTCACTCCTGCTAAGCCACAGGGCTGATGAAAGTGAGCTCCTTGCAGCTTGGGGCCCTCAGAGGAGCATGAAGAGGCCTTACCATGAGAGGGAAAGAACAGAGCCACATGATTTGTAGAAATGTGTTACCCCAGCATGCTGCTCGACAGCTGCACGTTTGGTCACCTTAGTCTACCTTCTGTAAGCTCACAATCTGTAAAATGCAGGTACTAATACACCTTCCAGAAGGTTGGTGTGAGGACTAAATGAGATTCCAAGTGTGAAGGCACCTAGTGCAATTCCTTCCTTCAACCCCCTACCCCCACCCCACTCAGGCTCCTAACCTGAAGGTTAGTAGACTCATGCCCACTGTTGTCCCAAATGGGATTGCATCATGGTCTCCCAGCCACTCTCCAGATCCCCTCAGCTAAGGCTACTGCTGATCCCACATGGAGGTTCAGCTCCTTCTAAGTCCTGAGAAGTCAGTTAAGAACTCAACGAGTTAGGCCAGGTCTTTCTTTGGTATTGCTCCACTATCCCTCCTCTGCAGCATCCAAATTGGCAAACAACCACTTCATCCTCATCCCAGTGAGCAAAAGGGAAAATGGCAGAAGGCAGGGCATGTCCTTTCCCGCTAGGGACTAGCCTACAAAGGATGTATGTCACTCTGCTTCATATTCCACTGGTCAAGAACATTCTGGCCCTGGTGGGCAATATAGTCTTTAGCTGGCATAGCCACTGACCTAGCCGAATTCCCTTACCGTGGAGGAAAGTGAGATGGATATTGGGAGATAATTAGAGCCCCTTCCAGGAGAAGTCACACGGACTTGTGCCAGAAACTCAAACAGAACCATATGCTTAAAGAGAGAGACTTGGGTTCTGTGGGGGTAGAGAAAGGACGATTGTTACCCCATGGATCACGAAATGTGTTTGTGTCTCATAATCAGATTAATCAGGATGTAGATAGGTGGCCTACTTCGTTAATGTGCAAATTCCAGAGGCCAAGGTAACTGGGCCTGTCCCATGATGGGTCAAGTAAAGTTTACTTTCCTCTGCAGCTGTAATAAGTCATCTTGTGCCTCCCCAATGCCCAACATGTTTTTCAACTTTTTACTTGCAGTGCATTTCTTATGGTCTGCCATAGAGCTTAACTATTCATTCAATAATTGTCAAGTAAATGGATGAGTGAATGAATAAATGAGTTAGAGAGCAAAGTGAAGGACAAGTAGGAATAGGGCGAGAGGATGGCAGTGGTGTCTGGGGCACTTTCAGTAAACAGAACTAAACCATCTCTACTCTCCTGAGCCACCACCTCCCTTACTCTTATTTATTTGTTTTTTTACGATTTATGTATTTATTTTAGAAAGAGCGTGAGCAGGAGAGGAAGAGGGAGAGGGAATCTCAAGTGGACTCTGTGCTGAGCAGAGAGCCTGATGTGGAGCTTGATCTCATGACCCTGAGAGCACAACTCTGAGATCACTACCTGAGCCAAAACCAAGTGCCAGATGCTCAACCAGCTGCAAAACTCAGGTGCCCCACCAACTCCGTTTCTCTTCTCAACTCATTACTCTTCTGTCCTTCTCATTTATACAGAGAAAAGAAAAAAAAATTCCTTAGTGCCTACACCAGCCCAGCAAACTTACTAGCCTGTATGTCCATCCTTCTTTTCTTCCCTTTTATTAAATTGAGTAAGGTATTCCACCAGAACCTGCTCTTCCTCCCTTCTGCTCCTCAGAGCCTTGTTCCGCCACTGTGCCCTCTCTTATGCATTTTCATATTCTTCCTTCTCTGCTGGCTCCTTCAGACTTTAAGTGGGTTCAAATTTCTCCCATCTTGAAAAAACAAATACTCAATCCCTATCTAGAATTGTATCTCTCCCCTCCCCCCTCACAGCCAGTTTCTTAAAGGAGTTGGCTGAAAGCACCGTTCCTCTGTCTAGAACTCTACAACCTTTCCATCCACTGAAGTTTGGCTTCTATTCCTGCCATGACCCTGATGTTGCTGGTTAAAGTCACTGATGATCTTCCAAGGGAATCTTGCAGTTCTTACTTGACCTCTCAAAAGCGTTTGACCCTGTTGATCATTCCCTTTTCAAGAAGCTTCTTCCCGTGGCTTCTGTAAAGCACCATCTATCCTAGTTTTTCTCCTACTTCCTGGGTCTCCTATGGACTCTCTTTCCCTACTCATGATTAAATGTTAATGTTTCTCAGCCATCTGTTCTGGGCTGTCTTCTATTCTCACTCTACACACGGATCCCTGGACATGACATCCGCTGCAACCATCTCAAGGCAGATCTAATCTGTATACATATGATACCCAGAGAGGAAATATCCTCTCCTCTCTCTACCATGTAGCTCTAACTACCTCTTGGACTTCTCCATTTAGATATTCTAGAGGCACCTAGGACACTGCTTATCTAAAATTAGATTCAGGCTCTGCCACTTCTTATTCTTGTACATTGCTTCTGTCTCATTTGTAAGGCAAGGGTAATAATAATGCAGGATTATAGTGTGACCAGATGGATTGATATGTAAAAATGTGATATGTATATGTATACTGTGAAGTGATCTTTGCATGTAAAGGATAACAGTTAATTTATGTCAACCAGTAAGGCTTCAATGAGTATCTACAGTGTGTCCTGCATGGTTCTGGCAATTACAGAATAGAAGAAGCATGGCTTCTATCCTAAGGAACTTACAGGTTGATCGGTTAAGGGGAAAATAAATGATGAGGCACTTAATGTGATTTAAGCAACAGGAATGGAAAGGCCAGTGGCATCACCACTGGAGTTCTAGAGGAGTCCTCTATTTCCTTCCAGCCTCACTCATCCTTTTCTTAAAGGTATTATCCTGCCCACAGCTGGGAAGAGAGCTCTAGTTATCAAATGACCTCTCACCCATAGACACAGTCTTTTGGATTGGTATTCATCTGACCTAGGTTCTGTGGATCAAAATGTTTCTCCCAAGGAGATGTCATTCAGGCAGGTCTGAGAAATGGTAATGTAGAGATAACTCCAGATTTAATGCCATGGGACATGTAAAGTTTATAGGTAATAAATCCCAAAAATCTGGTAGTGAAATCCTGTCCACTAAACGGAGAATGGAACACATAAGCAGGGACAAGAGGAAATGAGATACCATGTGGTTCCAGGGAGAGCAATAGAGAATAGAAGCTCTAGAATGGCTTTCCAGTTCTCCTGTGACCTGGCTGGGTTTCCAGCAATCATGTTGACTTGCAAGTCTAAGTCCTGTGTTCATTCTACTACATAGGGTACCATATCACATTTATGTTTATCTTTAAAATTATAGAAAAATATTTCAACATTATGCTCTTAGTGTCTTACCAATGTAGATGTAAATTGCAATTTGATTCAAGTTGACCAGAATATATGGGGATTTGATGTTTTTCTGCCTCTGGTTTCTAATGGAAATTACCTTCCTCCATACATCCATCACACATTAATTACTTTAATAACAATAATAGTTTCTGTGTTTTGCTTTTACAGTAGTTTACCATTTACAAAGGGATTTCACATACGTTATCTCATTTGAGCCTCACAATAATTCAGTGAGGCTCAGAAAGAGTAAGTGAATTATTTAAAGTTACACAGCAGGATTGAGACATAAATTGAGGTCTCCTGACTCTTAATGCAGTGCCAAGGCAAATTAAAAATATAAACGTTCAATCAGTGCATTCGCCAACTTAGGCCTGAGAGAGAGTGTGTGCAGACACCTCTTGGAGCATTGCAAAGCCTCTTAAGTCATTCTCGTGTGCCTGTTATATTCAAATTCCCAGAGTTCCAACGGTGGAGAAAGTCCAAATTCAGTTCACTTCACCAACATTTTGTGATTTCTGATTATGCGCTGGCTCAGAGCTAGGCCCTTATTCTTTGTGAATAGACTTGCTGAATCTGAAACGTCTGTATTAGAGCAGGTAGACAATCAAGCCTGACCCGTTAAAACATCAAGTATAACTTTCAAGAGGTCTTCTTTACAGTGATAGAAGTTGTGTTACCCAGGGATGGTAGTCAGCTGTTTTGTGGAAACTTCCCATCTATTCAGCTCTGACATCTGGTTCCCAGAACACCTGATATAGGGGATGCTGAAAGCAAAGTAGCATGGCAGCTCAAGGCTTCTGCTACCAAAAGCAAGAGCTTCCACATGCTCTCATAAGACTTGCAAAAGCTGCTCAGTCATTCCTGGGACAGTCATTCTCTCTCCCATCTATTTGGAGAGAAGGAGGAAATCCAGTTTGCAGCACCCTTTTCAGAAGGTGGCCCAAGGAAATGCTCCCAAATATTCCCCAGGCTCAAGAAAGCAGAGAACTTCCCAGGAGGAGGAATAGGTGACCTCCTTGCCACATAGTCTAAGAATAGGCTTGGATGATAGAATGCATGTCAGCCTGTCCCCACTGTCCACAGGCCCTGCTTCATATGGCGGTTGCTCCTGCCCCTCCTCCCTTGCAGATGAAGAGATGGAGGGCAGGTGACATAAAGAAAAGGAGTGTTGTGCGGGGTTTGACTGGAAGGTGAGCTTAATGAACAAAAGGACACTAAACTACCCATCGTACCCCACTGGCAATTCTGCCTTCTCCCAAGGTCCCCAAGATCAAAAGGGAATCATTTAGGTACCAAGTCTCTGAGTAAAGAATCAGAAAACAGGGCTACCAAAGTTTAGGTTTTGATCCAGTTCCCAGAAGAAGCATCAGCTGCCTTTTCAAGAAGTGAGTTTGTCTCGGGTACAATAGCTGGGACCCTTCCATCTCTAATGTACGGGAAGAGGAACTATCAGGCAAGGCTTTGCCCTTAAAGACTCCTTTGTCTGTCATGATCTCAGAGCAAACCTTCAGATCCTCGATAGGCCCAGCATGTGGCCCTGTCTCCTCTCAGGGGGAGCTCCAAGCTCCTCTCCCTAGGCCCTCTAGCCACAGCCAAGCTGCTCAGAAATACCTGCTCCTGCAAGACCTAGGGCTCAGGAGGGGCAGCAGTCTGGCTGAAGGGACTGCCTGCTACTGGGCCACATTTTTAGTTAGAGCAGAGGCCAGTCTTGCCCAGCAGTGCCTCAAATCCTGTCCCTTCCCGACCCAAGCTTCTTGGGCAGAGCCTCACACAGCTGCACGCAGTTTGTAATCCCAGGCAGGCTATAATCTAATTTAATTGCCTCTCAGAGGCCCCTTACTTTCTACTTGGAGGTCCAGAATACCAACAATACCTCCTCACCCCAAAGGAATCAGAAGCCAACAGCCCTTCCGTTAGTAGGAGACATCAGACCTCAGCGGGCCTCAGCACTGCCATGAGGAGGGCAGGATGAAGTGGAGTCCAGAGCCCAAACCCAGGAAGGACAGCAGAATCACAGACAGAGACAGATGTGAGCCGTCCTCCAAGAGACACTGCATAGATGTGGGTAAATTCAGTGTGCCCAAGGGCTGTAACTCAGGGAAGAGAGAATAAATCTCCCAAAGGACCTATCAGTTTGCCCCTTTGTGTAACCGCCCCCAAAAGGTAACCTTGAAAATTCACCTTTCATCCAGTGTAATCCAAAAGGAACCCCATTTTCCTCTGTGGCTTTTCTGTTTCTCAGATACATTAACTCAACTATCTTTTGCTGAGTCTGTGAAACAGGCATTTCTCTGGGATCTACCCTGGAAAGGCAAGAGTGAGCAACACTCAGTTTGATATTGCTTTGCCCTTACTTAAGCTGTTGGGGGAATAAATAAGTCAACTGACAGTTACAACTCAGAGTGATGGGGAAAACACAGGGGTCACTGGTCCAGTTGGCCTGGTCATCAGAGGTGTGAGAAGGCTTTTTCTGGAGTCAGATGCCACACAAGAGTCCCAGAAGAGGTCACAGCCAAGCACAGTGGCTTGGAAGAGAAGTGTCATTTAGATCACCGATCACCAAGGGAATTAATAAGTGACCCTTTGATAGTCTTTTTTAAATAGGCGCTATTCTAAGCTCCTAATATGTACTCATTCATTTAATCCTCATAGTAACCCCATGAGGTATGTAATAATTATTAGTCTCACTTTATAGCCAAAGAAACCAGGCTCAGAGATGTTAAGTAGTTTGTCCAAGGCCGTGAAAGCCTCAGATTCTTCCCCAGTCTGGCTTTGCAGACCATACTCTCAGCCCATTGCATCCATGTCCTCTACTCAGTGACAAAATCTCAGACAGCTGGAGCCAGAAAGTAAGGTGGGAAGCCCAGAATTAACAAAGAGGTGTGAAAGTGAGAGCAGGGACTTTGTATACCATATCGAGTCCTCATTTCCTGAACTAGTGTGCAGATATTGCCAGAGACATACGGTAAGAGGTCAGGGGACATGATAAGCCATCATCCATCATTTTGGAAGTCTGTCTGAAGTTTGTACTCCAAAACTATTTTGATGATACACCACACAAGAACAACAACAGGCAGCTACTTGATCCTACTTTTCAAATGTTTTGCTTATCATACATGGTTTACAAAACAGAACATGTTTAATTCTGTTTCCTACAGCGGGTTCCCTGATAACTATAAAAGTACAGAAAATTCTTGTTTGTGTGTGTGTGTGTGTGTGTGTGAGAGAAAGAGAGAGATTTGGGGGCTTATTCTTTTCATTTATTTTAAAGAATCATGATCTTGGGTTTGAGAGTATTTATCAGTGATTAAGAAGAGGAAGTTTCAAGCATTAACTTGAAAACGTAAGAACTCTACAAAATAGCAAAACCTAGACGTAACCGGAAGTCACTGACCATCCAGAAAGCCATGACACTGCCTCACTATACACTTCACAGGAGAAAAATAGCAGCACTAACCAACCATAACTAGTGAACGAATAGTTTATTTCAGAAGCTAGCTTTAAAAGTTTGAGCCTGGGTGGCTCAGTCGGTTAAGTGCCCTGACTTTTGATTTCGGCTCAGGTCATCTCAGGGTTGTAAGATCAAGCCTGGTGTCAGGCTCCGTGATGGGCGTGGAGCCTGCTTAAGATTCTCTGCTCCCCACTCCCTCACACTCTTTCCCTTTAAAAAAATAAAAATAATAATAATAAAAAATAAAAGTTTATGCTTACATGCTTCTTAAAATATGTACCTTGTTGTTATGTAATCTTTTGCTTCAAGGGGCTTAAACTTTGGTGTCTCTTATGTAAGAAGAATTTTAAATATAAATGTATAAGTACATATGCATTTGGCATTAATTTTTTTATTCCTGCAAATATTGGAGGACAGTTATCTGAACTTTTTGAACCCAAGAGAACAATTTAGATGGGACCGACGTGATGAGAAGTCAAGCAAACAAAATATGCTTAACACTTCTTTTGAGTTCATATCAAAAATCATCTTGAAAGGAAAAATGTAAGGGATAGGTGTGGGGAGGGGTATAGCTGAATCTAGTTAAGGTCAATAAGAGGCAGCCATGCTGAAATAAGGTGCCATTATTGATTGACACCATTGCCCACTGCTTTTTTATGTGCTCAGACACATATTCTTGACAATTAGTTGAGAACTGGAGTTAATTTCATTCTTTAATGTCTAACTCTTAAAACACTGATGCCAGCTCTGTAGTTGTTTTGTCTTTCCTATATTATTTTCAGATTGAAAGCATCAGTATTTAGGGCGCCTGGGTGGCTCAGTGGGTTAAAGCCTCTGCTTTCGGCTCAGGTCATGATCTCAGCGTCCTGGGATCGAGGCCCGCATCGGGCTCTCTGCTCAGCAGGGAGCCTGCTTCCTCCTCTCCCTGTCTCTCTGCCTGCCTCTCTGCCTACTTGTAATCTCTCTCTCTGTGTCAAATAAATAAATAAATAAATAAATAAATAAATAAATCTTTAGAAAGCATCAGTATTTAAAATAAGTGCTGGTATTAAAATGTTTATTTGCAAAGTAAGGACATGATATAAGCATTTTGAAAATGATACATAAATTTTGAAATGTTTACATATGTGTAAAATAATATGTGCTTGCACATAGACACCTATGACTTCAGTGCTCAGATAAGATTAAGACCATCAGGCACTCGGGAATTAGTCACCTTTGTATTATTCTCGGAGAATGCATCACCTTAAAAAATACATTTCTTGTATTTCTCAGTATGTTCAATGGGGGCAGAAAACTGATAAATCTTATTTAATAAATAGAGTAGAGAGAAGATTCATCTTTTAAGATAAAGCTAAAACGAAATGAGTTGTGGCTTACAAAACTCATCTTATTCTGCAAAATGTGTATTTGTTTAACCAAAGATTACTGAGTCATGATTTTCTAATGAAAGGCTGAACAGCTCTTTTTGTCATAGAAGAGAAAGACACATAAGAAAGAAGAGGAACTTGTATAAAGTGAAGGATTTCATTGTCCTCCTCAGTGATTAAAAGGTATCCACACATTCTGGTTCTCTGGAGGTATTTCAAACATTGTATGAACAGATGAAAAACAAAATTGAATTTTTTGTTTTAACAGAGTGATGCTTGGCAATTGAACGATGTGGATTAATTATGAGAATTTGTTTTTGAGACCCTTAGTCCATTTACATGTCATGAAAGTTACAGCAGTAATAGGAAAATGAAGAACACTATCAGTCATGTTTCTCTAGAGTGACCATATACTTTATCATCCAAATCCATAATGAAAGTGGGTCCTATTAATTGAGAATGAAAGTTGGCCCAATTTATTAATATCCAGGACAATGTTGTAAGCCAGGACTGTCAAAGGACTCTAATAAATGTTGTGACTGTATATTTTGCCCTATATCCCCAGACACCCCTGTTCATGTTCACACGCATGCACACACATACACACACGAGTGAGAAGGAAAAGCAAAGGACAATATATGCAGCACTATTTCCCTGTGTGATGGTTAATTTTGTCAGCTTGACTGGGACACAGGGTACCCTGATATTGGACAGAACATTATTTATGGGTGTGTCTCTGAGGGTGTTTCTGGATGAGATTGTCATTTGAATCAATAGACTGAATAAAACACATTGCCCTCCCCAATGTGAGTGGACCTCATCCAAGTTGTAGATGGTCTGCATAGAATAAAAAAGTAGAGGAAGGAACAGCTAACTCTCTGCCTAACTGTTTGAGCAGGACATCAGTCTTCCCTTGCATTTGGACTAGGAAATATACCTTTAGCTCCCCTAGTTCTCAGGGCTGTGGGCCTGGACTAGAACTATATCACTGGCTTTCCTGGACCTCCGGCTTGCAAATGGTGGGTTAGTCTCCACAATCACATTAGCTAATTCCTTATAGTAACTCCTCCCCACCTCCCCACCCCCCAATATATATCCTTTAGGTTCTGTTTCTCTGGAGAATCTTAATACACCCTAAGGTAGTGAAAGAAATCGACAAGTAGACTACTGACATGAGTACAACATATGCCACAAGAGACTTGCGGTTGATACGGGCCCCTTCCATCCCTCCCATCTCTGATCCCATGCTACATGCTGTATTTACCTGCTTCTTTTTTTTTTTTTAAAGATTTTATTTATTTATTTATTTGACACGGAGAGAGATTACAAGTAGGCAGAGAGGCAGGCAGAGAGAGACAGGGAGAGGAGGAAGCAGGCTCCCTGCTGAGCAGAGAGCCCGATGCGGGCCTCGATCCCAGGACGCTGAGATCATGACCTGAGCCGAAAGCAGAGGCTTTAACCCACTGAGCCACCCAGGCGCCCTGTATTTACCTGCTTCTATACTTGTTAGTATTTCTCTGGAAGAGTTTGAAAAGAATGCTGTAGGCAAACAGGAATTTACTGAAGGAGTTTAGACCAGAGGCCTCCCAAGATTTGATTCTAGAAAGATCACTCACTGTTGCTGCAGAGAAGCTAATGGAGCAAAGTGGGCTAAAAACTGAGATATAGATTCAACCAATGTAGTCAGTTGCCCAGGTGAGAAATAATGAAAGATAGAGCCCAGACCCTGAATATGAATAGAGAATATGAAGAAGCTTTACCACTTCAGGTCATAAGTGGCTTTGGTCAATGGAGACTCTAACCTGACTCTATATAACTTGATGTTCAGAATCAATTAATTCAGTGTTTCAAGACTTTAGTTCCAGATTTGTTTGAGAGGAACTGACATGGCAAAGAATTTCCACTCCATTCAACTGAGGCCAGACTATGAGTTCACCAGATCCAAACATAGCCACCTAGGCCCATTTCCCCGAAATCGGATAGTCAGAAAATAGAAGTATAGCATATTTTCTTTCACAAAATCTGCATAGGAAGTAGGAATTAGATTCAAAGTGTGACAGGGGAGGAAGAAGAAAAGTAAAATAGAAGGAGATGAACATTTGTTAAAAGGTGGCAACATGGTAGTCACTGTGGAAGGCACTTGGAACATCTGCTTGGGATGGATCGTAGGAACGGCTCCTCCCGCTTCATAGTTGGCGCGAGGTACATTTCCCATGGTCCTATAGTTGTTGACATGGGATTCAAGATTCAAAGCAGATGTATCTACCTTCAGAACACACGTTTCTCCTGGCCTCTGCGTGATGCTGTTTGATCTAGTGTGCAGGCGTGACTGGGTTTGGGGACCACCCCTCCTAGAGTAACATTTTGCTTCCTGACAAGAAAACGGGAAGCCCCCAATGTAGTCTAACTAGCTTCTTTCTGGAACAAGTAGGTCTTCCTCAAGTTCTTTTCATGATTAAATTTTATCCCTAAAGGCCCAAAATTAGGTCACTTACATCTATGAGTTCCAGTTCCACTTCACCTACTTAATTAACAAACTTTAATCCAGTGCCTTGGATAGGCCAAGCCCGTGGCCAGGCTACCGAATAAATAAAGGCTGACCCTGCCCTCAAGAAGCTGTCAGCATAGAAGAAACTTGAAATGCATTTAAGTAGTCACAATGTAAGGTAAACTTAGATAATTAGCGTATGAAAGACACATTTGGAGTGATAGGGAAATTTTAGAAGAGATCATCCAAGCAAAACTTGATAGGTGAGGAGGCATTTGGGCTGGACTGGGAAGAAGTTAAATGTGTGGCATGGGTGTAAGGAGTCTCTTAGGGCCAGGAGTGGGGGTGATGATAAACAGAGGCCCTGAAGCAGTAATTAGGAGCATGGGCAGGGAACAGCAAGAAGCGGTGTGGTGATGAGAAGCCCCATCCAAAGACAGTGAGGAGAGGGTGTTGGATGTTTTTCCGCATTCAGACACTGACATTTGAGAGTTTGATTGGGTTCCTGGCTATTCTCAGGAGCTGCTGTGGCAATCTTCGAGGTTGGTGCAAGGCTGAGTCCTTCTATCTTTGTGCAGTCTTTTTCCGTTTGATGAGTCCCTGGACATATGAAATCCTCCTCCTCTCCTGGTACTGTTATCAAACCTCATACTTGCATTCAAAATGGGGTCAAAAAAGAAGAGAAGAAAAGGGCAATTGATTTGTATGTTTCAGTCATTTCCTTGGGAACACGCTGAGCTTTTACTCTGGGGTGACTGCGAAAGAGACCCTGCCTGTGATTAGATCTGTCAGGCAGTGGCTGTGTTACACGAGGTACCTGGGGAAATAAAACCACGGGCAATTGCCAGTGCCTGCATGCTCAGAAGGCCGTCTGCGTGCAGTACAACAATGGCGGAGTGTGTGTGTGTGTGTGTGTGTGTGTGTGTGTGTGTGTGTGTGTGTGTGTGTGTGTGTGTGTTTGTGTGTACAGCAACCATGTGGCTAGGACTTGGTGGCCAGGGGATTCTAGATTTGAATTCTTGATTTCAATTTGGACAGATGATCTCTAAGGCTCCTCCTCAAATCTCAGATTATAGGACTCTGTGTACGTGGACACAATGAAATGATGCCTAAGGATACGTCAAGTGGACAGGTTCCCGTGTGACCTCTCATCTTGACTCTATCTATTCCAAATACCACGCGGCTACCAGAGTGGCATTCCTAAAATATAAATCTGACCACATCATCCTCCTTTTCTTGCTTAAAGGCCTTCAATATCTCCCACTTATCTAGAGGATAAAGCCCAAGCCACCCACGACTTACCATGACCTGACCTTGGCTTACTTCTCCAGCTTCAGCTGCCAACATCCCCCATGTCACCCTTTATGAGCCGGCAGCAATGGATAATGTGTCCACGTCTTCCAGTTTATGTTGTTTCCCTCCGCCTGCACGCCCCCCTTACTCTCTCAATCACGCACAGGCTAGAATGTCGTTCTCAGCCTTCCTTCCTGGCTAACATTCCCCCATTTGTTTATTAAGACTCAGTTCAGTTCTTGTTGCCTTCAGAAACCTTCCCTAAGAATACTTATCTCAGAGCGGTACCCATATTTCCTTCTCATCCTTAAAATATTGAATTCTAAAGTATCTCCTTATATGATGCCTTCTCTAAACCATAACCTCCGCCGGGTCAGGTACTTGATTTTATGTGTCTTCGAATCTCTCGTGCCTAAGTCAGGGTGTAGCACGATGTTGCACACAGTGAGTGTTAACTGCATAAATACTAGAGGAGAGGGATGGATGGGTAGTGGATGGAAATGTACTTTAAAAAGTAGATAAATTCCAGGATTCTTTTTCCAATCTTGAGGTGATGATTGATTTTAGGTATCAACTTGATGGGGCCAAGGGATGCCCAGGTAGCTGGTTAAACATTATTTCTGGGTGTGTCTGCGAGTGTTTCTGGAAGAGATTAGCATTTGAATTAGTGACCTGAGTCATGCAGATGATGTGGGTGGCATCATTCAGGCTGCTAAGGGACTGAATAGAACAAACAGGTGCAGGGAGATTGAATTCTCTCCCTGCCTGATTACTCAAGCTGAATCAAAGATCTCCTCTTGCCCTCATTGCTCCTGCTTCTCAGGCCTTCAGACTCAGGAGGGCATCTACACCGTGGGCTCTCCTGTTCTCTGGCCTTCAAACTACATCACCGGCGTTCCTGAGTCTCCAGTTTGCAGACAGCAGATTATGAGGTTCTCTGCCTCTGTAACCACAAGAAGCCAAGAAGCCAATACCTTATAATAAATTTTATATAAAGAAATAGGAGAAAAAAATATATATCCTATTGGTTCTGCATCTCTAGAAAACCTTGACTAATACACTTGGCAAGGTGTTATTTTATTTTACAGGAGTAGCTACTGTGCCACAGAAAGGCAAATGTCACAAAGCTAAACCTTTAAAACTGCAATCAGAGTCCCTTATTCCTAATATAGTGCTCATTCCTCTGTCCTTAGCACCTCTCAGCGACTAAGTACTCATTGTTTTTTGAATCCTGAATTGCTTAGACTTAGAATTCTCCAGCTCAAAAGAACCGAATGGAAAATTCATCCTACCATATTCCCCCCACATTTTCTCTTTTTGGTAAATAATTAAAAGCTAGAAGTGGTCATGTGACTCAACACCTCATTCATCCTTGAAAATCCTACTCAGTCATAATCACTACTGTCATCCTGAGTAACTGTAGAATGACGACAGTGATCGATGCTACAGAAAAGTAGGCGGTATAACAAAGGCTGATGATACAATAAAGAAAACTAACCAAATCAGCAGTCTGATGATTAGCTAATTAATCATTAAATAAATATTCATCGAATGAATACTATCTGCTAGAAACTCTCAAGTGCTGAGTACATAGCAGTAAGTAAACCATCTAAATCCCTGCTACATGGAGCTTACATTTTAGTAGGAGGGAAGAGACAATAAATATAAGGAAATAGATGCTATCTTGGAGAGTGATGTAACAGACATTAGCAGGCAAACAGAAAAAATTACTCCAAGAAGTAGAAAGAACATAGACAAGATCCCTTAGGAGTGTGAGGTCATAGAATGTTTGAGGAACTGAAAGAGTCTTATGATTTGAACATGGAGATAAGGGTGTCACCAAAGAGACCAGAGCTGGATAGTCCTGTCTCAGATCATGGTGGGCCTTGAAGGTCATGTTGAATTTGGATTAGATCCTTGGTATAAGAGAAATCACTAGTGATTTTTAAACAGGAAGTAGTATGATTAGAGAGGGGTGTGTGTGTGTGTGCATGTTAAAAATATCTGGTCTTCATGTAGAAAATTACTAGGAAGGGAACAGTAGTTACTCTGGAGAGATAAGTCAGGAAGATATCCCTGTTATTTAGGTGAGTGATAATGGTGGCCTAGGCTAGGATGGGGCAAGCAGAAATGAAGTCGGGTACAGAGATATTTTATAGTCAGTGGAGAAAGAGATGTCAGGGTCAACCCCTAACTTTCTGTCTTGAGCAATTAGGTAGTTGAATATGACACCCAATGGGAGTGATAACACTGCAAGAAGAACTTACTTGGGATAGAAAGGAACAGTCAGGAGTCTAAGAATTATGTTTTAGACATGTCATAGTCAAGATGCTTATGAAGCATCAGAGTGGAGGTATTAGGTAATCCACTGGATTATATGAGTCCCTAGTTCACAAGACCTTGAGACTGGAAATTTAAGTCGAGGAATCTTGAAACATGTAAAGAATATATGAAGCCATGAAGTGGATCAGTTCCCCTAAGGAGAGATTAAGATGGAAAGAAACTGAAGAAACCCAGCATGAAGAAGAGTCAGCAAAGGAGACTGAGAAGCAGAAGCAAAGGGGTAAAAGAGGAGATTGTAATGTTTTAGAGGCTGAGGAAAGAGTGTTGAATGCTGCTGACATTTCAAATAAGGGGCTGGCTCAAGATTATCTATTGTGTTTGTAACAAGGTGGTTATTGAACACTTTATCAAAAGCATTTCTAAAGAACTGAGCCAGATAGAATGGGTTGAAGAGTAGATGGTAGGTATGTTCAGACACCACGTGTTACTATTTTCTTTTTGAGGAGCTGGCTGTGAAAGAAAGTAGTTTCTATCACAAATGTGCTTAAATGAATTTTGGTTTTTTTATTCAATATCTATCCATGTTGCTGGACTGTAAACTTCTTAACATTAGGCAATACATCTTTCTTGTTTTCTTCTGTATATTTGAGACCTAACATACTTCTCAGTTCATTGTAAAGTTTAGTAACATTTGACAAGTAAATGAATAAAAATAAGTAAACAAGAATTTAGAGAATGTCTTGGACAACTATTTGCTGAAAAATGATTAAGTTGCATGTAGAATATATTCATGACATTGGAAGTTAATTTGTTGGTAGCAACTATATTGTCATGCTCTGTCACTGTCAAGGAGAGACTTTGGGCTGAAAAAAACATAATCTCAGCTCTGCTATTTTTTGGAAAAGAATTCTACTGTGACTGTTGTTTCCTTGAAACTTGCCTTTTCTTTGTCTCCAATGCTGTTGCCTTAATTCCAGCCCTTATTACTCTTCTTCTATTCCAATGCAATTTTTAAGTGCTCTAGGCACTGCAATCCCTTTGCTGCAATCTGTAAATCAAAATCAAAATAAAACCAAACTATAAAACCCAAATTTTATGCATATACTGATATTAAAAGAACTTTTCTCTATGTTTTACTGCTTGCAAAATTCTGGATAAATCACGCAGCTGACACTGGCTCATTCACCCCTGCATTGTTGGAGCCCTAAGCACGAGTTTAACCCACCTACTCAGGAATTCATTATTCCTCCAGGCTAGTTTCTCTCCACTTTACCCTCTTCTGAGTGATCTTAAAACACAGATGTGATCTTTTCATGTGAAATCCTTCATTGGCTCCTCATGACCTACAGGACAAAATACATACTCCTAGCCTGATTTACACGGTTTTTTATTTTATCACCCCTGAAAATTCCCTCGTCCCATCCATTGTCACAATACACATGTGGTCCAGCCATTCTGGATTGTTTGTAGTTCTTTGAACACCTCTTGGGATCTCACAGATTCACACATTTGCACAGCCTGATCTCTCTGCCTATAATATCTCTCTTCTACTTCACCCACCTAATTCCTCCATCTCTCCAGACTCAACTAAAAATCATTTGCTCTTCTAAACCTTCACACAGTCTTAATTATATGTCTCTCTGTGCAACTGGTGCACACCCTGGTTTAGCCTAATCTGCACATTGTATTTTTTTTAAGATTTTATTTATTTATTTGACACACAGAGAGAGATCACAAGTAGGCAGAGAGGCAGGCAGAGAGGAGGAAGCAGGCTCCCTGCTCAGCAGGGAGCCCAATGCAGGCCTCTATCCCAGGACCCTGAGATCATGACCTGAGCCTAAGGCAGAGGCTTTAACTCACTGAGCCACCCAGGCACCCTGCACATTGTATTGAAACTGACCCCATCTCTTTCCAGCACAACTCTGCCTAATGACATTTATTAACTCTTTAATGAGCTCTACATGAGTTGTCTCATGTAATTCTCTCAACAATCCTAGAAAATACATACTATAATATTGTATCTCACACATGCCAAAATTAAGACCCAGTGACTTGTCCAAGGTCACACAAGTATCAAGAGATAGAGCAGATATTCAAACCAAATTATCTGACACTGGAATATAGTTGGCCCTTGAACAATGTGGTGGTTAGGGGTGCCAACCCCCTATGCAGTCAAAAATCCACATACAACTTTTAACTCTCCAAAAACTTAACTACTGATAACCTTCTATTGACCAGAAGCCTTACTGATAACATAAACAGTTTATTAACATATATTTTGCATGATATACTATATTCTTACAATAAAGTAAGAATTAAATTATTAATTATTAATTATATTATTATATAATATAATATTATATAATTATATAATCATAATTAATATGATAATACTTATATTATTATAATATAAATATAATTATATATTATAATTAATTATAATTAATTATATGATTATAATTAATAATTATATTATTATATAATAATATTATATTATATAATTATATTAATAATTATAATTAAGAATTATTAAGAAAATCATAAGAAAGAGAAAATACATTTACAGTGCTATGCTGTGTTTATGGAAAAAGAATCCATGTTAAAGTGGACCCAAGCAGTTCAAGGGGCAACTATACCTACTCTTAACCTACTATATTAGACTCGAGCTTCTTGAGGACAAGGGGTGTCCTTGTTGTCAGATCTTTGCACTAGATTTGGAACAGTAAGAAGTTGGTAAATGTTTAATGTAAATGGAATGAATAAATTATTATGATCTATTTCTCTTATCTCTTAGACATTATTAGAAAAATTAGATTATGTGCATTTTTATTTTTCCTATGGTGTTCTAATGAGAGAGTCCAAACTAAAAAGGAGTCTAGTATAAATCAAAAGGGTAGAAGCATTGGAAGGCTTTCCAGGTAGATGAGAGATTAGATTTGTTTGGTTTCATGTCAAGAGCTTGAATTAGGGCCAAGGAAAGAAAGCATCAGGGAAATAGTTCTCACTCACTGGGAATTAAAATATTTTAACTTACAGAGCTATGTAAAGATGGAATGGGCTGTCCAGCAGGGTGATGAGGTTCCCATTCCTGGGGGGTGTGTAAGCAGAGGCTAAAGGACTATTTGGGGAAATGTGAGGAATTCCAATCATCTAATGAGGCATTTTATTGGATGACCTTGAACCTCTTTTCCGTACAGAAATTCTATGAGTGTATGAAATAGAAAGGTGAGAAGGAGGGGGAAGGAACTGAAATCTGAACAGATTGGATGATACATTTTAATTTTCCTGTTGGTATAACTGAAAGTCTACATTTGTGGAAGAGCAACATTTGTTGGAATTTATCTACTAAGTCAAAGAGAACAGGCAGATAGAAATAAGCCAGTTAAAAGAAATACTCCAAGGTATCAGTTCTGCCCTGGTCCTCTTATACCCTTGAACCTCATCATTTCTACCACTCCCTAACTTTCCTTTGAGGATAGATTTTTGTGAAATGTGAACACAGAGAACTAGAAATGGGTACTCCCTCTAATGGACCAGTTTTGAAAGTAGAAGAGACAGGCAGAGGGAAACTTCTCTAGTGGAAGAGAGATGGAAGAAATGAAGGGGAATTTCATGCTGGCTGGTGGGACAGAATGTTGTAAATAAATTCTCCACTTCTGTGCAAGTAGCAGAGTTAAGGATGATGGCTCTAGCCCCGGAGGCAGGGATGAACGCTTTCACCTATTAAAGCGTTTCAAGTTTTTTCCTAGGCTTATGGGAGAAAAAGAAAAGAACTGGGAGAGACCCATGAATGAAAAACAACATCTGATGAGGCCACAGCAGTCTTGGCTTGCCTGGGGGACTAACCCTTGAAGTGGGAGCCAAGGCTGTCGCGATGGGAAGGGAAGGCAGCAGCACCAGAGTGTGCTGGAGGACCCAGCAGTAGTGGCCAAGCCTCAGCACAGGAAGGGTGAGTTCGAGAGGCCTTCTAATACCAGAGAGCAAGGAGGGTTAGAGGACGGAAGCTGACATTCTAGTAGCTTGACTGGTGTGGCTAAACCAGGAAATTCCTCTTTGTTACTATTTCCTTCCTGGAACCATAACTTATTAGCAGCCCCTTCAGGTTTTACTTAAGCAACTTCAGGAGAAAAACCCTACATTGTTTTTGTTTCCCCAGAGTGTAGCTTAGTGCCTGAGACACCATGCACTAAATCAGTGTTTCTTAAATGATTGAACGAATGAATAAATCAATGAAGAGCGATCACTAATTTTGTAGAGGGACTCTATTATGTATTAGATACTGGGTAGAGGAGGGGATGGAATCTGCAAATGGGGAAGACAACATCCATGTTCCTAAGAAGATATATGTCAGGTAGAGAAGCTGGATATACATACGCTTAACACAATGAAATAAAGGTTGATGAAGGAGAAGGAAGTGCTGAGTTTACACCGAGTCTGGAAGTTACTTGCCCGAAATTCTATATGAGCACTTCAGTATTTTGACACCAGAGGGTCTTTTCTTTTTCTTTTCTTTTATTTCTACTTCTCCTGATTGTTGACGTAATAGGCCAGCATTTTGAATAATTTAGAAAATGTTAAAAGGCAGGACAAATATAAATCATAAGCTCACCGCTCAGCGGCAACCTATTACTACTACTTTGACATATTGCTTTCTAGACTTTTTCTTTGCATTTTTCTTCATAATTGAGATCATATTGCACCTAGAATGTTATGTTATTCTTTCCCCTCCCCACTTACCATGTCATTAAAATACCATTTCTAAGCATGATGTATGACTTTCTCGTAGTCCATTGTTATGTCTGTACCACAACTCATTTAATAATTCTCTTAATTCTCTTTCTGTTGGACGCTTGGGTTCTTCAAATTTTTGATACTGTGAAAATTAGACTAGATTCCTAGGAAAGTGATTCCTAGTCAAAGGGCAGAAATTATTTTTACAGTTTGTGATATGTCTTGTCCAAGTGCCCTTGTCTTAGTACATTTGGGCTGTTGTAACAAATTACCGCAAAGTGGGTGTCTTACAAACACCAAAGCTTTATTTCTCCCAGTTCTTGAGGCTGGAAGTCCAAGATCAAAGTGCCAGCAGATTTGGTATCCAGTTCCCAGACAGCTCTCCTTCCTCACATGGCAGAAGGGGGCTAGGGAACTCTCTGGGGCTTCTTTTATAAGGGTGTTAATCCTCTTCATGGGGGCTCCACCCTCATGACAGACTCAGCTCAGGATTCTCTACCTCCCAATACTATCCCACTGGGGATTAGGCTTTGACATATGAATCTGGGGGGGACAGATACATTCAGTCTATAGCAGCTATCTAGGATGATGGAACCAATTTATATTCTTACGGGTTCTTTGTGAGTACCCATCTTACCACATGGAGGGGGATTTTTTTTTTTTTTAACTCCAGTGTCGTTAACATACTGTGTTAGATTAGAGTAGGGGTATTTTTAAATTCTGTCCTGGCAACTGGGTTGTTGTCAGTTTTGCTAGTTCTCTGGCTAGAAGAGAAACCAGATTAAACAGCTACATTTAAATGTATATCATACTACTTTATCAAATTACCAAAACATTGGTATAACGATTAACCGGTATGGGCAAGTATTGATATGGTGCCTCTTAGGTTGTTGATGGCAAGATACAATTATGTAATGCTTTCAAAAAGGTAATTTGGGAATACTTTTTAACAAACATCAATGCCCATGTAGTTTAATGTCTGAAAATTCTTCCCAATGAAACAATTTAAAAAAAGAGTTATTTTCATCAAGGGGTGTTAATGCAAAAAAAGTGTTACTATGTTTGTAAATACTTAATATATAAGGGAATGTTTAAGTAAATCATGGCATATCTTCTCAATGAACTTGTGATGCATGCATTTTATTTTTAAATTTTTATCCCAGTATGTTAACCTACAGTGTTATGTTAGCTTCAGGTATACAATAGAGTGATTCAGCAGTTCCATACATTACTCAATGCTCATCATGATAAGTGTACTCTTTTTTTAAATTAACATATAATGTATTATTTGCTTCAGGGGTACAGGTCTGTGAATCCTCAGTCTTACACAATTCACAGCACTCACCATAACACATACCCTCCCCAATGTCCATAACCCAGCCACCTTCTCCCTCCACCCCCCAACCCTAGCAACTGTCAGGGTTTGTTTCCTGAGATTAAGAGTCTCTTATGGTTTGTCTCTCTCCCTGGTCCCATCTTGTTTCATTTTTCCCTCCCTTCCCCCCATGACCCCCCGCCCTGCCTCTCAAATTCCTCATATCAGAGAGGTCATATGATAATTGTCTTTGATAAGTGTACTCTAATTCCCTTCAACTATTTCACCCATCCCTCACCCACCTCCCCTCTGGTAACCATCAGTTCTCTCTAACTAAGAGTCTATTTTTTAGTTTGTCTCTTTTTTTCCCTTTGTTCATTTGTTTTGTTTTTTAAATTCCACATTATGAGTGAAATCATATGATACTTGTCTTTCTCTGCCTTATTTCGCTTAGCATTGTGCCTTCCGGATCCATCCATTATTGCAAATGGCAAGCTTTCATTCTTTTTTGTGGATGAATAGTATTCCATCGTATATATAACTACCATATCTCCTTTATCCATTTATGTGTCGATGGACATGTGGGCTGCTTCCATAATTTGGCTATTGTTAATAAAGCTGCAAAAATCACAGGAGTGCATGTATTTTTTTGAGTTAGTATTTTTGTATTCCTTGGGTAAACACCCAATAGTGGAATTACTAGATCATATGATAATTCTATTTTTAATTTTTTTGAGGTACCTCCATACTGTTTTCCATGGCGGCTACACCAGTTTGCATTTGCACCAATAGTGCACAGGGGTACCTTTTTCTTCACATCCTCACCAACACTTGTTGTTTCTTGCGTTTTTGACTTTAGCTATTGACAAGTGTGAGGTTGTACCTCATTGTGATTTTGATTTGCGTTTCCCTGATGATTAGTGATGTTAAGCACCTTTTCGTGGATCTGTCAGATATGTTTATGTCTTTGGAGAAATGTCTGTTCTTTTCTTCTGCCCATTGTAATTAGATTACTTGGGCTTTTAGGGTGTTGAGTTTTGTAAGTTCTTTATATACTTTGGATACTAACCCTTTATCAGATTTGTAATTTATAAATAGCCTCTCCATTCAGTAGGTTATCAGTTAGTTTTGTTGATTTTTCCCCCTTTGCTGTGTAAAAGCTTTTTATTTTTGTGTTATCCCAGTAGCTTATTTTTGCTTTTGTTTCTCTTACCTCAGGAGACATAGCTAGAAAAATGTCACTATGACAGATGTAAGAGACATTACTGCCTGTGCTTTCTTCTAGGATTTTTATGGTTTCTTGTATCACATTTAGATCCTTAATCCATTTTGAGTTTATTTTTGTATATGGTGTAAGAAAGTAGTCCAGTTTCATTCTTTTACGTGTAGCTGTCCGGTGTTCCCAATTCCATTTGTTAAAGACACTTTTTCCCATTGCATGCTTTCCTCCTTTGTCAAAGATTAAATGACCATATAATCGTGGGTTTATTTCTGGGCTTTCTATTCTATTCCATTGATTTGTGTATCTGTTTTTGTGCCAGTACTATACTGTTTTGATTATTATAGCTTTGTAGTATATCCTAAAATCTGGGATTCTGTTACCTCCAGTTTTGTTCTTTTTTAAGATTGCTTTGGCTATCTGGGGTATTTTGTAGTTCCATATACATTTTAGGATTGTTTGGTTTAGTTTTGTGGAAAATGCTGTTGATATTTTGATAGAGATTGCAGTAAATCTGTAGATTGCTTTGGGTAGTATGGACATTTTAACAATATTAATTTTTCCAGTCTATTAGCATGGTATAGCTTTCCATTTGTGTGAACTTCAATTTCTTTAGTCAATGTCTTACAGTTTTCAAAGTGTAGGTTTTTCACTTCTTTGGTTAAATTTATTCCTAGGTATTTTATTCTTTTTGGTGCAGTTGTAAATATGGTATTGTTTTCTTAACTCCTCTTTCTATTCCTTCATTATTAGTGTATAGAAATGCAATGTACTTCTGTATATTGATTTTGTATACTGTGACCTTACTGAATTCATTTATCAGTTCTGGTAGTTTTTTGGTGGAGTCTTCAGGGTTTTCTGTATAGTATCATGTCATCTGCAAATAGTGAAAATTTTACTTCTTCCTTAACAATTTGGATGTCTATTATTCCTTTTTCTTGTCTGATTGCTGTGTCTAGGACTTCCAGTAGGACTAGTTTTAAAGTGGTAAGAGTGAACATCCTTGTCTTGTTCCTGATCTTAGGGGAAAAGCTCTCAGTTTTTCACCATTGAGTATGATGTTAGCTGAAGGTTTTTCATAAATAGCCTTTATTATGTTTAAGTATGTTCCCTCTATATCTACTTTGTTGAGAGTTTTTATTATGAATGTATGTTGTATCTTGTCACATGCTTTTTCTGCATCTATTGAAATGATGGTTTTTATCCTTTCTCTTATTAATGCGATGCATCGTGTTAATTGATTTGCAAATATTGAACCATGCTTGCATCCCAGAAATAAATCCTACTTGATTGCAAATGATTTTTTTTAGTGTATTGTTGAATTCTGTTTGCTAGTATTTTGTTGAGGATTTTTGCATCTATATTTCATCAGAGATATTGGCCCATAGTTCTTTTTTTTTTTTTTTTTTTTTTGTAGTGTCAGAATCTACTTTTGGAATCTGGGTAATTCTGGCCTTATAGAATGAATTGGCCTATAGTTCTCTTTTTTTACTAGTGTCTTAATCTAGTTTTAGTATCTGGGTAATGCTGGCCTTATAGAATGAATTTGGAAGCTTTCCTTCCTCTTCTATTTTTTTAAATAGTTTGAGAATAAATGATACCAACTCTTCTCTAAATGTTTGTATAATTCACCTGTGAAGCCATCTGGTCGTAGTCTTTCATTTTTAGAGAATCTTTTTGATTATTAAATCAGTTTCATTGCTGGTAATCAGTGTGTTCATTTTTTTTTTATTTTCTCCTGATTTAGGTTTAGGAAGTTATGTTTCTAGGAATTTATCCATTTCTTCTAGGTTGTCCAATTTGTTGGCATAAAATTTTTCATAGTATTATAATTGTTTGTATTTCTGTGGTGTTAGTTGTTATTTCTCCTCTTTCATTTCTGGTTTTGTTTATCTGAGTCCTCTTTCTATCTCTCTTTCTTTTTTTTATGAGTTTTTTTTTAATCAATTTTGTTGATTTTTTCAAAAAACCAGATACTGGTGCCATTGTTCTGTTCTAATTTGTTTTAGTTTCTGTTCCAGTTATTCTGTAATCTTTATTATTATCTTCCTCCTACTGCTTTTGGGTTTCACTTGTTCTTCTTTTCTCATTCCTTTAAGTGTAAGGGTAGGTTGTTTATTTGAGATTTTTCTTGCTTCTTGGGGTAGGTCTGTATTGCTATATATTTCCCCCTTAGGACCAATTTTGCTGCTTACCAAAGATTTTGGAACATTGTATTTTCATTTTCATTTGTCTCCATATATTTTTTATTTCCTCTTTGATTTCTTGGTGGACCTATTCATTGTTTAGTAGCATATTATTTAACCTCCATGCATTTGTGTTTTTCCCAGATTTTTTCTCGTGACTGATTTCTAGTTTTATAGTGTTGTGGTTGGAAAAAATAATTGATATCACTTCAGTCTTTTTGAATTTGTTGAGACTTGTTTTGGAGTCTAATATGTGATCTATTCTAGAGAATGTTCATGTGCACTTGAAAAGAATGCATATTCTGCTTTTAGGATGGACTGTTCTAAATAGATCTGTTAGGTCCATCTGGCCCAATGTGTCATTCACAGTCATTGTTTCTTTGCTTATTTTCTGTATAGAAGATCAATCCATTGATGTAAATGGGGTGTTAAAGTCCCCTAGTATTACTGCATTACTATTGATTACTTCCTTTATGTTTGTTATTAGTGGCTTTATGTATTTGGGTGCTCCCCTGTTGAGTGCATAAATATTTAGAATTGTTATATCTTCTTGTTAGATTGTTCCCTTTACGTTCATGTAGTTCTTCTTTGTCTCTTTTTACAGTCTTTGTTTTAAAGTCTATTTTGTCCATTATGAGTATTTCTACCCCAGCTTTCTTTTCAATTCCATTTCTATGATAAATGCTTTTCCATCCCTTCCATTTGTGTCTTTAGGTCTCAAATGAGTACCTTATAGATGATACATGCATTTTAAAATATCACAAAATCTTTGTGGGGAATGTGGGAACAATACAATTTTATCTGGATTTAATTGTAATTATATAAATATGTCAATAGATGGGCAGAATGGAAAGGGTTAAACAATAGGAAAAAAAGAAAAGTTGCCTTTTCTGATGAATATAGAGATAAATACTGTATTTATAATATAATTTTTTAATTGCAGATAACATCAAACAGTTACTATATTTCAGTATTATCTCTGCCATATGCAAAGTACTTTACATGTACTATTTAGAATATTTCTCATGACATTTCTATTATATTCTTATTATCACTGGATCTATTTAAAAGAAGAGGGAATTAAAACTCAGAAAGGTAAAGTAACTTGTCTAAGGTCACCTAGCTAGTAAAAGGCAAAACATGTGCTCGAATTCAATTCTCTCTAACATATGTGCTGGCGCTCTTAACCATCACAATGTGTTGCCGGAATTCCCCTTTTCTAAAGCTGATAGTTGTTTTTTAAATTGTGGTAAGAACATTTAACATGAGATCTTCCCTCTTAACAAATTTTCAATGTACAATACAGTGTCGTTAATGTAATTTTTCTTAAGTTTATCTTTTTTTGATCCCTCCTTATTTTTAGCTCTGGAAAGCAGCTATTTCCCTTTTCATCCCAAAGCAAAATGGTATATAAATGGCCCCCTAACTAAAAGGCATATAGTTGATGTTTTCAGGGTGAGATCAAGGTCAAGAGTAATATGAGATCTTTACATATGACCTCAACCTGGGAGAACCAAGGAAATCATACAGCAGTTTGTTTTTCAAGTTTCAGCAAAAACCCCACCACTCTAGTAAGTTGAAGCAGGATTCCTACAGGCTTGGAGGAACTTCACAAAGATTGGAAAGAATGTGTTTGGCAAGAGAGTCCCTGGCCTGAGTAGCTGATTTTTAGGGAGAGGGAAGGAAATCCCAGATAGAACTGCAAAAGCAGATGTCACAGAGGACAATAGGTATGAGAAAAAGAAGTAACATAGTGTGAAGTATCCCAGGAACTCTCAGATAAAAATATGTTCAGAAATAAGTCCAATAGCCACCTTCCATACATGCCAACACATTCAGGACAAAGATCAATCAAGAGAAGGAAGAAAGCACAAAATTGTCAAATAAAATTTCACAGGTATCAGGGCAGCTTGAGAGAGTGGGGATCAAGGATGAAAAATGACAATTGAAAGTTACATATATTTTAAAGAAATAGAAATATAGAAAAAGAAGAGGAAATGAAGAAGTAGAGTATGTCTGGACAGTATTGAGTACTAAGATAATTTAGGACCTGAACTAGGATGAAATGAAAGAGAAAGGGAGAGAGGAATTAATGTGATATTGCCTCAGAACTATAGCACCAACCACCTGGTGAGAGGGAAGAAACTGATGGTGCTGTCCTGAAAAGGCTATAAAACTGGCCTAGAACATTGGGAGACTGGGGAACTCCACCACTTTTCATGTCTTCTGAGAATCTCTCTTTTAAAAAAGCCAGTAATTATACTTATTTGCAACTTTTTTAAAGAACATCACCTCCCAAAAGATCAAGAGAGTAACAAGAAAATAACTACATCAGACTCAACTGGGAAAAAGAAGGGAAACATCAATATCAAAGTAGATTTGATAATTGGGAAAAGTGACTGTGTGGGGATGCTTGATATATTCATATAATAATGAGGCTACAAAATGGCTTTTTGAAAAAGTTTTAAAAAGTAGAACTTGTCATCTGAAGAATGGAAGAGTCAAACATGAATTTCTGTCCTATAGATTAAAATGGGAACTGGCCATAAGTCTTGTCCCAGCCTGTCTCAAATTACTACTAGAATCCCCATAAAAATATAGTAGATGAAAAATGACCAAAACGTAAATAAGAATGGCAAGAAAATATATTTCTAGAATCTAGTGGAAATTTTACTCATATAACAGCTTTTGGATCCAGATTAGGAGAGAGAAAATGGTGGGCTGTCCATGTGTGACCTCACAGAAAAGCAAAGCAGGGGTGGGAAGACACATTGTCTCTATTGCATAGCTGCTTTCTGGCCCAGAGATACCGAGATCATGTAGAATTAAAAGGTTATAGTCATGGAGAAATGGATATAACATTGAACCCCATGCCATTAATCTATTATTTGGTCAAGTCATTAACTTTCCTAAGCCTCTTTTTATAATCTGCAAAATGGGTTTCCTACAGTACTTTTCTTAAGGAGTAGCCATAAAGATTAAATTAAAAGAGCTATTTAAAGGACACAATTTAAATAATCAACTTTGGAGGCAGTCTGGAACAGAAATGGTGTTGCAGTAAAAAAATCATGAAATGGGGTTGAGCTTGGAGAAGGATTTTTATCTTCAGAGGAAAAGAGCAAGCTTAAGATAGACTGTTATAAAGTATTTTATATAAACTTCATGGTAATCATAAAACTTAAGCCTATATTAGTTACACAAAAGATGAAGAAATTAAAGCATACCATTACAGGAAATCATGAAATCCTAAACAAAAAGAACAAAAGAGGAAGCAAGGAACAAAAGAACTGCAAAATAGTCAGGAAATAATTTCCAAAATGGCAATAGTAAGTCCATATCAACAGTTACTCTAAATGTAAATGGAATAAATTCTCCAATCAAAATACATAGAGTAGCTGAATGGATTTAAACAACAACAGCAAGCCCCAAATATATACTGCACATAAGTGACTTCAGCTTTAAGGACATACACAGATTGAAAGTGAAAGGATGGAGAAAGATATCCCATGCAAATGGAAAATAAAAAGAAAGCAGAGGTAACTATATTTATATCAGACAAAACAGATGTTAAGTCCAAATTATAATAAGAGACAAAGAAGGTCACTATATAATGATGAAGGAGTCCAATTCGTCAAGGGGATATAACAGTTGTAAACATTTATGCACCCAACCTGGAATACCTAAATATGTAAAGCAAATATTAATAGATCTGAAGGGAGAAATAGACAACAATGCAATAATAGGGGACTTTAGTCCTCCACTTTCATCAATGGACAGATTATCCCAACAGAAAATCAATAAGGAAACATTGAACTTAGGCTATGCATTAGACCAGATGGACCTAACAGACGTTTTCAGAAAATTCTATGGAACATCAGTAGAATACACATTCTCCTCAAGCACACAGGGAACATTCTTTAGGGTAGATATGTTAGTTCACACACACAAAAAAATCTTAATAAACTTAAGATTGAAATCATATCCAGCATCATTTCTGAACTTAGTGGTATGAAACTAGGTATCAATTATAAGAGGAACCTAGAAAACTCAAGCTTACCAAGACTAAACAATATGCCCCTGCACAACTAATGAATAAAAGAAGAAATCACAAGACAAATAAAATACCTTGCAACAGATGAAGGTGGAAACACAACATACCAAGACATGAAATGCAACAGAAGCAGTTCTAAGAGGTAAGTTTATAGAGAGAAATGCCTACATTAAGAAAAAAGAAAGACCCCAAATAAAAAAACCTAACTTTAAAGCTCAAGGACCTAGGAAAAGAATAACAAACTAAGCTTAAATTAGTAGAAGGAAGGAAATAACAAAGATCAGAGTGGAAATAACAAAGATCAGATTGGAAATAAGAGAAATGGAAACTGGAAAAAATACATAAGATCAATGAAAAGAACTAGTTTTTTTTTCAAATATATACAAAATTGAAAAACCATTAGCTAGACCAAGTAAGAAAAAAGAATGCTCAGATAAATATAATCAGAAACAAAAGAGGAGACATTATAACTGAAAACAGAAATACTAAGGATCAAAAGAAACTACTATGAACACTTATATGCTGACAAATTAGAAGAAATGGGTTAAAAAACCTAGAACAAATGGATAAATTCCTAGAAACATATAACCTACCGAGATTGAATCATGAAGTAATAGAAAATCTGAACTAGTAAGGTGATTAAATCAGTAAGCAAAAATCTCAACAAAGAAAAGTCCAGGATTAACTAGATGTCTTCATAGGTAAAGTCTACCAAATATTTAAAGAAGAATTAATACCAATCCTCTCAAACTCTTCCAAAAAATAGAGAGGAGGAAACACACCGAAACTCATTTTATGAGGCCAGCATTACCCTGATACCAAAGCCAGACAAGGACATGACAAGGATATAGGAAATTGGCTATCCTCCCTTAGAAAGTAGATGCAAATTTCCTCAACCGAATATTAGCAAACCTTTCAACAGTACCTAAAAAGAATCATACACCGTGCTCAAATGGGATTTTTTTCTGGGATGCAAGGGCCATTGAATATATGCAAATCAATGGTTATGATATACTACATTAATAAAGTGATGGAGAAAATCATGTTGTGATGCAGAAAACACATTTGACAAAATTCAACATCCTTTCATGATAAAAACCCTTGACAAATTAGGCATAGAGGGAATTGGTTGAAATGATTCATGGAAAAGTTTGAAAACATTTCCTCTAAGATCAGGAACAAGACAACAGTGTCCACTCTCACCATTTTTATTCAACATAGTACATGAAGCCCTAGCCAGAGCGATTAAGCAAAAAAAAAAAAAAAAAAAAAAAAAAAAAAAAAAAAAAAATACAAGAGGCATACAAATTGGAAGGGAAGAAATAAAATAGTCTCTTTTTGCAGTTGACATATGTTGAAAAACCTTAAGACTTCAACAAATAGACTGTTAGAATTAATAAATGAATTAAGTGAAGTTACAGGTTACAAAATCAACATAAAAATCAGTTGTGTTTCTATACACTAACACTGAACTATCAGAAAAACAATCCAAGTTTTAATTGCATCAAAAAGAATGCAATACTTACGAATAAATCCAACCAAAGAGGTGAAAGATCAATACACTGAAAACTATGAAAAATTGATGAAAGAAATTAGAGAAAATACAAATAAATGGAAAGATATTCCATGTTAATGGATTAGAAGAATTAATATTGTTAAAATGTACATACTACCCAAAGTAATCTACAAATTCAATGCAATCCTTATCAAAATTCCAACAGCATTTTTCACAGAAATAGGAAAAAAAGCAATTCCAAAATTTGTTGGAACAGCAAAATATCCTACAGAGCCAAAGCAACCTTTAGAAAGAAGAAAAAACCTGGAAGCATCACATTTCCTGATTTCAAATTATATTACAAAGCTATAGAATCAAAACAATATATTATTGGCATAAAAACAGATACCTACATCAATGAAACAGAATGGAGACCCTAGAAATAGACCCATGCATGTATGGTCAGTTATTTTTGAGGAGCCAAGAGTATACAATGGGGAAAGGACAGTCTCTTCAAAAAGTGGTGTTGGGAAATGGAAAAAATGAACCTGGACCCCATATCTTATACCATATATAAAAATCAACTCAAAATGGATTAAAGACTTGAAAGGAGGACTTGAAACCACAAAACTCCTAGAGGAAAACATAGGGAAAAAGATGACATTGGTCTTGGCAATGATTTTGTGGGTTTCACACCAAAAGCAAAGGCAACAAAAGCAAAAATAAACAAGTGGGACTATATCAAACTAAAAAGCTTCTGCACAGCAAACGAAGCCATCAACAAAATGAAAAGGCAGTCCATGAAATGGGGAAAAAAAAATACTTGGAAACACATATCTGATAAAGGTTTAATATCCAAAACATATAAGGAACCAAACCAACTCAATAGCAGATACCAAGTAACTCAATTAAGAAATGGGCAAGGGACCTGAATACATTTTTTCCAAATATGATATATAAACAACAGGTGGACGATAAGATGTTCAATGTCACTAACCATCAGGGAAATGTAAATCAAAGCCAAGGTGAGATATCACCTCACACCTGTTAGGATTACTAGTATCCAAAAGGCAAGAAATAAGTGGTGGCGAGAATGTGGAGAAAAGGGAACCTATGCACTGTTGATGGGAGAATAAGCTTTTCCACTATGGAAAGCAATGTGGAGATTCCTCAAGAAATTAAAAATAGAACTAATGTGTGATTCAACAATCCCCACTTCTGGGTATATATCCAACAGAAACAAAATCTTTATTTCAAAGATCTGTACTCCCAACTTCACTGCAGCATATTCACAAGAGCCAAGGTATGGAAACAACCTAAATGTCTGTCAGTGGATGAATGGATGAAGAAAATGTGATATAATATAAAATGGAATATTATTCAGCCTTTAAAGAAAGAAAATCCTGCCGTTTATGACATTGATGAAGCTGGAGGACATTACACTAAGTGAAAAGCAAGCCAGACAAAGACAAATACTGAATGATATCACTTTTATGTGGAAACTGGGGAAGAAAAAAGAAAAGAAAGAAAAGATCAGAGTCTTAGAAACAGATAGTAGAATGCTGGCTGCCACGGGGCCAGGTGTGGAAGAAACAGAGAGTGGATGGCTAAAAAGTACAAACTTTCAGTTATTAGATGAATAAGGCCCGAGGACCTAATGTATCACACGATGACTATAGTTGATAACACTGCATTGTATAATTGAGATTTGCTAAGAGAGTAGAATGTAAACGTTCTTGCTTTAAAAAAAGAGCAATATGTGAGGTGATGGATGTATTAATTCTAGTGGGAGTCCTTTCACAATATATACATATATAAAATCATCACATTGTATACTTTGAATATATTATAGTTTTTGTCAATTATGCCCTCAATAGTACTTAAAAAAAAACTCTAACACACAGGTACACAATCTGTATCAAAAATGATAGGGGAAAAAAATACCAAGCTATGCTGGAATACCGGAAATTTAAAATGTTTTGCATATTATATATTGTCTAATTTAACTTTTTTTAAGATTTTATTTATTTATTTATTTGAGAGAGAGAGCATGAGAGGGGAGAGGGTCAGAGGGAGAAGCAAACTCCCTGCCAAGCAGGGAGCCTGATGTGAGCCTGATGTGGGACTTGATTCTGGGACTCCAGGATCATGACCTGAGCTGAAGGTAGTCACTTAGCCAACTGAGCCACCCAGGCGCCCCTCTAATTTAACTCTTATTTAATTCTCAGAGATATTTTGTGAATTTATATAATCATGTTAAGCTAAACCTTTGCTATTATTACTTATGGCAGCATAATTAGTCAAATATTTATATTTATATAATTTTCAGCTCAGAAATATAAAATACCTAATAAAAAGTCAATAGACTCTTTCAAAAAAATAAGAAGGAAACTTTTTAAAGCTAAAAATAAGGAAGAGAAAAGGATAGTGGCCTAAGAGGAGCTTACTGGACACTCAGGCTAAATGTCCTTCTAGATTCTTTACCTTTATTATTATTTTTTTTCTGAAACAACAGAAATCTATTATCTCACAGCCATGGGGGCTAGAAGTTTGACATTAAGGGGCTGTGCTCTCTCTGAAGGCTCTCGGAGAGGATCCTTCCCTGCTTCTTGCCAGCTTCTGGTGTTTGCTGGCCATCTTTGCTGCTACCTTTGCCTGTAGCTGCATTGCCCCAGTCTCTGCTTCTGGCTTCACAGGGCCTCCTCCCCTTCCGCCTCTATGTGCCTCTTCTCCTTTCTCATACGGACTCCATTTTGGATGTAGGGCCCACTCTACCCTCGTAGCTAGGTAGGTACTGTATTAGCCTCATTTTACAAGTGGGGAAACTGAAACAGGGAAGTTTTTAATCATGGGCTTTCTTCTTAAAACTTTGTTCAAGATCATAAGCCTAATGAAGGACAAAGCTGGGACTTGAACCCAGCCAGACTATAGTCAATGCTCTTCATTCTAAAGCTCCCCAGTATCTAGAAAAAGCACCCCCCTCCCCAAAATCTCTATAGTCTTTGTGCTCTGATGGCTTAAGGTTGTTTTTCTAATGAATGCAACTAAGAAGTAGAATCTTTATTGTTATGTGTTTTCCAATTCATAAAATTAGTAACATTAAGAATAATTTTAATAAAATTAAATAGAGCTTTAAAAAGAGAAATTTGCATATGCAAATTTTAAACCTTCATTTGATCATTTTAAGGCAATGAAAAGATAGCCACACCCATCAAGTTTCCTGCAAATATTTAAATAGACAAATATTTAAATAGACAAAAAACAGTTTTACAAGCATCCAAGCTGAAAACAAAACAAACAGAACCAAAGAAATTACTTACAGAGGAACGATAGCCAGAGTAGCCAGAGACTTCTCCTCTCTAATGCTAAATGCCAAAAAACAATGAAATAATCTTCCAGAGCTTTGAGGAAGGCTGGATAGAGGCCAAGAATTTTGTAACCACCTAGGTTGTTGCTTACGTGTGAAGTCAACAGCGCTAAAACATTTCATTCCATGACATGAGCAGGTTCAGAATATATGTCTCCACACACCCTTCTTGAAAGAATTGGTTGAAGGCAATGCCTATTCTATTTGACCAAATTCATCGAAGTTGAAAACATGAGCATGGGGAATTTGTGGTAAAAGGGGGCTCTGGAGGAATAGGAAAGCAAGTAAACATACAGTCATGGAGCCTAACTTAAAATGACCGTTGAAAATATTGTTTCAAAACTGATTGCAAATGTCAATTAAAATTCCTGACATGGAAGATACATGCCACACAAAAGAATAATTTATTAAACACAGTCTGGTGTGCCACATCCAAAATTATATTTTAAGACTGAGAAGTGTTAAGTGGGAAGAAAACTCTCACTTGATTCCTCATCTAAACTGCTTGGTTGTGGAAGAATCAGAACGTCTAGTTTCATTTCTAACTTTGGGATTTAAAGAGACAGTAGTTGATGAATGCAGATCAAACTCCTATCAGCCTCATCTCAGACTGAGATCCTGCCAGCTTGCTAGGTTCCAGCTGCTGTACTTTTAAAGAAATGTTGCACGTGGTTTGTTGTTAGGATTGTCAAAGCCTTCCTTTTACTACAGGCCCTTTCTCCCTACTGTTCCTTCTGGATGGAATGCTTTCATCTTGATCACCATCCTTCCTTTAATGAGTTAACTCCTACTTATTCTTCATGTTTCACGTCATGTGTAAATCTTGAGAGATTTTCCAAGACCTTCCTGACTAAGTCAGCTGTCTTTGTCATATGCTTTTATAGAACTTCATTCCTTTTTCTGTGGAAGATTTATTAGTGTATAATCATGATTCGTAATGCACTTATTTGCAACTATTAATAATGCAATTATTTTATTTATATCTGTTTTCCCCACTAATCTGCTGCCTCACCCCAGCAGGGACTAAAGCTGTTTCTCTCTCCCTCTTTCTTTCTTTTCTTTCTTTCTTTCTTTTTTTTTTTTTGCCTAAGGCCTGGCAAAGTGCCTGCCACATAAGAGGCAGTTTGTTTGTTGAGTAAATTAATAGAAAATAAAAAACAAAACACAATCTAAACAATAGAAGACATAAAAATAAACCCCAAAGAAGCATAAAAAACAGAAAGCACAAATACAGGTGACTGTATTACAGGTCTATATTTCAGTCATGACAATTGGCACATATAGGTTAAGCTGCCTCACTTAAAGACTCCTCTAAGTAAGCCTACCCATTGAACCTATAACACTGAACAAGATGCTGCTGCATTCAAGGGACAACTTAAAATGTATGGAAATAAGAGTAAAATAATTGGGTAGTGAAGATACAGTGATAAAAAGTAAAGAAAACAAAAGCAGAGCCAGTGATAATTTCAGACAATATAGAGTTAAAGTTTTTGTAGAGAATCTTGTGTAAGAAAGAAGGTAAATGGAAACATTTGTTTGTTTTAGGATACCTTAATCTGTCTCTCTCTGTCATAGATCTATTGTGGAGGGAAAAAAGATAGTGATAATTTAAATAATGTAAGGATTAAGATTATTTTTATATATGTTCATACATACAGTTAGTTATATAGTTCATAAATATACTAAGGCTGTACCTACCAAGGGAAAAAAATACACTTGCTTTGAAGGCCTAATGCAACAATTAGAAAATATGATTATTAATTAGGCTATGAACACATACAATAAAAATGAATATTCAATAGCCAAGTATTACAGAGGCCCCAGTTTCTTTTTCTTTTTTTAAAGATTTCTTTATTTCAGAGAGAGAGAGAGCATGAGTGGGAGGGGCAGAGGGAGAAGGGGAGAAAATCTCAGGCAGACTCTGTGCTGAGCATAGAGCCTGACTCGGGCTTGATCTCACATCACTGTGAGATCACCATGTGAGCTGAAACCAAGAGTCAAATGATTAACCAACTGCCCACCCAGGCACCCCCAGAGGCCCCAGTTTCTATCCATAAACTAGAAATATTTTTATGAGTTTTAAGTATTCCTTAAGATCAAAAAATTTTAGTAAATATATTTCTTAAGATCAAAAATTTAATATTGGTCTAAATTACTGTTAGGATGAAGGTAAATTTCACTAACTATAAACTATTTTAGAAAGTGTTTCAAGTGAGAACATCCAAACAAAAGACTTAAGAAGAAGTATAATCAAAGTTGTTCTCAAAAAGAAATATAAAGTACTAAATGCTTTTTTTCATATCTATGAAAGAATTAATACTTAAGACAACTGAAAAATTAAATAACAAAGCAGAAAATATTGATCTGGTAAAACATTTAAAATGACTTAAAGCCCTATTTTTTGGAAAAACATTAAAATGGAGAAAGCTTTGAAAAACCTAACCACTGAATAGAGAAAAACTAACATTAGAAATAAGAAAAGTCTTATAAGAATTCCTATGGTACAGGTTTTGGTTTTAAAAAGAGAATCTATGAATATATTCTACTGTAATAAAATTTGAGATTATCAGTGAAATGTAATTTGAGGAACTTACCAAACTTGTTACAGAAGAAAAAAAGTTGAATATGTAATAACCATGGTAGAGATTGAAAATTTTACTAAAGTACAAAATTGTCCCCATGACTAAAAGAAGTTTGATGAGATCTCTCTGTCTTTCAAAGATGATAACTCTCATTGATGTAAATTATTCTATAACAAAGAATAAATTTTGAAAAAATAGAATAATTTACCTTCTCCAAATAGGGTTGGTTTAAATTTTGGAATACTCATTAATATAATAGCTAACTTAAGAGTTGACTCTTTTACATGGAAAAGTGACATGAATAAAACCTGCACCCCAAACCATGCTCTTCTAAGAAGTCATAAGCCATGATGCACACTTGTAACGAATGTAATGAACAAAAGGAGAAGAGGAACCCAAAGTGAAGGGCATCATAATTTAAGTTCTAGGAGAACCTGGGAAGCTGCATATAGAAAGAAGGAGGTAACTTCTCAGTCTACTCTCGTGGGAATCAAGCCACAAGATTCGTACAGATGTCTTCAAAGTCCTCCCAAACCACTCTGCAGTAGATTCCTCTCCATTTGGCAGACGAGAAATTAGATTCAGAGATGTTAGGTAACTTGCTCAAAAATCACAAAGGTATTCTATAGTGGACCAGATTTTTGAAGGCAGGCCTGCCTACCCCCAAACCTTTTCAAAGGATCACCAAGACATCAAAGTTGGGCAAAACGTAGATTGAGAAGAGAGGTCGCCCATGCAGAAATCCTGCTTTTGTGAGGGAAAAGACGACATGACATCGCTGGAGAGACCTATTCGTGGGTACATCATTTTTTGCAAGTGAACATCTTTAATTTCACACTCCCTATTCCAAGTCTAAGTCTGCTTCCTGTTAAGGCCATCAAGTTGTTTTGTTTAAAAGGCTAATGCCTGGTACATGACTATGTCCCTGTAGAGCACTAAGTGCCAGTAATAGAAGATAAAGGTCTAAATTCTGAGTTGCCATAAAAGCTCTGCAAGGCCTGACTTCTCCACATCCCCATACCAAGAATCCATTCCCACAGTGCGTTTTCTGAGTCTCATTGAGATGACAAAGCTTTTTAAGTAACCACGCTTGAGAAAGCTAACAATCCTATATGCTAAGCCTTTGACTCCACACTCCACAGGAAGAATTGTAGGAGCCCCAACGACTCATCCACAAAGTTGGAAAGTATGGCTAGAAAAATGCCAGGCCATTATACAAACTACACAGTTATAAGTAGTATAGCTACGATTTATCAAACATATTCAGTGATTTAAGTTTACACTAAGTACCTCATGTTCTCTGCCTTACTGAATCGTCACAGAGACCCTACATGGTGGGTGTGTTAGTCATTAGGACTGTTCCTAAATAATCCAGTTCTTTCTTTCCAGGCATGAGGTATATGACCGCCCTTCCTTACCCTCTTTGAAGTTTCGGCTCAGCCTTGTGACTTTTTGCCAATATAATGTGAGATGAATTGACAAATGTCACTTTTGGGTAGAAGCATTATGAGATAAATTATATCCTTTTTTCCTGTCTCACCAATTATATAGTAACATATGTCAAGACAGAACCTCCAGCAGACTGCATTCCCAAGTGACTATGAATAGGGCTCCCATGCTGACTTCCAGTGACCATGTAGTAAGAAGAAAAATTAAACTCCTGTTGTTTAAAACCTGTATTAGATTGTCCTAAAGATGGCAATATATTCAATTACCGATGTTCTTATTACATTGTGACACTGACACTCTCCCATTGGGGGGAGGGGTCTATGTTCCCTTTGAATCTGGGCCAGCCTGTGACAATAGCAGAAATGACACTGCCTTCTAAGTCTATGTTATAAATTGTAATACAGCTTTTGTCTGTTCCCCTGGAGATACTTGCCCCTGGAATCCAGGCTCCATGCTGTGAGTAAACCAACCAGACTTGTGGAAAGGCCACATGTAGTTATTCCAGCCACATTCCCAGCTGAGGTCCCAATCAACAGCCAACATGAACCACCAGACACTGAGTGCATGAGCCTTCATACTACCCCAGCTAATGCTGACTGGAACAGAGATAAGTTGCCCCCACAAGACTCTGCCCAAAGTGCAGATTTGTGAGCAAAATAAATATAGTTGTTTTAAGCCACTAAGTTTCGGGGTGGTTCATCACAAAGCAAGACAGATGACTGGAATAATCACTAAAATTTTGGAGTTGCTATCTTAGCATAATTCTACATCCTGAAGGATGCAGTATGAGGTTTTTTTTAAATATTTATTCGAGAGAAAGAGAGAGAATGAGAGAGAGAGAGAGAGAGAGCATGAGAGGAGGGAGGGTCAGAGGGAGAAGCAGACTCCCTGCTGAGCACAGAGCCTGATATAGGACTCAATCCTGGGACTCCAGGATCACGACCTGAGCTGAAGGCAGTTGCTTAACCAACTGAGCCACGCAGGTGCCCCTGCAGTATGAGTTTTAATGTTTTCTCCGTTTTGCATGTGGGGAAACAGAAGTGCAGTGAGATAAAATAATTGGTTCAAAGCACACAGCCAAGGACAGTTTGATCATACCCAAGAAATAGAAGAAGGGAAGTAACTCTAACACTTACCATATGAACAAGTTACACTATGCTCTTTTAAATAGTCACACATAAATCCTCAAAACAAACAAATAACTGTGAGGAAAGTGTGGTATTTCTCTCCATTCTATAGTTCCTTAAGTATTGAGCTCTGTTTTTTCATACTTTCCTTTTTATCTCCAGGATTAAGCACAATTTTTAAATGTACTCAGAACCTCAGTTAATGTTTGATAGATTAAATTTAATTGAACTGAGTGACTGAAGGTCAAGAGGGGCTTGGAGAAAGCCCAGGGTTGCACAGCTGTTGAGTGGTTGATCTCATAGTTAAATTCAGATATGATTCACTCCAAAGCCTATTCCTTCTTCTTTTTTTTTTTTTTTAAAAATCACTGTACAGTGGTAAGGGTACTGACATCTTCTCCCCTGGGTATTGGTAAAGTCCTAGCAGTGTGTCCTGTACATGAGGCTGACCCTTTAAAAAGTCAGGGCAACATGGAGAGTGACCCTCAGGTAGAAGAAGCAGAGATTTGGATATTACTGAGTGGCTCCAGCATCTTGATGATGTTCAGTATCCAGCCTATCTCAACAGAGTAGACTTTGAGGAATAAAGCTTCCATTTCACTAAGACCTGTTTTCAAATAAGGTCAGATTCACAGGTTGTGGGGTTTAGGACTTCAACATATTTTTTTTTTGAGGGACACAATTCATAACTAATTATGTGGGATAATTTTTGCTATAATTATTGACCATTTGGATATCTCCTTTTGTGTAGTACCCGTTCCAAAGATTGAGTCCCTTTAAAAACTGGATTCTCTCTTTCTTATTGATTTGTGGGATTTCTTTATATTTCTGGATGTGAATCCATTGCTTATCATGAAATTGTATTGAGTTTTACAAATGCTTTTCCAAATCTCTTGAGTTAATTTTCCTTTATTCATGAAACTAACGTGGTATATTACTTGAGTTTCTAATGTTAAACCAATATTGTATTCTTTTTTTTTAAGTTTTTATTTATTTTTATGACACAGAGAGAGAGATTACAAGTAGGCAGAGAGGCAGGCAGAGAGAGAGGGGGAAGCAGGCTCCCTGCCGAGCAGAGAGCCCAATGCGGGACTCGATCCCAGGACCCTGAGATCATGACCTGAGCCGAAGGCAGAGGCTTTAACCCACTGAGCCACACGGGCGCCCCCAATATTGTATTCTTGAAATGAACTCAATTTAGTTGTGATGTATTACCTTTTCCATATATCCCTGAATTTGATTTATACTTAAGATTTTTGCAATTATTCTCTTGAGAGAAATTGGACAATAATTTTATTTTATTGTAATGTTCTTGTCATGTTTTGGTATCAAGAATACACTGACTTAATAAAATAAGTTTTTCTTTTTCTATTCTTTGGAAGTTGTTGTAATTTTGTGGGACAAAATTTTTTCCTTAATAGATTATAAAAATTCATTTACACATTTATGTTTAAAGCCGTGTAGCCTATAGTTTCTTCCTTCTCTGTTTTTCTATTTTTTTTTCTCAGTTACTAAGAGATACGTTAGTTATCACTTTATGTCTTTTGGCCTTATGTTACTGGATGCATATAAATTTAGGATTATTGTATTTTCCCTTTAAATCAATCTTTTGGTGAAACATCTTTATCTCTAGTAATGCTTCTTGCTTTCAAAATTACTTTACTTGCTATTAGCATAGGTATATTAACTTTCTGTGTCTTCATATTTAAGACTTGTCTCATAACATACTTGTCTCATAACGTACTTGTCTCATAATGTACATGTAGTTGATTTTGTAACTAAGGTGTTCATAATATTTAGTACACTTATATTTAATATAACCCATAAAACATCTGAGTCAAAATATACTACCTCTTTATCCCTTTTAATTTGTGTTCTTTTTCTTTATTTTCAATTGTACTAATTATTTTAAAAATTATTATATTTGCCTTTCTTTGCATATATGTACACTTTCTTTTATAATTTTTCCTGGTTATCCTACAGATTTCAGTATATAACATTGACTTATTAATGTTTCCCTTACATTAACTTTTATCATTTCCTAAATAACATGGTGATCGTACAAAACTTTAGCACCATTTATCCCCTTCTGATCTTTGTGCTATCATCGTATACTTTACTCGTGCCTCTTTTCATTGTTCCTGAATTATCTGCTTTCATCTGGAATAATATTTCTTCTGCTTAAGGACCTCTCTTTAGTATTTGTTTTAATATAGTTGATTCATGATGAATTCTTCTAATATTTTTGTCTGAAAATATCTTTATCTCACCTTAATTTTTGAGGAATATTTTTATTGGGCATAAACTGCTACTTAATATTTTTTTTAACCCTTTAAAAATTCTGTTCCATTGCCTTCAGCCTTCCATTGTTTCTGCTGAAAAGTTAAGTGTAAATCTTATTATTATTCTTTTGAAAACAGTATGCCTTCCCCCACTTGCTGTTCATCTTCTGTTTATCTTTGGTTTATCAGTGGTTTTACAGTGATGTGTCTACATATGTTTTCTTTGTGTTTATCATGCTTCAGGTTTGTAGAGGTTTTGAATCTGTGACTTGCTATCATTTATCAGTTTTGGAAAATTCAGCTAATATCTCTTCAAATATTACTTATGCTCATTTTCTCTTTTCTCTCCTTTTAGGCCTCTACTTGCATGCATATTAAATCTTGTCAGCATACCCCATATATCTCTTATGCCACTCCTGTGTTTTCTGTTTATGTGTCTCTGCTTCAGTCTGTGTATTTGTATATTTTATGCTTCAGTCTGTATATTTTGTATGGACTTAAGCACAGGTTTGGTAATCTCACTTTTGCTGTGTCTTATGTTCTATTAAAGCAATCTTATTTTATTTTCATTCCTTGAACTTCCATTTGCTTATCTTTGTAAATTACAGGGTCTTATTAGAATTCTCCACCTTTTAATCTATTTTGTAAAGCATGGTAAACATACTTACTTTAAATCCATGTTTGATAACTCCAATAGCTAGATTACCTATAGGTTTCTTTCTATTACTTATTTTTTTCTTTGGGTCATTTGGCTCTAATTTGGCACACCTCAGAATTTTGGATAAAATGTTGGACATTTTGTTTGAAATACTGTGGAGGCATTGGATGATCTTATTTTCCTCCAGAAATAATCTTGTTTCCTTGACCATTGACAGATTTATTTCAGTCCAATCAGGGAGTAAGATGATTTAAGGTTGTGAATGGTCTATCAAGACCCCTTCTCCTGAAGCTAATTTTAATTTTGCCAGCTCTGTGAAAATAATGAAATCTGCCTAGCTTTCTAGCCCCTTTAAACTGTTTTAAACTTATATATACAACGTTGACATTGGCAAATACCTCTAGAAGAAGCTGTGTTCAGAATGTTGGGTTCAGTTTCCTCTAGAATCTTATAGTGTCTACTGCTATCTACATTAGTAGCATGCTTGAACATCAGTTTTGTTTCTCCAGTCCATTAATACTGCCATAATATTTATTCTTCCAATTTCTTTTTCAATGCTATGTCCTCATTGCGAATTGGCAAATCGTCCAAGAGGAGAAGGTTGTGACAAATGTATGTACAGTTTGCCTCAATTCTTTTCCTTTTCTTTGAAATCTTGGTCTCTCAAGTATTGGATGCTTTCGTTGCTTTTCCTCAAATAGCTGTTTTCTATACGTTATTTACCTTTTATAGTTGTTCATTGTGGGAGTGTTAGTCTGATAGAAGCTACTCCTTCATAGCCAGAAGTACAGGTTTTGCATTTAATTTTAAAATATACACTTTGCACCAAATGATATATTTAGAACATTTTTCTGTTATTGAAAAAATTTTAAATGTAACAATTAGGGGCTATATCATATGCCATTGTAATGACTGTATCACCGGTTCCTTGATATTGAGAGCCTACAGGCTAGTTTTAATTTTTCACTATTTCAGGTTATTACAGGGAGACTTTTGATACGTTTCCCTAGATATATTTGTGTTTTTTGTGTACCATATTGTATCTTGTGCATGATATAACATATACAGATGAGTAACTGCTAAAAATTGTGTGCCAGTTTGGGGCGCCTGGGAGGCTCAGTTGGTTAAGCGTCTGCCTTCAGCTCAGGTCATGATCTCAGGATCCTGGGATCAAGCCCCACACAGGGCTGTCTGCTGAGTGTCAAGTCTGCTTCTCCCTCTCCCTCTGTGATCTTTCATTTTTGTTCTCTCTCAAATAAATAAAAAATCTTTAAAAAAAATTAAAAATTGTATGCCAAGCAAATAAATAGGAAGGTTATGTGAGATAAGCAAATTCTACATGATCTTCTTTGAATGATTAATCTGTTACTCAGAAGAAATTAATGAATTCACTGTGGGTGAAATAGTTATGTGTTTAAATCTGAATTCTATCAATTTACTAGCTGAATAACCCTGGGAAAATTACTTAACCTTGCTGAGTCTGTTTCCTTACTTCTTGAAGATGGATTACAATATCCATCCAACAGAGCTGTAATTTTTAAAAGAAATGATCATTGAGGTGCCTGGGTGGCTCAGTCGGTTAAATCGTTTTACTCTTGATTTTGGCTCAAGTCATGACTTCAGGGTCATGAGATCAAGCCCTACATAGGGCTCTGCATTCAGCACAGAATCTGCTTAAGATTCTCTCTCTCCTCCCTCTACCCCCAACCCCACTCATATTCTCTCTCTTGCTCACTTTCTTTAAAAAAAAAAAGAAAGAAAATAAGTAATTATCTATTTATGTGTCTGTATACACCAGAAACTCCCCCCAAGAACAAAGTCCAAACATTCATTTATTCACTCATTCAAAAAATATTTATTGAGGATTTATGGCACAAGTCACGGGGGATATAGCTGTGGGTAAGTCAAATAAATTCATACTCTTATGAAGTTTACATTCTAGAGGGGTTGAGAGACCGTAAACAAATAAGTGACATAATTTTAGGTCATTACTAGTGCCGTGAAGAAAAATATAGAAGGATAAAAGACAAAGTGATGGTGGCAATGATGCTAATTTGAAATGGTGGCAGGAAATTCTCTCTGAGGCAATAACTTTTAGCTGAGATATATGAAATGAAAAGACAAGCCATTTGGAAATGTGGGGAAGAGATTTCCAGATAGAGGGAATAGTAAGTTCAAATGTCTGAAGTAGAGAACTCAGTGGGTTCATGAAGCAGGTAGAAAGTCCATGGAATGGAGGTAGAATGAATGAGAATACCAGGAGTGTGGGCACAGAGGTAGGCAAGGGCTAATTTGAACAGGGCCATATTGGACATAATTGATGGGAAACTATTAGAGAGTTTGATCAAGGAAGACATATGATTGTATTTTTTCATCACTCACTCACTTTGGCTGCTATATGGAGAATAGTTCTGAAGGACCAAAATGGAAACCAGGGCTATTGTCATCTTCTTTATCTTTAACCCCTTACACTGAATACACTCTCTGGTATATAATTGTGACCAGTTAATTATGGTTGCTATATATATTTTTTTCAATAAGAAGTATTTTGGCTATGTACAATAGTCTCAAAATTTCTGCTTTTGTATTAGGAGCTCACCAGTGAGTATAGCACAAATCAGAGACAAACCACTTTTCCAGTTAATTGAAGTTCATTCAGTAGCATTTTGAGTTCACTGGTAGACAGTGCAGTGTCAGGATTTTCAAATGATTCTGAAAATGAACATCAATCAATATCCATCCATTATGGCTTTGAAATTGACTGCCTGGTGAACCAACTGCAATACACAACAACAGCTTCTCATCCTATCAAAGCAAGAAGATTAGGGTTGGTTGTAAAACCCTGATCCAGATTTCTAGCTGTGAATAAATATTAGAACTTTTTTATGTTTTCAAATTTTCCAACTCATATTTATAAGACTACTTTTTGTGAACTAAAGGAAGCTCTTTCTTTTAAACCTGTGAAACATGGGGGTATCAAACTTGAGAGTCTCTTTTGCATCATGCCATGTTTGGGACACTAAATATTGAGTAGTTTTGATCTCCAGAGTGATCAGGCTGGATACCATATGTAGCTGTTCTCAAGTGGCCTTTGTGAAATGTCAGAAGGTTAAGAAACAGGTATTCAAGTGTTTGAAGGAATGAATAATCTATACTTAGAGGTACTAGGAGTAATCCTCCTAATAGACTTTCTAATTCTCATCAATGGAATGGTTTTTGGCTTCTCTGCTATCTCCCTTACCATTAGTCAGTGCATAATAAATATTGGCTGAATGAAATCCTCACCTGGTAATAGAGCAGAAAGGCACCAGGATCTCTAGAATGGTCATTTATTTGTTCACAAAGAATTTCAATATGCTAAACACTGTGTTAGACAGTAGAAATATAAATGTGAGAACAATTAATCTAGTGAGGGAATCAGTCATTTAAAAAATTAATTGTAAAAACAACTGGATTGGTGCCAGAATGAAAGATTCCACTACGACAACAGACAGAGTGGTGGAACAATTAAATGGAAATTCTGGCATTGGTCATGGGTACTTATTAGGATCGGTAGGCAACGTTAAGCACCTAGAGAGAGGGTAGGTAGGTATCCTTGTGTAAAAACAGCTTATCTGATCCTGATACATCTGAGTGTACCTTGGGCAATAGACTGCACCTCCACTCTCACCCTTCCTTAACTACTTGCTAGTTATTCTCACACATATATTCTTCAAGATAAACTTTTGAATGATTTTATCACGTTCCAAAAAGTAAATTGAATTGTAATTGTGATTGACATTTTCTTAGTTCTATGCACTAATTTGGAAGAATTTATAGTCTTAAAATACTTGGCTTTCTCATAAAGGAACACAATCTGCCTCCCCACTTATTCAACTCTTCATTTGTATTTCTCAGTATAGTTTTATAGGTTTTCTTTAATTTTATTCTAAACATTTCCCATTCAGATTATTGTTAGGATTTTTTTTGGCTAATGACAAACAGTACTTTTTGTATTTATGTTTCTAATTGATACTTTTTGGTATATAGGAAAGCTATTTAAAAAACTATCTTATATTCAGTAACTTCATTAAAGTTTCCAGTGGGTCTTAATTTTTTTCAGTTAATGCTCAGATTGTAGCAGAAATGAAAAATAATTGTTATTTCACTTCACATTTCATCTGCTGGAATTTCAGAACATTTCTTATCCAAGGAGAAGATACTCTTTTGGCTTGGTATTCCTCAAACCTGGCCCTAGACCTCGCTAAGGCCCCCCCTTTTTCCCCCCTACTTTTGACCTTGACCTGCCTTATTGCTCTTTCTCAATTGAGAATGATGGGACCATCAGCCATGGAAGGTCTAGTGTATGCTGGGACAATGGCTGTCTCCTTGACCTACTGGACCTAGATTCTAGTCAAGTACCTTCCCTTTATTCCTTTTCTCCTAAACTTCTAGATTCAAAAGACATTGACTCTGCCCCATCANGCTGTCTCCTTGACCTACTGGACCTAGATTCTAGTCAAGTACCTTCCCTTTATTCCTTTTCTTCTAAACTTCTAGATTCAAAAGACATTGACTCTGCCCCATCACTGTAATGAGCTAAATTGTAAGGCTTTATAGATGTTGCATCCTGCCTTGAAGATACTAACGGCTATAGACAGCCAATGATATTTCTCCCGTGAATCTTAGATAGCATGTCCATCCAACCACCTGATAACATCTTCTCTTGAATTTCTCACAGAAAAGTCAAACTTAATAAGTCTAAAACAAATATCTTGAGTCTATACTCAAACCCACTACCTAACTTAACCAGTGCCACCAACTTTCACTCTGTTGCTCAAGCAAGAAACCTGTAAATTGTTCTTTTTTTTTTTTGAAAGAGAGAGAGAGAGAGTCATAGTGGGGGTAGGGGGGGCAGAGGGAGAGAGAGAATCTTTTTTTTTTTTGAGAGAGAGAGAATCTTAAGCAGTCTCCATGCCCAACACAGAGCCCAACATAGGGCTCGATCTCACAACCATGAGATCATGACCTGATCCAAAATCAAGAGTCAGACACTTAACTGACTGAGCCTCCCAGATGCCCCAGAAACCTGGGAATTATTCTTGATTCCTTTATTCCCCTCACTGACCTCTCATTCCTATCCCATCCATCTGCAAGTCTATTGAATTTATATCCAATGTGCTTTTAAAGTTTGTTTACCTCTCTCTATCTNTATTCCCATCACTGACCTCTCATTCCTATCCCATCCATCTGCAAGTCTATTGAATTTATATCCAATGTGCTTTTAAAGTTTGTTTACCTCTCTCTATCTGTATAGTTACCACATTAGTTTATGCCGCCATCATCTCTTGCCCATATTACTATGACAGCCTCCTAACTGGTTGCTTCATTTCCATGCCTTCCCAGCACGATTCTCTCATCCAAACACAGCTAAAGGAAGTTTCTTAAAACTTCTACCCTCTTTCTTCACTGCACTGCTCTAAACACTTACAGGCTGTGGTAATTTCACTAGAATAAAATATACTCTACCACAGTCTCCAGCATCCTCAGTGACCCTGCCCTTGTCTCTCTCTAACAACATCTCATGTCACTCTTTCCTCTCCACTGTTTACACTCCAACTACCCCAGCCTTTCCTTAGTTCTCCCACAGACCTTTGCAGATACTATTCCATCTGCCTGGACTCTTTATTTCCAGGCTTACACTCCAACTACCCCAGCTTTTCCTTAGTTCTCCCACAGACCTTTGCAGATACTATTCCATCTGCCTGGACTCTTTATTTCCAGGCTTGTCACATGGCTAATTGCTCTCATCCCTTATATCCTTTCAGTCTTCAAATGTTTTTGATTCTCTGTTATAGGGGAAAACATTTAACCTGAATTTCCAATATACGTATATTTATTTATTTGCAAATTATATATAACTACTTCTTTGCTAATATGTACATTATGAGATATATATAAATATAGATTTATAGGGGAAATATCAATGATAAAATATTTTAAGTAAAAATTGTTACTTTATTAATAGTGCATTTTTTTCTTTTCTCCCTCAGCTTTATTGAGATATAATTGACAAGAGCATTATGCAAGTTTAAGGTATATAATGTGGTGATTTGATATATGTATATATTGCAAAATTATTACCACCATAGTATTAGCTAACATCTCTATCCCATCACATAAATACCATTTTGTGCATGTGGTGAGAATATTTACTCTTTTAGCAACATTCAAGTGTATAATACAGTATTAGTAGCTATACTCACCAGGCTGTACAATAGATCCTCAGAACTTGTTAATCTTATAACCAGAGGCCTATACCCTTTGACCAGTATCTCCCCATTTCCCCTACCTCCCAAACCCTGAATACTGCATTTTAATAATAGTTGCTGTAAATCTGTATTTTAAGTCATTTTAATAACTTCTGTTTTGGAGAACATTTTTGTTATATCTATTTTTCATTATAATTATATTTAACTCCATAATGAAACAAACACAGATTTTACACAAGGAGTAGATGTAGCAGTTGCTGTTTTCTTAATGTTGCTTGTATTTTACCTTATTACTATAATTTTCTATCTATGGTTTCTTTGGAGGAATCTTTTAAAGGCACTTGTTAATTTTGTCAGTGTTCCTTTATTTAAAACTAAATAATGTCATGTGGAAATTTACTTAATCACGCACTCATGAACTGTAACGCATTACTATCCGTGGACAGAGAAAGAACAAGTGAGGTGCCGTTGTCTGTTTCTAGATGTTGTGGAATTCCATTTTCCCTCTCAAGAGTTCTGACCTACTGTGTGTGACATGCAGTCAGCTGACAAACAAACAGAGGAGGGTAACTATCATCCACAGATATGAAGGGAATAAAAGTGCTTATTTTATATTTTTAAAATTTTAATACTTTTCTATATATATTTAAATTTTTTCAATATCTCAGTAGATCTCAGCATTTTGTCTGTGGGTCCCCACTCTGGAGACCACTACTTCATCAGTTAAATGTCCCCTCTTCTAAATTCCTTCCATGGCTACCTACCTAAAGCAGGTCTCACTACCCCTACCCCATGTGCTTCCTTTAAATTATTATATTTATACATATGTTTTTGTATAAATATCATGTATATTTGTAATTATATATTTACAGTTATTTTCACACCCACAACTATTTATTAATATGTTACTTTGATTTGAAATCTTCACAAGGACAGAAACAACTGCCCATCTTTTTTCAGTACTTATTCCCAGCCATTTACCCAATTCTGGGCTCTGTAAATATGTATGAAGGTCCAGCAATTCTCAACTGTAATTCAATGATACATTGATGTGATATGAACAATTGTAAGGCAAATGGCAAATCATTTGTTATTAATATAATTAAAACAAATGTCATTTGCCTATGGCTTTTAAATTAAGAGGAACCAAATGTATTCCTATAATAATATTACTTTGGGTTGCATTTGCTTATAATTTTTTATTTTTATTTTATTTTTTTAAAAGATTTCATTTATTTCTTTGTCGGAGAGAGAGAGAGAGATACAGTGCACGAGCAGGGGGAGCAGAGGCAGAGGAAGAAGCAGGCTCCCCGCTGAGCAAGGAGCCTGAGGTGGGACTTGATCCTAGGACCCCGAGATCATGGGCTGAGCTGAAGGCAGACACTTAACTGACTGAGCCACGCAGGCATCCCTGCTTATAATTTTTTAAGTGGAAGAAAATAAGTGGAATTCCCCGTTGTCAAGAGAATTGTGCATACTCACAGCATATCCTGTGTATGTCCCATCTCATTCTTATTTATTAACATGAACTTCATCTTTCCTGCACATCATGCGACACTGTAGGTTAAGAATTGGCAACATATGGAGGGAGAAACATATGAACTCGTACAACGTGGTGCATGATCTGGTACAGGAACGGACCAAGTGCTATGGAAAAGACAGAAGTGTGTCCTTATTGCTTTTTGGGTCAGTAAATCTCGGTGGAGAAAAATGCCTTAGAAATAGACCTTAATTCTAGTCTTGTGTCTCTAATTTACTAGTGGTATGACTACACATAGCTGCTGCACTAGCAGCCATCCAATGGGAAGGGCAGGCGCATGCACAGGTAAATACACAGAACGTGGTTCATGCAATAATAGACATAGACTGTTCTTGTCCAGAAGAAAAAGCACAGAAGTAGGACTGGTGAACTCTGTTGTGTTGGGAGAGGGTAGTTTTTGAGGGAAATCAGGCCTCAAGGGAAGTTCATAGGGAATGAAGTCTGAGTGGTGTTTCAGAGACGTTTGGGAATGGGAAGCGGCTTTGCAGGCAGAGGAAATGGTATGTGTAAAGGCATGAAGAGCCCTATAGCCTTGGACCAGCATCTCCTCTCAACATGTGTGTGTGTGTGGGTGTGTGGGTGTGTATCTGTGTCTCTGTATATATTGACAGAATGGTAGAGAAGGTGGCAGGAGACCCTAAGAAGTTCTCCGTTATTCAAGACTAAATAAGGGAGAGACGCAGTAGATAAGGGAAGAGGGGCAAGTGCGATAATGGAAGTTTGGTTTGAGAGGTCTGGAAAAATATCACTAGCTTATACATAACGAGTATTTGCCCTGTAACAGACATTTTCATGCACTGCCTCACCAAATATGGTCCCTTTTATTATGAACTCATTTTACAGATGAGGAAACAGGTTGAGTGAGGTTAAATGACTAGTCCAGGATCACATCACTAGTAAATTGAGAAGCCTGGATTCACACCTGGCTCTGGGACTGCAGGGCCCAGGAGCTGATTCTCCAGAGAGGACTGGGTTAAACTAGGGCCAGCATTTAGAACTGGCTTTGGTATGTGCTGAAAGTCACATGACCCCCCAACATAATTGTAAACAAAGCAGCAGAGTCCATTTTTCACCTCCACCATGCCAACTTCCGGAAGTATTTTTCTACCTTGATCGCTGATCATGGGCTTCTTAGCCCTGTATTACAAGGGCATGTTTCTTTGTTCAATTCCAAGTGGAGCTGGAGCCTTTCAGCCAAAGAGAAGATACCAAGTTTTTTTCCTGCAACAACAAGCCCACAAACCAACCTACAAAAAAGCTCCTTTCCCCTTCCCATTACTTAATTTGACTGACCAGGGGACGGTCTGTGGAGACTGAGTTTATAAATCTCACTTCCTGTACCATTCTCCACCCCACCCCCATTCCCTTGCAGGAATCAGCCTGGAGCTCAGAGCCCCCTCCCCTTGGAATCTAGGCAGCCTGAACTGCAGAAACCTCCATAGAGCTCCTTCTGAATCTGGTCTTTGCACAATAGCAACCTCATCGGGTCGCAGCCCTGCCTGCAAAGGTCACTGTGTGATGAACCCATGATTAACCTTATTCTCCAATCAGAATTTCGATCTAATCTCTGGGACAGCGTGGTTAACACACATGGTCTTTTTGTTTCTGTAAGAACTGGAGACCTGAAATGTGACAGCCTCGGTGATGCCAAGCGCCAGAGGAAACCACAGAGTTCATATTACATATATTAGGCTTTTCTTTTTTTCTTTTTTTGAGCTGTGATTCTCAACAGGCTCAAGCAGCTCTTGGGTGGTGGTATAGCTTCCTCCTAGGAGGCTCTCCCCTTCTGCGGCCTTGCCATGCAGAGGACACTGACACAGCAGTGTGTGTTCTGCTTGGCTGTAATGTAGCGCCATTGCATTTTGTCGCCAGGCTGGAAGTGGCCACCCTGGAGCTGAGAGCTATGGAGAACATTCGTTTCTGCTACCGCAGACAGCTCAGCCGCAGACATGGATGATGAAAGGGAAATTGGCATTGACCTTACTGCTTTGCAAGGAGCAGATGGGACCTGGAGTCTGGTTAGCAAAGAAAAAATGAACTAAGCCTCCTTGGTAGTGTTTGAAAGAGACAGATCTGGGCCCAGCAGAATTCTTGGGTCTCTTCCTCCCTCTGAGTGTGTGTGTGTGTGTGTGTTTGCACGTGCATATACAAGCACACATGCTGTGTCTGACATGAACAGGAGAGACACAAGTACCCTTCTCTGTGCTAGAGCTCTCTTTTGCACATTTAGCATTTGACTGACAAACCTCGCGTGGACATCAATAGGACACTAGGTCAGAATGCAGAGGAGGTGTTTTGCTGTTGATAGGAAGACAGGTGGAGAGGAGAATTGTACCGAGACTACTTTCCAATCCCTCGGGAGTCCTCCTATGGAGGGAGTCTCTCTTGAGGGAGGGACGCCGCGGGGAGTAAGGAATAAGGGATGAAGTAGCCGAGCGTACAGTGCCCACCACCTCAAGTCATCTGAGGGTGGCAATGTCCTTTCACTGACTCCCGTTGGTTTTCTGTACCAGGAATGTGCTTGCCCTCCCACTTCCCACCTGGTGAAATCCTCTTCAGCTTCCAAATCCCAATTGGATTTTCACTTCCTTCAGAAAGCCTTTACTGCTTTCTCCCCACTCAGTGTAAATGATCTCTTCCTCTTACCTGCAGATTTCTTGAAAGAAGGGAGGCTGTGCCCAGCACGTACATCCCAGGAGTTCAGTGGTGATGCAGTGAAGGAGCACAGACCTGAGGCAGTAGTAGTTCCTGAGTTCGAACCAGGCTCTCCCACACGGGAGCTGGGAGACTTTGGGCATAACCTGTCCAAGCCTCAGTTTCCTGCTCTGTAAGCATGCATAGAAATAGCCCTTTCATGGCATGAGTGGGAGTATTTAATGAGATAAAGTGTATGAAGAGCCTAGCACATAATAGGTAATTTAGTACATGGGTTTCCCTTGCCCAGACACTGGGGTTGATTTCTCTTTGTGTTGTATTTTGTACAACTCTTAACATGTTTTAAGCATAAAATAAACCTTGCTTAAAATACGTAAAATTTTTTTTTCTACTTAAGTATTCTAAGACATTGATACAAAAAAATAGACTATTAAGGAAAATAATAGCGAGCACTAGTACCCAAAGGCTTTATCTTTGCATGTGTCATTTTAGCTATATCAAAAACTGGAGGTAGATATAATACTCCCCCTTTGCAGATGGGACAACTGAGGCTACATAGCTGATGGTGATAGAATAAGATTTGAAGCATAGAACTTAGTGTTTTGCTGTCACTTAGTGGTTCTCAGCCATTACTGTGCAAGAGTATCATCTGTGGAGCCTTTAAAAATGCCCAGGCCTGAACCTTCAGATCTGGGCTCAGTTGCTATGAGGTGCAACCCACAGGTTGTTTTTAAAAGTTCAGGTGATTCCATGTGCAAACAGGGAAGAGACCTTCTAACTTAAGATAATGCTGCAGTGTGGGCAAAGTTTTATATCTTAACATAGCTCACGTGCTCCAGCTTTATCGTGTCTGGAGTAAGTAGCCATCTACTATCCAGTTTGGGGACAGAATATCCCAACTTCATGAAATTGCTCTGAAAAGGGAATTCTGTCAACTCTCTCTAGCAGGTCTGGATTTCTGAAATAGGTATGTGTGATATAACATTCGTTTCTAATCATAACTCTTGAATGGTTCATTCATTCATTCATTCATTCATTCGGTCATTCTTTCAGTCAGCAAGCACTCTATGCTCCTATCAAGAGCAAAGGCCCAAGCTTAGCATTGGGTAATGCTAAGAGTAGTGCTTTTGGGTAATGCAGAGGAGTAGTGCTAGACCTTCAAGGTGTTCAAAGTCTGATTAAAGAGAGAGAAATGAAAGCAAAGGACTGGGGAGTCAATGCACTTGGTATTGCAAGAGGGACATGGTACTTGTGGAAAACTGTAAGAAACTGCAAAGGACTTCGTCTCCATCCTCTTCTCCTGAACTTCCTCTATTACCCCAGCCCCTAAATCCTGTCTGCATTGAGTTTATAGCCAGCCATTAGAACCTCAGAGTGGTAGCTGTCCCAGATACTCCACAGAAGTAGCAGAGCTAACTGTGGGCCTTAGTCCCTTTCTAGGGTCCCACTGTGAAGGACTAGAGGAGCCCCCATGGCTGTAGGCCCTCGCCTACCTGGAGGGGGGTGGGGAGGAAAGGAAAGGAAAGGAAATAAACTTCCGGGGTTTTTGAAGCCTCTGGGAATACTCTTTGGGAATTTCACTCTCCCCTGGACCTGGGGGCTTCAACCAAGTGTGCAGGTCCTGGGTTGACTTCTACAGGTTGACAATACATAGGAATGTACTGTTCCTTATCCTGAACAGACAGACATGAATAGACAGAGGGTGAAGGGAAGGCATGGCACAAAAAGAGAGCACAGCTGTCAAAACCAGAGATGCTGCATCCTTCATTGACTGCAAGGGCCAAGTATGGCCTAGGGGATTGATGGAACCAAGGTTAGGAGCTAGGACCAAGGAGAAATGGAGCCAGGTGTTAGGAACAAAGCAGGAGTGAAAAACTGCCAGAAGTTGGATTGCAATGCACTAAGCTCATTTTGGTGGTCACTGTCTCTGTCATATCTGAGTAGAACAATCCAAGCAGAGGAAACAGCATGAACTAAGTCTAGGATTTACTATCAAGGTAGACAACAGAGTACCGAGCTATTTCAGCCTCAGGGATCTGAGCTTTATGAGGATTATATCTATTAGTCTTAAAACATGAAACTCAAAACTGCAAACAGCACCCTAGGTGTGTTTGAGTCAAGCGCAGATTGGCAGGCCTATCCCTTCCTTCTGCATTCTAAACTTTGCACCCAGACGATGCCCTTTTGTCAAATACTCTTCAGGTGCATTCACAAGATTAGACTGTGCTGAGGCCATGTAAGTCGTGAGCCCCAGCTAATTTTCATGTTGTTGTGTGTCTCAATGATACTCTGATATCTGGACTCCTTCACAACTACTTCTGAATCCATACGATATTCATGTAGCATTGGTAGGACAGGCATATATCCCCAAGAGGCTCAAAGAGGTCATGACTGGTCCAAAGTCCCAAAGCTGGACTTAGGTCTCACATCTCTGACCTTACGTTTTAGTGTCCTTTTCATCACTATGTTAATTTTTTTTTTTTTTTTGGTGGCCTGTCGGTTTTGACTGTGACCATAATTTCTAGAGGAAGTCCAATCTAGAAGGATCTTTGGAGATCTACAGGGCAACAGGGGAGTCCTAGGATGAGAAAAACCTGGGTGCCCTTCTGCTGAAGGCCCTTCCTCCCAGATTTCTCTGTGAGGAGTTTGGTTCACACCGCCTGTCACATAATCTCCAATACCTGTAGACTCCTCAACCCTGCCCCAATCAGAGTTGTAGCACAGGTGCCCTGTCCCAGGGGCCTGGTCAGATGTGGGACAATGCACTCTGGCCCAAATGCTATGCCTGGGAGGGACTGCCTGGAGCCAGAAGGGGGAGTGATCTCTGGCCTCCAAGGAGTCCAAAGGGTCTGGGAAATTGACCCTTGTGTCTGACCAGACTCCAGCATGATGTGTGGATAGCTCCAAGCCTTCTCATACATTTTCTGGTCATCGGTGGCTTAAACAAGGTAGAATGGTTTGTGTGCAGTCTGCCTTAGTGGCCATGTTGGTAGAAGCGAAAAAGTAATGCTGTATTGTTGTAACCAAACCAACATGAGTTCACTCTGTGGTGAGTCAGAAACCACACTAAGTTGAGTTGTTGCACAAAGAAAACTTTATTTGCAGTAAATAAGGAGATCACAGGAAATGGCTTCCAAAGCCATGACTCCTCTTGCATAAGCATGAATGGGTTCCTTTTATTTAGGGTAGGGATGAATATTTGGATAGGGGAGCCTCATCATCCTGTGTAGAGGCAGGCATATGATGGTACATGTGCCTTAAGGAAACATGTCTGTGCAGGCATTGTATGTTATGTAAATGAGGTTTGTGCTCCTCCTTGGGTGGAGATTTTAGTAGTATAATGAGGCAAAGGTAGTTGTTAGTCATTCTAGAGGTGGCTCCATTGTCCTTCTGGGCAGTCAGGAGTCTGGAGTGACACTAGGGCTGGGGGTCTGGGCGGGCTGGAGGTCTTGTCAGGGCGGTTGCCATTGCTTGAGGGGTGGTTTTGGTTTCCATCTACCTGAGTTAAGAGATAAGCTGGAAGAAGACTTAAGGAAAAATGTGGAAAGAGGTCAATGAGTCTAAGCAGGTGGGGGTAAAGGTCAGGTCTTAGGGTCTCGCTGATGACATTGTGACGTGAGTTTGGTGCCTATCCAGGTAATCCCGGAGCAGCAGGACACTACACTACACTACTAGTGTAGGACACTACAATTAGAACCAGAAGACTTGCTCTTGAGTCCCGATTCTGCTGTATTACTTGGGCAAGTCCTAGGACTTCCCTAAGTCTCACTTGTTTTGACTATGAAGTAGAGTAAAACCTCTTATGTGTAATATATAAAGCCAGTGGGCTGGAGAGGGTTGTATAAACTTTTGAGAACTACACAGATGTGGACACTTTCAAAAAGCCAGTCTGGATTAGAACCCTGACCTAGTTTAGGCAAGTTCCTTAATGCCTCTATGATTCAGATTTTTTCATCTTTTCATCTGTAAATTGAAGATGATCATGTTCACAACCATGGACTTGAAATCTTTAGGTTTGAATATGATTCGAAGTGTAGAATTTTTCAAATTTTATACAAGTAATAAAGCATGTCTACTATCTAATACATAAAACCCTTAGAAAGTTCTGGGACACCACCTTATCATCAAACACAATTTTTTTTTTCAGTGAAACTTGACTGTTCATAAGTAGGGTAAATAAAGACTATGAATAGCCTCATCTCAGATCTGGTGAGGTTTTGCTACCAAAGGAGTTTGTACCAAACTTGCCAAAACATTCCTATTTTCAGAGCTTTTTGGGACTGTGGAGTTGTTGGTAAGGGATTATGGACCTGTGGTACCTGCCATTTAGGGTAGTCATAAGGATAAAATAAGTTAATATGTATAAAGGGCTTAGATCAATGCCTGGCATATAGTAAGTACTGAATAAATATTAGCTATTATTACTTTTATTACCTTAAAGAGTAAAACCAAGAGAGAATGAGGCTTCACAGGCCTTCACTGACATTTCTCAGATTTCTAATAATTAATGAACTAATAGATTTGCTGGGGAGGTAATCTCCTGTCCCTTTGCCTGCTGAGAAAATATATTTCCAGGTCAGAGCCATAGTCAGCACTTAAAGGGACAGTCTGAGAATATGTGAGTGTATGTATAAGTTGAAAGAAAGAATAAAGAAAGGCCCAGCAAAATGCTAACAGGTTGCAAAAATGAAGTATTTTTAATTTTCTTCTTACTACTTTCATACATTTTCTAAATTTTATGTTTTGACTTGAATTACTTTTATAATGAGAAAAAAAAAGTATATTCTCTTTTAAGCCCTCTCCTATTTATTTCCTCTTCTTTAGAGGATTGGTTCTCCCACTAAGGTTCCCATTTATAAGACAACCATCAAGGAAAAAACTTGTATTGATTTGAACTATATGCCAGACACTGCAGACAGTGGTGAGAAACAAAAGGACAACCCAGAGACATTATTTGAAAAATCTTCAGCAAAATCACTTCCTATTTGTATAGCAACTTATAGTTCATACCATGCTTCAGTATAAATTCATGCTTCAGTATAAATTCAGTTGGTCCTTCTCTCTAGATTGGGGCAAGTATATGTTTTGGTCAGTGTTTTTTTGAATGAAGAAACTTGTCTGAAGTCACTCAGTCCATTAGGTTTGGGGTTGAACTCAAACTTCTGAATCATGTGAGTGGTATGGGTAGAAGCAGTATTCCTAAAAACTTGGAAATCAGTGACACTTTAAGAAGGTAAATATTAGGATATCGAATTGTGAGTGACCAACCATATGTCAAATATTCACATTGGCAGTAAATGTTAATGGAAGCTAAAAAGATTTGGGGGCACCAAATGTTATCCTTAGACCCCTCAGAATAGTTCCACTTTCTAAAACCTGAGCATTTTCAGATATAAGGGAAAAAGCTTCAACCAAAGACAGATGTTCAGAAGAGAGTAGTGAAAAGAGAAGGAAAGAGGCTATGGTCTTTATATATTTAACATACTTAAAGGGGCAAAGCTGAAGTAGAGGCACCCTCTCAGATTAGGGGGATCAATAAGGAAAAAAAAAAGGTCCCTTTGTTCAGATTCTACTCACAGGGAACCTTTGGATTATCTTTTGACTTCCCGAAGAAATCAGAGAATGGACTGATAGGCTGCTAGCAGCACCCTTAACTGCTTGAAAATTCTTGTTTTGCATTTGTTTCTTTTGACTTGTGTTGGAAGGAGTTGGTCCCTGACTGGCAGATTGGCATTAACTGCACTGCCCAGAACAAATTCGGGAGCCCAGAAAGCAAACATCGGACCCTGTCCAAACAAGGTCCTCTTAGCCCAGACCCTGGAAAAACTTCCGGCCCACCTTCCTGAGGACAAAATGACTCCATGCTCTAGCTCCCCAGAATCCAAGTCCATGCTCCATCCATGTCTTCAAACCCGATCTTCTAATCTCATACAGCTTTTTCTAGGCAAAAGGCGGTGGGTCCCCCTGCCCTTGTTAAAAGGAAGGGAATCATTCAACATTTTAGTTCTGCATTCTTCTACCCCAGATAACCCTCTCTAATTTGAGGTTGGCTAGAAATCTGGAAATCCTTATTCTTATCAGAAGAATTTCCATTGCTAAAGGGGAGGGTGCACTAGGCCACATCCTGTGTTCTGGGAGAGGCTCAAAAGAGCCAGTTGCAATGCTCTGGACTCAGACAAAGTCAGGGACTTTCTTAAGTGGATTCAAAAAAACAAGCTGGGACAACAGGCTCACTGTAATTTTTCTTGTTCCTTCCTCCTTTGCTTGCAGGAGTCCCATTGCCCCAGGCACCATAGTGGACAAATTATCTATTTGCAAAGTTCCTCCCATGGACTAGCAAAACTCCTTGCCCGGCTCCTGACTTGAAAGTCTTTGGAGCTTCAGGTGATCAAACTAATACTTTATAGACCTGGAGTCCTCAGTGTCTACAGAGCACAGCCTCGGGGGCCTAGGAGATTCGGAATGTGTAGAGGTAGACTGCACTCAGGGGATTTGTTCATTTTAGCAAACTTGGCAGAACTTCCCTGCGTGACCTAAATAGAATATCTTCCTCTACATAAAGCATGCATCAGGGTATTTCCTGATTTATTCATGAAAGGTTTGCTTTACAAAGGCCTCAGGAACTGTGCAATCTCAAAATACATGATGCATTGAGCTGGATACTAGAGTGGCATTTGCACAAATTGCTGTGATAGATGGGCTGTGCAGTGTGGCAGCAGAGGTGGATTAATTTAAATACTCACTGTTGGGGGTTGCTCTTTCAGGGGAGGAAGTGAGACCCAACCTGCAGATTGTTAAGCCGTAATGTCGGAAAGTGTTCTCTCTCTGCAACAGAGAGTAATTGATCAAAGAAGAGAAAAAGACGTGGATAAAATTTGTGTGTGCTTTGTGGGGATATAGAACCTTTATCTGCGGATCATCCCGGGTTCATTCATTCGTTCTCAACTATAGAATCAGCCTGTCAGCCGCTGATAGGCTGAGTTCCATCGGGGGTACATAGGACTAGATACATATGGGCTCATAAGGACAGTAGGATGCAGTATTTGAAATCTGACCCTTCTTGGGAATTTGGGGGTTCTTTTGTTACCATGGCGGTGGAGAGTAATCAGTGTCCCACTTCAGAGAAAAAAAGATGGATTTCTCCCAGTCAAAGGCAGGCATTTTCAGGTGAGTCCACTATGATATCTCTGATCATGGATTTATCTAATGCTTCAGTATTTTCATGCTGGGGTATTTTTAACAGAGCAGCAGATGGACCTTGGTTGTTTGCAAAGAAGTTTTATCTTGGAGCTTGTGAAGAGATTGGGGTTAATGTACAATAAAGTGAAAGTGACATTTGTAAAGATGGTGTGAGCAGAATGCCAGGATCCATTACCCTGATAACCCCACAAACAGACCGGCAGCCTCCATTGGTGAATCGCTGCTCACATCCCATCAGCATTACCTGCAGGACGCATCACCACTTTGTGGCAAATTTCCAGGGCTTTTCATATGCCAGGCAACTTGTCCTAACTAGGGCAAGGAGACGCTGTTCGACAAACTTGCTTTGGGGCCCAGAGCTTTGGTGAGGGCCAGACTTGGTTCCTTCTTTTTTTGTAATCATGGACATTCTAGTGACAATGAGAAGGGAAACCCAGGTGCAGGCTCTTGAATCCAGTGCCCCAGAGCTAAGGTGTCAGAATGAGGTGGTCTGATGATGCGGATTGCCATGAGTGTGGGTTGCGCTACACGGGCTGATGTTTCTTTTTAGAGGGGGGCAGGAATTACCCAGGACAGTCTGGATCCCTGATGAGAAAGTAGAGGCGATTAGAGAGTAGAGGCTTTCTGTAAAGTATCTTCCAGGAAAGGAAAGCAACTGGAGGACAGAATTTGAATGAATTAACCTTCGGTGATTTCCCATGACCAACAGGATCAAGTCCAAATCCTTAGTGCAGCTTCTGGTTCCTTCCCCATCTGGTCCCTGACTAACCTTGGGTCTTTCCATTGTCCCCAGGAAGCATGTTGTTTTGATCATTCCAAACTGCCCTTTGTTCCCTGATGGTAATGATAGCCAACATTTATCCAGGACTTGAAAATGCCAGGAACTCAGCTAAGTGCTCTATGCAGTTCATTATTTATTCTTCAGAGCAATCTTGAAGGTGGACACCATTATAGTCCTCAGCTTACAGATGAGGAAACAAAGAGAGGTTATAAAACTGGGCCCCAAAACTATTGAGAAGGGCAGGGGTAGGAAGGCAGTATGATTCCCCCACTTTGCCACCCCTGCCTCCTTTTCTGCAGAAGGAGATACTGCTAAACCTTGCACACACTGCTTCCTCTGCCCAGGATTGATCTTTCTTCTTATCTGCCCAATTGGAAAAGCATCTCTTTGTTCATCAACACCTTCAAGGCCAAATATCCCTTCCTCTGGATGCCATTCATGGAACTTCTGGGCAGAGTTATGGAGCTCCCATACCCCTTGCACAAACTCACAATACACACTGCATTAGAGTGCCCTCCTCCCATGCATTCATTTGTGCCTGGTCTGTGCAGACTCCTTAGACCATTCTCCTAGATGAATCAAAGCTCTGAGAGAGCTGAGCAGGAAGTCAGGAGAAGCAAGTTCCATGAATCCAGAGGTAGTTTGGCCTCTAGATGAGTACACCCAAATGCCATGCGACATCTCATGAACAGCTCTGCAGACCGGTCTAGAGGAGTGCCCGCCTGCCACATTCCTGCCTTTATCGTTAACCACACCCCTTGGTGACTACCTTCAACATGGGAGGCAGCGCCTGCCTGTCTGATAACCCAGCCTCCTTCTGGAAAGGATTTCCTTTGGCCTGGGTGCATACCTGGCCCTGCAAGAGTTAACCACATGCAGCCCAGATCGGGAGAACATGAGGTTTCCATTAACTGGTGGTATGCAGACAAGTGGCACGAGCATGGATTATGCAGCAATAAAAACACACTGCACAGTATTTATGTCAGAGGCCTCACTCCTCTCCTTCCCCTGCCTCCTTCCCCAGCACAGAGTAACCAGGCCCTTGCTGCTGTGGTGCAAGATTAGAGCAAAAGTTGGTATCTGACTTCTTTCCCAACTTGCTTGAATCCTGCTGGGAGTGCTCATGATGCCTCCAGAAAACACAGATGGGAAGAAAGAGTGCCAGAGGAATTCAGTCCTGTTCCTGGGATGAATCCTAAGTGAACCAGTTGTGAGACAAAGAAATGAGGAGACAGGAAAAAGGAAAAGGGTGGTGGGAGGGGGAAGAAGTGAGGGAAAGAAGGAGGGAAGGTGAAGGGATGGTGTGAAGGATCACAGAGATTAAGTCCACCTGGGATCAGACAGTTGGATAGAACAATGGGGGATTCTGAAACCATCTCTTCGGGAAGGAAAGGAATTCGCATGTCTGGTAAATTTGCTATATGACTGGTATGATTGCTAATTCTATGTGTCAACTGGACTGGGCCAGGCAGTGCTTAGACATTTGGTCAAACATTATTCTGAGTGTGTCTGTGAGAAGGTTTCTGAATGACACTAATGTTCAAATCAATGGACTGCGTAAAGCAGATTGCCCTCCCTCGTGTGGGTGGGCCTCATCCAATCAGTTGAAGACCTGACTGGAACGTAAAGTCTGAGGAAAAGGGATCTCCTCCTGCCTGACTGCTTGACTGACTCATTGACTTCTTGACTCATTCTTTTCTTACCGTTATTTACTAAACACCTACTATGTTAGGTCCTGTGATTTTGGCAATGAAAAAACATAAATAGAACTGTCTTCCTTGTAAAGAGCACAGTCTTTTTTAGGCTTCCCAAAAGATATATAAGTAAAGGAGGATAAATGTTATGGTGGAGGTGTGTGCAAAGGTCTAAAGCAAGTGGAGAGATTCATCTTGGCAGTTTGTGGGGAGAGCCGGGGGGGAAAAGTGGGGACAAGGCAGAGCATGGTAACCCTGCCCAAAGTCTGGGAGAGGACAAGGCAGATTTGGGTAACAGAACGTAATTAGCTATGGGTGAATAGTGGTTGTCCACTCGGGTTGCTTGTTCCGTCTCATGGGGAGATTTAAAATGTACAAATGCACAGGGCCCACCCCCCACCCCAGGTCTCTGGAGGTACAATCTAAGTCTCAGGATTTTTTAAAAACTCCCCAGTGATTCTAATATGTTGCCATGATTGAGACCCACTGGTGGGCTTCCCAGAGTAAGTCTTGGCTCAAGAGATGAGTATGGAGACTAAGGAACTACATAAACATGAAGGCCTTGGATGCCACTCTCAGCAGTTTGAACTTCCCTTGTGGGCATGCAAGGTTTTTAAACGGGGAAGTGACCTTACTTATAGGAAATGAGTCAGTGCAATAGTCAAGTCTTAGGAGACTGAGCCTCAGGGGAAGTTCTGGCTTCATCTTCTCAGAGAACTTGACCACCTGTGCTTACTAAGACACAATTGATTTCACTCTTCCTTCTGCACATACAGCCAGAGGCCTCATGTCACCCTGGGGAAGCCAGTTGCCTGGAAGTCAGGAGACCCAGGTTTTCATCCTGTTGTAGGTACTAACTTGCTGAGGGACCTTAGCGAGATCCTTCCCCCTCTCTTGTCCTTAGCTTCCCAGAGCAAGCACATAGTAGATTAAATAAATCAGTCTCTTTCTATGAAGTTGGTAGTACCAGATTGCTTTGATTTGTTTTTAGGCAAAATGCTACACGCACTTTTGCATTTAACAGAGCAGTAAAGGAGATAGCAGGCTTCCGTTAATCAAAGAAAATCGATATAGGTTAGGAGAGGTGGGAAACATGAGCCAGGGAATTTCAAATGGTCAGTGCTTTCCTATTTCCTTTGGCCTCTGACAGGATGTCAGTTGTTTTCCTGATATATTCCATCTGTAGGGGTACTGCTTGGGTCAAGGTGTTCCCCCATATAATCTGCTCATCCCTTATCAGGATCTCAGTGACCCTGCCTGCTCTATTGAGATGGAGGAGGACACAGATTGGAGGAGCCCTGTTCATTCCTGCTAGCCTTGAGCCAAGAGTAGCATCAGCCTGGAGAAGGCCCTCTAATAGGCCTCCCTACTTGGGGCATTTCCTGCCCCAATCCACCCAAATCTAGCCTGGGAGAGTCTCTCAAAAGTTGCTAGGATGTACCTTCAACGTTTCCTTACTGCTACACATCAAACCCAGCTTCTCCGACATGGCACTGAAGACTACTCACAGTCCTCTCTCCATAGGATTCTCCAGCCTCCTCTCCTGTAGGTCTTTACAGTGCCCTGCACACCAGGCACACAAAACTGCATGCTCTTCCCAAGGATGGCTAAGCTCTTTCATGCTAACGGGTCTCAACCCGTATAGTTCCCTCTGTTTTAAATGCTTTCCCCTTAACCTTTTAGTCATCCTTTAAGCCCAGCTAACATGTCACTTCATTCATTCATTGAGGAGCTAACCTGTGTATTTTAGGAAGAATGCCAGATACTTGGAGGATAAAAAAACTAGAATCCTTTCATAATGACTCTGGTGTCTGACTCACTCCTCTTCACTTTGCTCCTAACTTTGCCACTGTATGGTAATTATCCATTTACATTTCTGGATCTCTATCCAGCATATAAACTCCTTAGGATCTCTGTATCCATAGCACAGAGCACAGGGCCTATCACAGAGTAGGGGTTCAGTGGATATATACTGAATGAACGAATGATTTATTTGATAAATGAAGGAGTGTTTGTATGAAGGTTCCAAGTAGAGTGAGGATTGCTTTAGCTCTTGGGACCAGCACAAGAGGCTGCAACAATGAAGTGACCCCTTAGATCCCATAATCTGGATTAGAAGAGCCTAGAAGGGACCATCGGGGATCACTGACATCTTATCGAAGGGAAACAGACCAGACAAGGAAAGAAGTTGTAACCCTGTCATCCTAGCACTATGGGACCCCTTAGCTCTCTTTAACTCTACTCCTAAACAGCATGAAGCCCTGGCATCATTGCCTTGGAACCTGATCACCGGTTTGGTTGCTTTCTTCCTCTGTCTATTTGATATGGCCAGCCAGGAAGACAGTGCTGACGAGGCACTCTTAAGCCCTGCACTGACAGAAATCAGGTGTCCTCGCTTCATAAAAGAAACATTAACCGATCCGATGGGAGCTGGAAGCAGAAGTGCTGACAAAGATGTAACTCCCAAGGATTCTGTGGGGCAAGGAGAAAGCATCATTCTCTCCTGATTTAGAGGCATTCTGGGGTTTGCAGACAAGACAGAGAAGAATGGGAGATGCCAGGGAGGAAGGCCACTGGGGAGGAAGTCTCAGTTTTTCAGCTAAGGGGATCAAGAGAGAAGGAGTGATAAGGCTACTGTCCCCTCCTTTCCATCCCCACTGTACCATCCAAGTCCTTACAAGCTCTCTCCTGGACCCAGCTCTCTCCGTTGGTTCCCCCAGTGTTTGTTGTCTTCACCTTCAGTCTGTCCCCAGCCCAGTTTCCACACTGCTGTCTGGTGGTCTTTCTAAATTACTGGACTGTGATTTAGATATCTTTGATTAAAATCCTTCAGTGGCTCCCTGTTATACTCAGATAACATATAAGACCTCCCTAAACCCTTTCCTAATGCTTAAAGTCTGCCATTTCCCCCCAAAAGAGGAGATTTCTGTTTTCACTCACCACGGCAGTCAGAGAACCTCCGTCAAGGAAAAGAGTCAGGAGAGAGAGATGGTGGTTTGATGACAGGAACAAGCCCTATTTCTGGAAAAACCACCTTCATTCCCATACCCACAGAAGCACCCCCATTCCTCTCATGGGAAAATCAATTCTAGGGAAACTCTGTGACTGAGACACTCCACTCTATGCCCAACCCTCTCTGAGGCATGACTGGGAACTTGAAGATCATCAGACACAGTCCCTTCTTTCAAGGAGCACACAGTCTGATGGAAGAAAAGGAAGTCGAAACAAATATGGAAGAAGGTCAATGCTATCCTGGAAGTCTGCTCAGAGTGATCTGAGAGGGGGAGGGACTGGAGACCAACTGTATGTAGTAGGATTGGGGAAGAATATTTTGGGCTAATCCTTGGAGAATGATGAGGCATTTCCCAGAAACAAAGGGAGGGAAAGAAGGAAAAAGGCTGTTCCTATGTTATAAACCATGTTGTGCAAAGACTCATAGAAGACAGTTGTGGAATGTTTGGAAGCAAGGTATAATTGAATGGGATGGGTGGGGCAAGGTAGGAGACTTGAGTGGATCTGAGACCTCACATCTTGTCATCAGACCTCTCTCTCTCTCTCCCTCCCTCTCCTATTTCTCTCCCCTCCTCCCCCTTCGTCTCTTATTTCCTAACCTTGGTCTCATTTTCTCTTATTTGAAGGAGCATCTTCCATGTAAAGTGGTAGGGAAGAAGGTAGCATGTAATGTAACTTCAGACTTCATTTTCCTAGCTGAAGGAACTCAGAGGGAAAAGCTTCTTTCTCCAACTTCAGTGTGTGCTAAACCCGAGGAAGGTCCCAGATTGACAAGGGTGAGCCATGTGCCCACCTCCACCTCCAAGGCTGCCCCTCCTGGTTACCGCCATGGAAGATGCATTTGAGCAGGCCTGGGTAATGTGACTAGGGCAGGGTTCTAGGACTGCTGGTATCTCCAAAATCACATGCTTACAGTAGGGAGGGGCAGTTCCCCCCAAAAGATGGGTTGCTGTAACCAGAAAACAGGAGAAGGTTTGGGACAGATAAAACTATAGCTGTCTGCTTCTGCTGCGGATTCCCCTCCTCCAGGGATACCTTGGTGACTCTCTGGGAATACCAGGGATTTCCTGACCTTCTCTTTATCCAGAGGGACTTGTACATAACATCTCCTCAAGGAGGGTTTATTGATAATTACTTTGGCACATCAAAAAAGGAAAAATTTTAAAAAGAGATTAAAGAAAAAGACTATAACATGGCAAGCTGCGAATTTAGACACTACTTTGGCTTCGAAACAACTCATTTGGACGAAAAGTCTTGCTGCCCTTGGTGAGTCTGAAGAAAGAATAAGAAGACACTCAAAGAACATGTGGAGTGTGTGCAGCTGCGTTTGCACCAGGAAGCAGAGCTCAGCTGAAGAGCTGCAGTCAGCATCCGAGATAGGAGGAGCCTGTCCTGGCTTTGATGCTGTTGGGATAATGGAGCCACAGTGCAAGCACAGGGCCTTTTATTGACAGGGTAAAAAGAGGCCAGCTGGGGTTTGTCTATAGCCGAGCTTCTGATTCTATCCCATACTTCTGAAGAATGCCCTCTTTGTTACTTTGCTGCAGGTGGCACCTGTCATTACAGGACGTGGAAATAGGATCAACAGCCCTGAGCTCCTTAAGAGATGCCCCTTCCTCAAATGAGTCTCAAACAGCTCTCCAAGTTCATCTCTTGCATGCTCTCTCACTCTGTCTCTTTCTTTCAGTCGGAGGATTCAACTGAACAAGGAGGATGGCGATGGCCACAGAACTCTGGTCCAATAAAGTCACTAATTTTTGTCACAAGATGACAGTCTCAACTTTGCTGCAGCTCCTCTCCCATAACAAATCCCTAAAAATGATAGGAAACAAAATAAAATAAAAAATAAATTCAAAATGAGTCCCCACATCAAGAAATGAAGCCCTTAGTGGGTCCGGAAGCAACGAAGATTTCTTTAAAAGCAAACAGTGAGTGGGATTGGTATGAAAAGGGAAACCATCCCCAAAAGACATGAAGAAGGTTCTACTGAAAAAGACCTACTTGCCTAGAAGGGGTAGAAACAGAGGAGACCCAGGGTGCCTGAGCAGGTGCCATCAGGTGACTCCCATTACCTCCCCTGATGGTGACCAGCTATTACTGGGGAGATTACCCACAAGAAAGAGCAATGTTGTGGGAATCTGGAATGGAGAAATAGGCAGGACAGGGGTGGCTGAGAACAATGAGGACGAAGGAGATCCTCCATGCCCAGAAGACAGTTATCTTACAAAGCTACCTAGAGGCAAGGCCCATCACTTCCTGGGCCTCACTGAAAAGGACAGATCCGTCCAGGAAGTGGGTCCCATCCTGTTCTAGGACAGGCTGTGTAAACAAATAGAGCAGAGCCAAACACAGAAACTCAGCTGGAGGGAGGGATACACAATCCACTCCCACCAGTAGCTTGAGGAAAGCCAACACCATGAAAGAGAAGCAACGAACCTAAATGCAGAACCTATACCTGGTGACTTGGAGGGACGAGAGTAACAGAACAGAAATTTAGAATAAGGAAAATTAAAATCACACAGAGGTAAAAGAATTTCTATTGGTAAAACGCCAACTAGAGATCGTGAAAATTAGAAACTTAGCGAGCAAAAAGAAAAAAACCAATAGAACAGTCAGGTGGTAGAATGCACACAGTTGATAATGGAATTCGTGAGCTAGAAGATGGAGCCCAGGAATTCTCCAAGAATGCAGCAAAAAGGACTAAAGAGGTGAAGTAAGTCAGACAGAGATAGGCAAATAGTGTGTGATCTCACTTATATGTGGGGTCTAAAAAAGTGAACTAGAATCAGAGAGCAGACTGGTGGTTGCCAGGGCAGAGAGCAGCAGGGTTGGGGTATTGGGGGGGGGTACAGGTGAAGGTGGTCCAACAAGCTTCCAGTTGTAAGATAGATAAGTCTTAGAGTCAATAATCCTGCACTGTTCACTTGAAAGCTGCTAAAAGAATAGATCAAAAAAGTTCTTATCACAAAGAAAAAAACTGTAACTCTGTGAGGTGATGGATGTTAACTAGAGTTATTGTGATGATCATTTCACAATATATATGGGTATCAAGTCGTTATGTTTTTAAAGAATCATGGGAAACCGGTAAGAAATCTCTAACATCTATTCAAAAGGTGTTCCATAAGAAAAGGAATGTGTAAAGAAATAATAGAAGACCCCAGAACTAAAGAAAGATAAGACTCTGCAGATTTAAGGTGTTCCGCAAGAATCACATTCAAATTACAGAACGTCAAGGGGGAAAGAAAATCAGAAAAGCATCAAGAAAAAGAAAAGGAAATCCAACTACAAAGGGAGGAGTCAGAATGCCATCAGACATCACTTTAACTACAAGAAAAATTAGAGTTCTAGTGAAAATTACTTCAAGTCTAAAATTCTATAGCCAGCCAAAATTTCACTCAAGAGTGAACGCAAATATTTTTAGAGATACGTGGCCTTGAAAAAATGTATTGTTAACATTCTTAAATAAATAAATAATCAATCCATCAATCAATCAATCACTAGAGGATATCTTATAAGGAGAAAATTAATCCAGGAGGGAAAGGTGAGATGCATAAAGCAGTGACGAGTAAAGGAAATAAATTAGTAAAATTTATTTTAAACCTACTGTCTTGTTTTTTGTTGTTTTTGTTTTTTTAGGATTTAATTAATTAATTCATCATTCATTCATTCATTCAGAGAGAGCACAAGCAGGGAGAGGGTAAGAGGGAGAGAGAGATAAATTCCTAGCAGACTTCCTGATGAGCTGTTGAAAGCTTGGAGCCAGACCCGGGGGAGGGTGTGATTGGTCTGGAGACCTGAAATCCTGACCTGCCCAGGAATCTGGAGAAATCAGGAGTCCGTTGCTTAATGGGTGCTTAACTGACTGAGCCACCCAGGCATCCCCAATGTGTTGATTATTTAAATGTAGATTATAGATGGGAACATGAAGTAAGAGAGGGAGCAGGAAGTAAAATCACACGAATACTCTTGTTTTCAAAGAGGAAGGATACAGATATTCATATATATATATGATTTATGTTTTAAAATATCTTTAGAATGCCTAACACCAAAACTACAGAGAAACATAACAATATGTTGATTTATATTTTAAAATATCTTTAAAATAGAATGCCTAACACCAAAACTACAGAGAAACATCACAAAAACACCACAGACCAATATCCCTCATGAATATAGATGCAAAAATCCTCAAAAAAAAATGATACTAATGCACTGAATACAGCAAATTTAAAAAGGGTTATGCACCTTGACCAAATAAGATTTATCCCAACAATGTAAAACTGGCTTAACATCTCCAACTTAATATAATGTACTATATTAATAAAATAAATGACACGAATTCTGTGAAAATATCAATAAATGCAGAAAAAAACACTTGAAAAAATCTGACACTATTTCATGATCAAAAAACAAAGAAACAAACAAAACACTCAGAAAAATAAGAATAGAAGAGAAACCTCCTCAGTCTGATAGAGCATCTGAGAAAAAGCAACAGCTGGCATCGTACTTAATGGTGAGAGACTAAGTCCTTTATCCCAAAGATCAGAAATAAGACAAGGATGGCCTTTCTTGCCATTTCCATTCAGCATTATCCTGGATATTTATTATATAAGTATTCAGAATAGACAAATATAGAGAGAATGAAGGTAGATTAGTGGTTCCTAGGAGTGGTAAGGGAGAGAGAGATTGCCATTGGGTGCAAGGTTTCTTTCTGTGGCAGTAAAAGTATTCTGAAATTAGATTATGGTAGTGGTTGCATAACTCTGTAAATACAGTAAAAAAGCATTGAATTGTACACAATAAATGGGTAGCATTTAGGGTGTGTAAATTACATATCAATAAGGTTATTAAAATGTAATGATAACAACTAGAAGACAAATGAATCAACAAATTCAAACAAATAGAACATATGGTTTTAAAACTGGAGTAAAGAAAACTTGATGAAGACAAGAGGGCAAGAATTGGAGAGAGGGGAAAGCATTTAGAAATTACAATGAATTGAAAACACAGACCATGACCTAGGAACAAATCCAAACGTAGTAGGCGCCATCAATATTAATGCATTATATTCACCTGTAAAAGACAGACTTCGGTTGCATTTGAAAAATATAGCCACTTGTTATTTTCAAGAAACAGACAAAATTTCCTCTGAAAACAAAGCAGTGGAAATACTTGTTCGGATGGCTGACAAACAAAAAGCAGATATAAATGTATTTAAAAAATCATGTAAAATAAAATTCAATTTGAAAACCATGGAAAGATGTCCATACATTTCATAGGGATGAATGCAGCCAAGAAGTAACTGTTATGCACCTGAAATATAGCCATGAAATAGCTGAAGCAAAAATTGACATAATTACAAGAGGGAGCTGAAAGATTTAAAAAAAAAAAAAAAAGGAAAGAAAAAAGAAAAAGAAAATCACTGCTGAAAACCTGAACAAACCCCTTCAGAAAACAAAATCAAGCAGAGAAATGAAGACTCTTAGTAGTAATGTAACAATATGCTTGACATACTATTTAGAGAATTTTGTACTCAGTAAACAGACTCTCCATCATTTTTTAACACATGTGCAACAGTAAAATTTGTCTTAGACAAGGGCACAAATGAAATACGAACAGATCCCAAAAAGTTAACTTTATTAGCAAAATTCACTAACCATTATGCAACAAACTTAGAAGTTAACTAAGAGATGTCCAAAACCAAGAAACAATAACAGCAACAACAAAACAAAACAGACACCCAAATGTAAACGCACACACCTATTTTTGTATCTTTATTTGATTAAAGAGAAATCAAAATGGAAACTTTTTAAATTCATCAAGGACAAAAAGAACAAAACAAATTCAAAGAAAAAATCATTTTTTACATTTATTATTAAAGTATAGTTGGTGTACAGTGGTAACTAGTTTTGATATGTTAACATATCGATTTGACAGTTTTGTGCATTACTCAATGCTCACCATGATAAGTATAGTTACCATCTGTCACCATACAAAGTTGTTACAATATTATTGACTATATTCCCTATGTTTTATTTTAAATTTCCATGACTTATTTATTTTGTAACTGAAGCTTAGTACCTCTTAATCCCCTTCACCTATTTCATCCCCGCCCTCCACCTCACCTCTGGTAACCACCAGTTTGTTATTTATATTTAAGTGTTTGTTCACTTGTTTTGTTTAAGATTCTACACATAAGTGATATCAAATGGTATTTGTCTTTGTCTGGCTTATTTCACTTAGAATGATACCCTCTAGGTCCATCCATGTTATTGCAAAGGGCAAGATTTTGTTTATTCTTTTATGGCTGAGTAATATTCCATTATATTCATATTTATATATACATATATGTATATGTATATATATATGTATATATATATAATAACACATCTTCTTTATCAATTCATTTATCATTGAACATTTGGGTTGATTTCACATCTTGGCTATTGTAAATAATGCAGCGATAGACATAGGGGTGCATGTATCTTTTCAAATTAGTGTTTTCATTTTCTTTACATAAATACCCAGTAGCAGAATCACTGAATCATATGGTAGTCCTATTTTTAATTTTGGGGGGAAAGACCATACTGTTTTCCACAGTGGTTGTACCAATTTACATTTCCCCTAACAGTGCCTAAATGTTCCCTTTTTTCACAATCCTCATCAACACTCATTATTTCTTGTCTTTTTGATACTAGCTGTTCTGACTAGTGTGAGGTCATATCTCATTATAGTTTTGATTTGTATTTCCCTGTTGATTAGTGATATTGAGCATCTTTTCATGTGTCTGTTTGGCATCTGTATGTCTTTGGAAAAATGCCCTCTGCCCATTTTTTAATCAGATTATTTTCTTGATGGAGAGTTGTATAAAATCTTTATATACAGTTTGGATGTTAACTCCTTATTGGATATATTATTTGGAAGTATCTTCTCACATTCACTAGGTTGCTTTTTTGATGGTTTCCTTTGTTGTACAAAAGCTTTTTATTTTGGTGTAGTCCCAATATTTTATTTTTGCTTTTGTTTCCCTTGCCTGAGGAGACATATTCATAAATATATTACTAAGGCTGGCATCCAAGTGATTAATGCCTATATTTTATTTTAGGAGTTTTATGTATGGTTTCAGGTCTCACACTGAAGTCTTAAATCTATTTTGAGTTTATTTTTATGTATAGTGTAAGAAAGTGGTCCAGTTTCATTCTTTTGCAGGAAGCTCTCCAGTTTTTCCAGCACTCTTTACTGAAAGACTATCTTTTTCCCTAATTGTGCATTCTTGCCTCTTCTGTCATAGATTATTTGACCACAAAGGCATGAGTTTATTTCTGTGCTCTCTATTCTGTTCCACTAATTTATATGTCGTTTTTGTGTGCCAGTACCATACTGTTTTGATTACTTTAGCTTTCTAGTATATCTTGAAATCTGGGATTGTGGTATCTCTAGCTTTGTTCTTCTTTTTAAAGATTGCTTTGACTATTTGAGGTCTTTTGTGGTTCCATATAAATTTTCAGATTATTTGTTTTAGTTCTGTGAAAAATGTTATTGATATTTTGATAGGGATTGCTTTGGGTAGGATGGACACTTTAAAAATATTTATTCTTCCAGTCTATGAGCATAGTATAGCTTTCCATTTGTTTGTGTCATCTTCAATTTATTTCATGTCTTATAGTTTTCAGAGTATAAGTCCTCCACTTCTTTGGTTAAATTTGTTCCCAGGTATTTTATTCTTTTTGGCGCAGTTGTAAATGGGATTGTTTTCTTAATTTCTCTTTCTGTTACTTCATACTGGTGTATAGAAATGCAACAGATTTCTCATTATTGATATTGTATCCTGTAACTTTACTGAATTCATTTATTAGTCCTAATGGTTACTTAGGTGGAATCTTTAGGGTTTTCTATATATAGTATGTCATCTGAAAATAGTGACAGTTTTATTTATTGCCTACCAAGCTGGGTTCTTTTTTTTGTCTGACTTTTAAAAAAATGTGTAATGAAAGAATTTTTAAAGATAATAGCAGGCTTGCGGTCTCTCTCTCTCTCTCTCTCTGTCAAATAAATAAAATCTTAAAAAAATAATAGCAGAAATTAAGGAAACAGAAAACTGTTTGGTATCACTGGTGGTTGCTCTGGTCAGTTTTTCCCAGATGAGGTCTGGGACTCAAATGAATTTGGGTGCATGCTTTGTGATTTGGTATTGGAAAAATGGCGTATTTTAAATGAACACTGCCCTTGATCATCTGAACTAGAAACCCCAGACTTCTAAGGATATCTCAAGCAGGTCAGACTTTTACCATAATTCCTACAGCACAGTAAGTATAGTCTCTCATTTTGGGCAATTCTGTAGATTGTCTTCTGACCTTGAGTTCACCTTCTCCTTAAAATAGACATCAGACTATCTCTCATTCTGAATGTACTCTCTGGCTTTTCTTTTTTTTAAATTGCCTTTGTGGAATAAGATATTTCATGACCTTCTCCACCACTATGGTAGATTAAAATGATTTGAAAGTATTAGAAATGGAATATGTGTGAAGGAGTGCCCCCCTTTCTGAAAAATGGTTTTCACAGTAAAGAGTTGTATGCAATATATTAGAATGTATAGAATATTTAATCACATTTTGTTCATATTTTTTATTATAAGAGGATAAACCACATCTTCCTGGAAGGGCTTGTTTGGATTGCTGAAAGTGTGTGAAATTATATGACAAATATTAATTGAGCACCCACCAAATACCTGGCACTGTGCTACGTGTATAACACATACTATAGTTTCTAATCTTTTGGAGCTTCTAGTCCTGTTTCCTGGAGCATGCCTACCATTAAAAAAAAGTATTATGTCATTGTGGATTGGAGACCTGAGTGATTCCACTAGGACTAAAGTGTAGCCTATTGTAGTCTGAATACAGTGAAGGGGCATAGTACATGATGAAGCAGAAGCAATGGTCCTGAGGCAAGATGGACAATGAACCTCCAGAGAACTGTCATTTTCACCAATTCACTGTGGTTTAGGGGCATGGATCCACAGTTTTTGAAGTCCAGAAAATTATCTTACCAGTATACCTAGAAAGGAGAGATTCTCAGTGACATGCTGATAATAATTTCATTTAAGATTGATTTGGTCAAAACCCCAGTTGGTCAAAATGCCAATTTACCACTTTCCTGTGGCCAGAGTCATTCTGTTCTCTACCTGCCACACTGTTTTCCCAGTACTAAGGTACCTGGAAAGTTGAATTAGTCCTTAGAAGATTGCTTGGAGGGCACAGAAACGTAGTAAAGAGAGATGACTAATTTTGACATTTTCATCTGTGGAGAAATTGCCACACAACAATGAATGCTCTTGGCAGAATAAAATTTAGGTTGTATCTGCTATGAGCCATTTCATTTTTTTATGTTTTATCAGTGTACGAATGTGTCTTTTTAAACTACTACTTCTATGTCTTCATTTCCTGGTACTTCTATACTATAGCTAACAGATACAGGAGTTACAACTATTCAGGCACTGTACTAATAACTTTCCATATGTGAACTTCTTAATCCTCAAAACCTCCTTATGAGGTACATTCTTTTATAATTTCCCTCAGTTTTCAGTTGAGGAAAATGAGGCAGGAAAAATTTATGTCAATTGCTCCAAGTCACCCACTGTTAAGTAGCAGAACCAAAATTACAAATCCAGGTTTTCTGGCTCCAGATTTTGATTTCTCTATCTTGTCTGATAGTCTCTCTCATAGTCATCTTTCGGGACAGATTTAATCAGTAATTGTTTATGTGAGTTGTTAGACTTACTGGATCAGAAACAACTAAGAACAACAAGATGAAAAAAGCCAGCTTCTTTTAAGCAGGTGTCCTTTCCTCTTTAATCCCTAGAACCTCAAATGGGGGAGAGGGAGAGTAAAAAAAAGTGGGGCCCTAATATCTGATAAAGGAGATGAGAATGAAGTACAGAGCCACCTATGAAAGGGCAAGACCCCTGGGAGACTTGTGTAGGCTTTGTATCTGCAGCGCCTTCTCATGGTGCTAGAAGGAGCTTAGGTTCCTGACTTCTCTTATTCACAAGTGGCCAAATTTCTGGAAAGTTCTTCAGATGTTTAATGGGCCCTAAACTTTCCCTTTGGAATAAAACCTGTGAAGACCGTGAATCACCTCTTATATTAGACTGTGACCTTCAGAAAGTATTTCAGGTCCTCTTTGCATTTGGTCCAATAATTTTTTGTTGTTGTCATTCAAAAGCTTACATGGGGTCTGCTTCAGATAACTATACCTATTTTCTCTGTTTGCTGATTTAGGAAGCAAGAAATAATTCAGGATATCTCAACTCTGTAACAAGTCAGAATATGATTCATCATCATACATTTACTATTCTTCAGAATGAACTATTGAGCCTCAAATGCCTTTTGAATTCAAAGTTCTAAACTGAAATATAAAGAGAAGTGGGGGTCCTAATATCTGATAGAGGAGATGAGAATGAAGTACAGAGCCACCTGTGAAAGACAAGGCCCCTGGGAGACTTGTGTAGGATGCCCTTTGATGGAGTAGGGACACGAAGTGATAGTGAAAAGATAGCTCCATTCAGATAAACAGCCATTGAGTTCCTGCCATGTGGCAGGTCACTGGTAGGTGTGGAGGATACAAATGTAACCCTTGTTTCACCGACCTCTAGTTGCCAAAGATTCTGATGTGATTCCTTCTGGACAACTCAGGTGGCATTTCATATGCTCATGAATGCATCTTATTCTAGGCCAGAAGAGTGATATATCTTGACAAGGTCTCCTCCATCTGCTACCTTGTGAGAAGTATCTTTTCTTCCAGTGCCCACCATTGTGATCCCACAAGGCTTAGGGATGACCACTTATCTCATTTGTGGTATGTGATGTCTCTTGAATTTCATTAGGGGCCAATGTTCTCTTCAGCCTTCAACATACCAAAGCCATTGCTTTCCACATAAAAGTGAGGACAGGGTCCCAATCCAAAGTCATCTTTCATCACATCTTTTAACCTAGGACCCAAAGAAGTCTCATGAACTTGTAACTGAAAGTAGCTCTTTCACCTCCTGCTTGTAATAGAATCTAGAAATTGTCTGTGGGAAAGTGTTGGAGGAGCAATCTCTGGGACAAGACTTATGCTCTCTTAATTATCCTTCTCACCTACGTGTGTTCTCTGTCCTTCCTTCAAAGTGCTTGTGCAAATTGTCACGAACCCATTACAAATGCCTGACCTGTCCAGATTTTTCTGTTAGAGACCTCTTTAGTCCCACCAGAATTCCTCAGTACAGAGATAAGTAAGACCTGGTCCCATCTCTCAAAGCAGCTGGTGCACCCTAGATGAATTTTTATTGTGTCACTATTTGTCTGAGGGTCAGGGCTACTGACCAAAAAGAGGCAACAATTCAGTGCGATGGAGACACCATCGCACCAGGCATCCAAATGGCCCTTTTGCACTCCTTGGATCTGTTTCTTACCAGCCACGTGGCCTTCAGAAAATCACTTTACTTCTCATGTTCATTTTCCTAATTTAAGAGAGGAACCAAACAAAACCCCTTCTCTACCTCATGGGAGGACTGTGACAGTCGAGAGATGAGGCACGTTAAAAGAGTTTGGTAAACAGCAGACTCATATGCTGCTCACGTGGGCAGTTAGTACCTCCTCCTCCCCTTGCAAAGCACTTGGAGTTGCTCTCTAACATAACGTTTATCACACTGCAGGGTACCTGTTTATACATCTGATCCCCACGGTATACTGTCAGCCACTAAAAGGCAAAGGTGTCCTCCTATTCATTTTGAATTACTGCCCCTGGTGTGGTGTCAGTCATAACACATTCATAAAATACATGTTGACTGACTGCATGAATTAATGTATTGAATCCAAAAATGATAATTATACTCTGGTATTCTGAATAATTTTGGACAAATCACATCTTCTTCATAACTCAAGTTTTCCTAATTGCTAGTAGAAAAAATATATTAGTGAGGGTTAGGAAGATGTATGACATTTATATCATAGAATTTTAGCCCAGAGATTCCTTATAGTGTTTGAGTTTAAATTCTTCTATTGTATAGATGAGGATGTCACATCTAAGAAAATGTGTGTGGTTTGTCAAAGGGCATGTGGTGGCCATCTGAACCAGAATCTGGATCTCTTGACCACCAGTTCAATGTTCTTTATGCCACATTTTGAGATCATCAGACAAAAGTGACATAGTTAACACAGGATGATTTTATCCAGAGCACCGTGTTGTGTTCCAGATAATAGATCTGTTCCTGGCAGAAAACAGACACTCTGTTTAATGGGGAGATACTCCTTGGTGGTGAGAAGGGCCATAAGTTGGGAACAAAACTACACAATGTTGGTCAAGGTGGGTATTAGTTACTCTGAATGAATCAAACTCAAAGAGTGGCAAATGTATTCCCATGAACCACTCTGAAATTAAATGACTTTGTACAGCAGATGAATACTTAAGAAACTTAACAAAGCTGGTTGGCCTGTAAAGCACTGCATTGCAAAGAAAAGAGGTTGCATAAATTAAAGCAATGTCCTGAAGCAGGTGTCAATTCCAGAATCAGTCATCCACCCAACATTCATTCTTCAAGCTCTTACTGTAAACTGTACTATTTTGGGCTGGGCTGCCAAGGGGGTGAGGTGTGGTCTCTGCCCCCACCCTCCTCAGCCCAGTGTGCACCATCTAGTTGAGAAGATATGAGATGGTTGAACAGATGAGCACCTGGAAGGGTTGGACTGGCTGACAGACTGTGGGCATAATGGCCTGAAGGACATGAAGGAAGGTATGGCCTGTCATATCTGTGGGGTAGGTGGGAAGATAGTAAGAAGTTGGTCAGGAACACTTCTGTGTTGCCTGGTTACTTAGCACTGACTGGATCTGCCAATCCCCATCCTGAGACAACTTAGCTTTTCATCTGTGCCTCACATTTCAGAGATCAGAGCTCATCCAAGGTGAAGCTTTTATAGGTACCTGGCATGGTGCGAGGGGAGAGTTCCAGAGCTGGAGCTGGGAGCCCAGGGTGCTGTTCCCCTTCTGTTGACCTGAAATACATGATTTCCACTCATTTGAGACTCATTTTCTCCTTTGTGAAATGAGATGGTTTGGGTTAGATATAAAAGTCCCTCCAACAGTGCCTAAGTGTAGAATATGGGGATGATTTCTGCATTGATTGGCGAATAAAGTAGAATGGATATATGGCAATCCCAGTAAGAGAGCCTTCACTTCTTTGACTCTCAATCCTTGAGGCAGCCTTGGAACTTGGCATTCAACAGTTCAACTGACTGGACTAGCAGCCAGAAATACCAGATCTATGCCTATCATTTGCTAGAGGAGAATCAAACAAAGCATAGTGCCAGGATGTACATGACACATGTCCCATCACCGTCTTAATACACACTACTGGCAGGCAACACAAATCAGTCTAGCACTCACCCTTCTCAGCCTCAATACCTAAGCAGGAAATTATAGTCTGTCAGAGCTGCTGTGTCAGGTGATAACTATTTGCCATTCCCAAAATAATCCTGCCCTCCAAGAAACTATAGTCCAGTGAAAGAAGCAGTTTTCCTACCTTCCAATTCCAAGATTTTTCTATAATAGAGTACAGGCAAAATGCATAAAGCTAAAAGTTGAATAATAAAGATAAAATATAAATTTATTGCACATTCACTCTTTATCAATACTATGTTAGGTATTTTACATTTATTACTTTATTTAATTATCACAACTACTTTATGATATAAACTATTTTTTTAACAGCTAAGGATGCTGAAAAGCTCAGAGAAGTTCAGTGTGGTAAAGATAATCCATGGTGGAAAAATGATTTGGGTCAAGGTCTGCTCAAATTAAAAAAAATCAATGTTTTTTCTTTTATTCTTACTATGCTGTTTCTCATTGAAAAGATCAAATTCATAAACTAGTTATATTTAAACTACTTTTATGCCATTAAGAATGTATCTAATTATAAAGGTAGAAACCTCAAGAATATCTCCTGAAATACTCAAAGTAAAAAAAAAATATATAGAATTTAGAACCAAGGTAAATATTTAAAATCAATAGCTTGGGCGCCTGGGTGGCTCAGTGGATTAAAGCCTCTGCCTTCAGCTCCAGGTCATGATCTCAGGGTCCTGGGATCGAGGCCCACATCGGGCTCTTTGCTCAGCAGGGAGCCTGTTTCCTCCTCTCTCTCTGCCTGCCTCTCTGCCTACTTGTTATCTCTCTCCCTCTGTGAAATAAATAAATAAAATCTTTAAAAAAAATCAATAGCTCTTTTCCTGACAGCCAGTGAAAAGCTATAATGGAAAAAAAGATGATATGCATAAGAACAGCATAAAATACAAAATGCGAGAGGATCGGCAAGATGGCGGAGGAGTAGGAGACCGATTATCATCAGGACCCAGGAATTCACCCAGAGAGCTATCAAACTATTCTGAACACCTACAAATTCCACCAGAGATCGAAGAGAAGAAGAGCAGCAATTCTAGGAACAGAAAATTGACCGCCTTCTGGAAGGTAGGCCGTGCGGAGAAGTGAATCTGAGGCGACGGGAAGATAGACCCGGGGGGAGGGGCCGGCTGCCGGCAAGGGAGCGAGCAGCGGAGCACAGACTCGGAACTGTTAGAAGTCGGCTCCACTGAGGGACGTCGCCCCAGAGACCAAGCGGGGGGTGAAGCCCCTGCAGGGACAGTGTGGTCTCAGGACCCACGGGGACACAAAAAGACCAGGGGTGTCTGAGCGCGACCGAGCTCCCAGGTCTCAGAGAGAAGCCAGCGGGAGAGACGGAGCTGAGCTGAGGTGTCTCTCAGCTCGGGGTTACCTTGGGCTGTGATCTGAAGCACAGCCGGGCCACTGCTCTGTGAGCGGGGACCCAACGGGCGGCAGACCTGGAGAGACTCCCTCCTTCCTCCTCTGGGAGCAGCGGCGCGGGAGCGGCTGCAGGAATCTGCCGGGTTCGGAGATTCTAAACGGGGCC